>JAYKKI010000003.1:29730000-29940000 GCA_039881145.1 Druceiella hillmani | reverse complement strand
CAAAGCAGAAGGACCACCCGTCTGGCCGCACCCCAAGAATTTTTTTTTATTTTCCCTTAATTACACATTTTTCTGAAATAAAAACTACTCCCTCTATATTAGTCTATAATACCTTACAAATGTGCAAAATATGCTGTGGTGTTAAAGGTTTTTAGCAAACAAAAAAACATTCACGATTTATAATATTAGGTATTCGTCAATTGGAAAATTTGTGTCCAACTATGTAACAATGATTCGATATGACTTTAGTTTTAAAATGAGTAATTTTACCTAAAAATTATAAATATTACACATTTTACAGGAAAATATAACTTAATTGCCGGAGATGATGAATTGTATGGCACATGTGTCGTAACTGATACATATTTGCATTTATATATTTTAAAAGATAAAAAAAATTTAAATTAAGAACTCTTATATGGTTATTCGCGTCTTATAATTATATTTCACGACATAATCAAAAATAAAATATGATTTAATATCACCGTGTACCTGTTTGTCCTGATTTCACATATTTTGCATTGTAACGATTGCTATCTCGGTCGAATTATACAATGCTGATTGGTTGATCTGAGAAAACTTTTCAGTTTAATTTTATTACTGTTATACTAATACTCGAAACTCGTAACTACTAGTTTCACGTCTCGCTCTACTTTTATTTGTCATAGTAATTTTCATTCAAAAAACTAAGACGAAAGCAAACGGAATTCGGTTGGTCAGTCAACGATAGCTTTATATTAAAATTTTAAATCCAATTATCCTTATAAGAAATATATAAATTTTTGGTATTATCACCTAAATTTCAATTAGATCTTCAAGCATTAAGGTTCATCTGTAAACATTAAAAATAAGTTAACCGTTGTATTGAAACTCGGTCTCAATAAAATGGATATTGTTATATGTAATAAATAGTTAATGTTGTTAGTATATTCAAATAATGAAAATCCACTGAACGAAAAGAAAAGTAGCCAATAAACAAATTGAACGAAAGAGAATTGAGATGGTCAAGACCCATACAGAGTTGTAAAACAAAAAGAAGACGACAAAGAAGCGGTGAAAGTTCATACTGAATTTTATGGAAGTGTTAATGCACCATAACCAATTTAGTCTATTCAATATTAAACTTATGTTAATTAACTTAATTTGCTTCCTTGTTATAATGAGGATCGGAAAAACTGTAACCATTTTAAGTTCAAAAAGCTTTTCTTTATAATTCTAAAAGTCATTTTTGCTTCACATGTATTGGAATTCACATCAACGCGTTTAAAAGTTAAATTTCAGATGTAAAAAAAGGGTTTCGTTTAAATTGATTCGTACATGTAAAGTGACTTATATGTAGGTGCCTTCCGATAATCGTAACCCCAATGGAAATAAATTATAAACTTACAGGGAGAGTGGCGTAACAATAAATTAGAAAACGTGTTGAATGCACTAATGTCATAAGTGATTATTTGTTTTCGTTCGTTAGTGTTCGTCGAAAATGGATACATCTTTGAAATACTTTAAATATTTATATGTGGTACTTTCAGGAAATATCCACAATATTAGGATGAATAGGTGGAAAAAAAACAATTAAATAAGAACTAGAACATTCATCTTGTTTTTAGTTTGTTTCCGTTGCGTATTACTTTAATTACATTCATATTTAGCATACGAAAGATGTTTATTCAATAATCTCTTGTACTCTTTATTGTTTGATTTAAGTACAAGATGTATTTAAAAAAAATATTCATAAGATCGACCCGCGTTAAAATCAGTACGATGCGAAAATTAATTGTCTCTGACTTGTCTCGAATCGATAATGAATTTTGTACCGATACATAGATACGGGCGGTGTGTCCGGCTGCGGTCGCCCCACTATCATACCGCCCTGCGCTGCAGCAGGCTAGAGCGGCGCGACTACACGAGCCGTGATTAGCTATTCGTACCTACGACAGGTTAACATTAAGGAAAAAATACAGCCTTAGCCCACATAAGTTCCGCTTTATTCGTGATAATGCCACCAACCCCATTCTTCAAGTGTGATTGGCTGTAAGCATCGGCACCACATTTTGTACCGGTTGTTTTTATTTTTTCCGTATGAGGAAATTTTTTTAAATTTACGGTTTTTAAACATAATATTTATGACAGAACGAAGGAGATGACTTATTAATATTTTAAAAAATTCATTTGCGATTACGGCAATGTTTATATTTATACATATATGCAACCATTCACTGGAATATTACGTTAATATTGTTTTCATAACTTTTAACTTTATGATCATTTACTGACTTAATTTGAGAAAATATTAAAAAATATATTTCAGTGTTACATGTCCTTTCAATTGAATAAAACAAAATGCCTTCCGCGTGTATCCGAGTTTTTGGTATCTTTCAATATCTGAGTGTATATGTGCGTGCATATATATTTATTCTTGTTATAGTAGATAGAAATGATTTATGTAAAAAATACACCTAGGTAAATGTATAAAATAATTTGTCTTATAACTAATAAAATCATAAAAAACCGGTCAAGTGCAAGCTATACTTGCATAATTTGTATACCATAGATTACCAATAATATTATACACCCCGACTAAATGCAGCGTTACTCTCGATTTTGGACGCCAACAAAAGTAAAAATCAGCAGCGGTTGTGCACATAGTCGTAATGCGTATTAATTGAAAAAAAAAATTAAAAGGCGCGTGAAAACGAAAATTGCTCGTTAATCGTGAGAAATATTTTTTGTCGACAGCCTTTTTCTCACAAAACCAAGTTATAAGAAAATAAACATTTCAATTTTTTAACATAATTAATCGTACTGGAATTTTTCAATACTAGTAATTTTGGGTCATTCCATACCTAATTCTCAATTTCCACGGTTTTTTTTCAGATTTTTCTAAGCGGTTCTTTTGGTGATCAGGGTGAGGGTAGCAATTTTCAATCATTTTTCCCGAAAAATGTTCAAACAATTTCATAAGAGAATACATCATATGCATTGTTGAATTTGTGTTTCAATAAAAAATGTTTTCATTTGGCATCCTACACGCTCCTGTTAAGAATTGCTTCTCCAAATTACCCCTGAAATTAAACCCAGAAAAAAATTGAACGTTTCGTACTTTATGTCTATAATTGTGTTAAATTTTACGTCGAATAGTTTCTGAGAAAATCGTGACAGACAGATGGACTCATTTAATCGTTGTGTTATAAGTAATATGGATTACGCCATGTATACACGTGCATCTTTTCAGTGAAAAGCTAGTGAGCACATTTTATGCTCGTGTGTTCTCGTTTCCGTGACACTTTAAAATTAATACTTGTGTTCATTAAATTCATCACTATTTTGCCAGTTTAATCACGATTGTTCTAGTAGTTAGTCACAAACAAAGTCGAAATTCTCAGGTGTAGCCTCGCGTGTGGCACCCTTGGGGGTTCCCGCGTTCGCGGCGCCGCCCACGAGTTGAGCGGTGCGACCAGCCTTGTTGCTCGTCAACACTCGAGCCGCGCGCGCCACCGTGTCGCGTCGCACGTTCGTCTACTCCTCGCCCGCGCCGGTTCCTCCCTCTCGATCATCGCGGCTATCGATATCAGTGATTGTAGATCGTTCGATGTGATTATCTATGTTGTTGCGAGTGTAGTTTGTTTTGATCAGTGGTTCACGACACGAAAACTGAGTTACTAATACTTGTGATATGGCAGCCGCTACCGTGGTGAGTATGCCTTTTCATGGTTCGTTTGGATTTAAATATTGTTATATTAGATAGCTGTTCGTAATCTGAGTGGAAATTATTGAAATAGTTTCAGAAATCTTATATTTCAATCAATTTAAATGTTTATAAATCCGAAATCTTTATACATACTTTTTGAAACAAAGGATTGCGCCTTAATTTTCGATATCACAGCTCACATTTTAATATCCTTATTCTTTTTAAAATACTTTGTGGGGTTACAAATGTAAATTGAATTACACATATTTTATCAGACAAAATTTTCTTGATTTTAAATAACATAGTGCCTGGTTGTCGGACACGTGGCGAATAGCAAACATTTTAATTTAAATTGATTATAGTTTACTAAATGTAGATAGACACACTCAATATGTGATCTCATTACACTGTGTTGGAAAGCGTACTTCTCGAACTAAATTTAATGGAAATCGATACGTAAGTGGTTAAAAATTGAGGTTCTAAAAGGAATCTTAGGAAAATGTAAAAGCGCCAATAAATATTTGTGGGTCAGATGGGTAGCCCCGTGACATAGTTGTACGCATTCTGCGAATGCACGGCATCGACAGCGTCTCGACTCACGATAAAATAACGAGCGGCGGGCGGGCGGTCGACAGTAGCGCGACGGGTCACGGCGGACGCTGACCCTCTCTCAGTTAGCGGCCGGCGCTCCTGACATGAGGCGGCGCGACCCGCGCCGCGAACCCGCCCGCCCCGCCGCCCGCTGGGCCGCACGCTCTGACCGTGCTCTGTTGCAGGCGGCGCCGGCTTCTCGCGCGCCCTCTCGCCTCGCGCAAGACGAGCCCGATGCGCCGCCTGCCGTCGAGCCGGCGCCCGCCGAATCGCCGGCGGAAGCCGGCGCACCGTCGGCGGCGCCCGCGGACGCGACGCGCGGTGCCGACTCGGACGAGGAAGAATTCTCGCGGCCGGCGCGCGAAGGAGGTTTCTGGCGCGCTTCGCGCCCCGCGAGCCCCGGCGCGGCGGCCGACAACGCATCGGACGCATCCTCACTGCCGGGCGCGACGGGCGGTGGGCGCACACGCGCCGACCCGCCCGCCAGCCGCTACGGCAATCTCTCGTATTGGCGCGCGAGACGTCTCACATTTTACCGCAACGGAGATCCGTTCTTCCCCGGCGTGGAGTTTCGCTTCAAGCCGGGGCGCGACATCGGTTCGTTGGAGGCTTTGCTGGACAGGTTATCGGAGCGGCTGGAGCTGCCGCGCGGCGCACGCTTTCTCTTCGGCATGGACGGTGACCGCAAATTCCGCCTCGAGGAGCTAGAAGACGGCGCCTCTTACGTCGTTTCCTCGTTCAAAACTTTCAAGGTTAGCTACTAAAATACAACTATTGTACATGCATTGTTATACTACGGCTATTTACCTTTCATTTAGATAATCTATTTGACTCGGGAAGTTTTTCCCGTAAAAAATGTTTTATTTACGAGCTTCAAAATCGTAACTTACTGAAAATGATTTTATGTTTTGGGGAATAATTGAAAGTAAACAAATGAATAAAACTACTGAAATGAATTCCGTTCAATTTTTCAACATGGGTTTACAGTGTTCCAGCAGCTTCGAGTAAATTTACTCATTATTTAAACATTTATTTTAATTAATAAAATATTTGTGTTATTTTTTTAATTCGTTAATATGTTTATATTTTTGGGAGTATTAAGTTCATTAAGCGTGAGTTCATTGGAAATAAATGTATTCGTGATGTATGTGTATCTATTGCAAGTGAATAAATCTGTATAATCTTTTTGATTAAAATTATAGCCATAATACTGAAAGCCTACTAGGTACTTTATGTACTCGGTTGTCGGTATTATGAGAAATCTTAATGATACAACTATGTTTCGCCGTTCTAGACAATATTACAACTATTATAATATTTTGGATGTTTTCTTCAGATTTCGTCTTGGTATGTTTTACTGGCTTATGTCATAGACGTACAATAATACATTGATTTCAAAAATGTATGTTTTGTTTATTTTTCATATGAAACACTATGTTTTTCTCATTAACGATTTATGCATGGAAACTGATATTTTAAATATTTTTCGACACTTGTATTAAAATGAGTAGCAATGTATGCTGACAGTGTGCATAAATTCTCCAAAATATAGAGCCGAATGCATTCACAAATTGGCTTATAACTGAATACTTTTAAGTTCGTATTGTGTATAATTTGGTTTATATTAAGCGCTCTTTTATATGGATGGATACAGCCTGATGTTCTGGATACAGCCTGAAACCAGTTTGTCGCCTGTCTTTAAATAACTTTGATAACAAATTTTTAAATAGTGGTAATCTCAATCGTTCATACACCAGTGTACAGATTCCTCTCTTTCTTTTATCGCTTAGAGTAATCTTCTAGAATGAATAGAAGAAAATTACTCAGATACAAAAATCGGTCAAGTGTAGGTCGAAACACGCATAAAGTTGGGATCATTGTTTTCTATATGTTTGATGCTCTAAATAGCCAAGAAGGTTTTAATTGAAAGTTTAATTGAACACAATTTTTTTTCAGACATTACAAAATATCAATTTAATTTTGACTATCGAATGACACTCATTGAAATCGATTGCCCCCTAAAGTAAAAACGATTGCCCCCATTTTAGTTTTATGGGGGTGGGGCATAATTTTTCTTAATGCTTTCATGCATTTTAATTAACATTTCTATTTGAAGCGTTTACTCACAACATTTTATAGAAACTGTGAGGCCGTGAAAGACGGGTGGACGTACGAATGAAGTGGAATGGAAGTTACAAGGATTGGGTTCTTTTTTCACCCTAACTAGTGCAGCAGAAATATTGAATTTAATTTGCTCTGCACCTTGTTTCTATTATGGAACGTCCATCTCAAGCCTTCAATATTTGCGATAATAAAATAACACGTTGGAAACTGCGCCAACGAAATTACAAACCGATTAACGTGTTAAACGGAGAAGAAACGATACGAGCGGTGAAACGAGTTGGTCGCCTCGGTCGCATCGACCCTATGCTAATTACCTGCGCTTCCACACCGGTCAGGGCGCCGACTTCTTTCTACGCCGCCACGTCTGGACGATGGCGCTATTACCATATCATTAGAATATTCGTGGGGGGAGGGGGGATTAATGAAAGGAGTGAAGAGAGTACTTGCCTCTGTTACGTTCGCAAGTCTGATCAATCAACACGAATGTCGCACTGCAGCTGATGTGATTATTAATTTACGTTAGCAGACTAACAATCTTTAATGCTTGGCTCAGGTTGCCTTTTAAAAAATGTTGAAGTATAATCGATAAGAAAATCATAGAGATAGATTCTATAATAGATTAAACTAAAACTGTATAATTTTTTTATAGCATGTCTATATAATAGGTGTATTGTATAGATAGGACAGCACTTATTTCTTGTATCATGTCTATACAATAAATGTATTGTATAGACAGGACTACCATCAGAAAACTACTTATAAATGTAATAATCTTAGAAAACTACCACCATAGAGGACAGCTTTGCCACAACTAATAAATTGAAATAAAAAAAATAATATTAAACAATGTATACATATATATATTTATATATATATATATATATATATATATATATATATATATATATATATATTTAATATTATATGCGCTATCTTATAAAAAGAAAAAAATATTAGTTTGTCGATGGTAATTTCATAAACTACTGAATTGCTTTCTTTATTTGACAGGCAATACTTTCTTTGAAAATAACGGCTATTAATCACAATTAACTCTAAAGAATACAAGAAAACATTACCAATAATATTATTTTCATAGAGATTTTGGGGTAAATGTTTATTCTGAGTCTGCAATAGTTATTCCAAAAAAAGTCCGTTGCCTCCACCTGGATAAACTTTTTTAATTATTTAAGGAGTTTGGTATGAACGAAGTCGCGACGGCTAGTTAAATAATATTTTAATTATTGATATTTTATAATTATCGATCGGATTAAGTATTTAAATTTGTACCTAAAATTATCATTATATAATTTTTTACATGAACGCTTAGTCTAATTTTTGTCTTAAAAAAGAAACTATTATGTCGTTGTGTGCTATGTGAAAGACGAAATTGTCATATCTTGTGTTATCGCTCCAAAAGTTACGCATTCTCAGTTTGACTATTTATTTTTCATTTTTAGTAACGACATTCGATTTAAAAATATCGCTTATTATACCGGTAGCTACATTCAAAATTATATTTATGACTATGCACATGGCATCACGTAGCTAGCAGCTACGGCGACGGCTCTACGATGCGTAGAGTCGTAATTGCTGACAAATATATCTATGCTTGTAGATGTTCTACACTGTACAGAGCTTTCTTGTTTATATTATATGTTGTGTGTAAGCAACTTTACTTAAAATTTTATGTTACGGTGTTTAATTCGTAAATTTATTGAAATTATAAATAGTCACTGTTTATATGAGCATATAAACTAAAAATATTTCCATAAAAGAAAAAAATACTTACCGATAATAATAGCTGTTATTTTTAATAGTTCAATCGCAACGATTTATGGTATATTAAAGTAAAAAGTAAACGGTGACTTCGTTAGTTCGAGGTAATTTTAAAATTTTTTCTGCAAATTCTTTCACTGATACCCGGCGTTCTCACATAGGCTACTATTTTATTCGTTTGTATATCATGGACTAGTTGCAAAAGCGATTAAACTGATAAAAGTCGGTGAAAAATTATGTATATCACAAGATGATTTCCGAACTTTACGGCATAGTAAATTGAAATTTACAGTTTACGGTAAATAAAAGTTAAATCGGAAGACGTTTTTGCAAGTCCACGGCTGTTGTGTTGTTGTTTTAAGGTTAAACGGGTTAAATGTGCAAAAAATAGTTCTTCTTCGTGATATTTTATATAGAGATTG
The DNA here is from genome assembly GCA_039881145.1 of Druceiella hillmani. Classification (NCBI taxonomy): domain Eukaryota; kingdom Metazoa; phylum Arthropoda; class Insecta; order Lepidoptera; family Hepialidae; genus Druceiella; species Druceiella hillmani. Next base: position 29,931,399 of record JAYKKI010000003.1, on the reverse strand, counting down.
TTCCAAAAATCTTAAATATGATGAAAATAGAAGCTCTTACCAATTATGAAAACAAGAAAAATTGAATGTACGAATAGAATAATATAGTGAACATAAAAATATAGAAAAAGGGCAATAAACAATAATATTCATGGGAGACACGAATTCGAGTTGTGTTAACGAATTTCAGGATCGCGAGCTTAACATTTGGATATTCTGGAATTAACTTTCAGAAGTTTTTTTTAACTCTTTAGGAACAAAGCCAACTGAATATTTCTTTTATATTTCAATGATATACCAATTGTCCTTAACATTTTTTCAATGTATTTGAACTTGATTATACCCTATTAATCTAATTGAGTATAATTTTTGATCAATATAGAAAATACAAAGATAATACACTACAAGTATACGCATATGAGTGTCAGAAGCCGGAAGAAAAAAGGGAAACAAACGTATTTCATCATCGTCTATCACCGTGAATCAGCAGAACGTCGCGTGATGGTGTCACACTTCACTAGTACGTACGCCCGCAATTTCCGTTGTGAGTGGAACGGGATTAAGTCATATTTATTATGTTAATAAATAGGTACTACCAACGACATATTCGTGTGTGTTTTGGTAACAACGGGCCGTCGTATGTGGCTCGTAACCTACTGCCCTCGTTCTATGTAACGCCGAAACTCCGAAGCGAGTTAGCTACCAAACATTCGGTTAAAATAACACACAATTTCTGAGACTTTATATATAAATAACATTATTGTGAAAGAAAAATTGTGTTTTCATCCCTCACACGTACTTTTTAATTATTGCAAGTCACGATTCAATAGTGAAAACTGTTATTATTCTTTGTTTCTGACATACTTTATTATACAGGGTAAGAGAAATAAGGTTATCAGCCCGATTTGTGTAACTGATATTTATGACATAACGATATAATACAAAATCTAGAATTATATTATTAGCTTATATCTGAAACAATTAAATAATAATGAAAAAAGAACAATATTATTTGCTAAAATCGCTCAATGTAATGCTACTATTTAAAAAATAATCATTATATTGGGTCTACTTTCACCATAAAAAGCTTAATGTTCAGAATAATTCTTCTATCTAGAGTGTGATTAATCACAAACTCGTGTTTATTTTGAATCGTGGTTGTGATTGTTTTGTAATGTTATGGTGTTATGGGTTTGTGAAATGAAAATCCTTCGTAGCTGCTGAAATGTAATATATCGTGGATAAAAGTAAGTAAAGGAAAAAGGGACTTGAATATAAGGGTATTTATCCACTGCAGGATGATGTAAAAACCTATGACACGGCCAAACTACAACTATCTTTTTTCTTTCTAATGAAATGACCTATTCCGTCATTAAGTATATGTGTCACAATATTACTACATATAAAATGATTAAATACAACTCTCTCCTTTATTCATGAAGACAAATTAAATGAAATTTGTCAGCTTCGAAATGGAAAAAGACATTACTTGAACTTTAGTACTGCGGTAATTGAAGAGAAAAAACTGTTCGCCTATGAAAATTTATTAAACACTAAGCCATTCGGTGACAATGCTTTGATGCCTCGAGAAAATTATCGAACAAATCCCGTGCTGTTGGGTATATTTTGGTAACATCACTGTAATAAAAACTTTACATTTATATACACATATCTTTGAAATTTCGCGACAAAGGGGCTCAGAATCACAAACTATTTAAAAGTTTTATGTTTTACAAAGATATCTCGATATCTCAAAAAACGCTGATACTACGTGAGACTACCGCATTAAACAAAAAATATTGGTCGTACATGTGAACCTCAGTTTTTAAAATTAAAGGAGTAGACAAAGGATATTGGTCACAAATGGGGATAGCAAGGTTTATAATATCAAAGGGCTAGACAAATGATATTGGTCACACATGCGGACGTCAAGGTTTTAAATGTTAAAGGACTATAAAAATGATGTCAGTCAAAAGTGCGGACGTCAAAGTTTTTAATTTTAAAGGGCTAGACAAAAAATATTGGACCCACATGTGGACCACGGTTTTTAATATTAAAGGGCAAGGTTTTCAATATGAAAGAGTCAGACAAAGGATATTGATTATACATGCGAACGTCATACATGTGAACCTAAAAACCTAACGTTTTTAATATTGTAGGGATCTGTGCGGAACTAGCGCTTGAAGAAGGATTTGGTCACTTATGCGGACGTGAAGGTTTTTTCTTTATTAGGCGTTTTATGTCTAAGACAATAGGACACTTTGTGTTTAATTATTACATTTACACCTATTTTAATTATTGCTGTTTAAATACGTTTTCAAATGTTTAAATAAGTTGATTTAAAATTCACATTCTTTGTATAAAATTATTTGGCGTTCATCAGACTGAAATAAGTGTTAATTTTTTTGGTCGCTACTCAAAGTTTCAATCTTCATTTTCTATGATAACATTGAGAGGCTGAATAAAGACAAGCGTTCAAAAGGTTTTACAAATAAGCATGCTGTTGTTGCAAGTTTATTAGCATTTATTATTGAATATTACTAAACTATCCTTTGCCCGTGTATTTATTTTTTCTAATATTTGTGTGAAGCCTAATATATAGAAAACTATATCTCTAAGATTTTAATTAAAACATTTTCACAAAAAATCTATAATTAAATTTAATTGATTTATTAAAATTTATTTAATTAACAGAAACGCAATTTTTTACTTTCCCTTCTCGTTTTATATTTTGAATTGTTGTCAAACCCTTACAGATGCTTTAGTATAATCGCTAATAGAAAGTCATTCGATCCTTTCTCGAGTCATAATCAGTTGGTCCATTCTGACATGAAGGTAGATCAATTTCAATGAAGAATGACAGCAATTATATTAGGTAATTGTCTATATCTAGTGCTGCGCCCAAATCGACGAGGCCATTAGTGCCCTCACACATGTTACATTAAAAGGGCATAAATCAATTCATAGAGGTTGAATTTACGTTATATTCGGTAGGGCACGCCGCTGGTGAGCACTGCCCCGCAGTGTTACATTAGCGATATTAAGGGTTGGGCTCGCATTTCGCTCAGCGCCGCGCTATACCGGTCACCCCGTGCTACTCGATTCATTTCCTATCGCTAGATCGGGAATCCATGCAGACCGTCATTACACAAATCGCTCATCCTTGGAATATGTTAGCTTAATGTTTATTTGTATTAGAACAGTTGTTACTTGAGTTAAAAAGAAGTATAGTATATATATATATATATATATATATATATATATATATATATATATATATATATATATATATATATATATATATATATATGTATGTATGTATATAGGTTTTGACACTGATATGATATCATTATTCGAAGTAATTTTTCATTTATTGGTATAACAAGATTTTTTATTTCTCCTCAAAATATAATACGAAAATAACCTACAATACACCAATTTTTGATTAGAACTTTTACGAGTATTACGGAGAATTAACTTAACGTTAAATAAAAAATACTTTCAACATTTTCTCAATCATAATTGCATTTCAAGGTTTTATTATTATAAACAGAACCTAACAAAATAAAAAGAAGTTCAGAAAAACAATGACGTGTTAGTATATTTGATATTTCTTTTTGAGAAATTATATTCGTATCGGGGAATTTTGAATCTCATTAAAGGGTTAAATTGTAAATGCTTGTATCTCGTCGCTTTGATTGAGGCGCGTGACACCATGCGCGCATGAACATTTAACACTTTAGTTAACGTTGAACTATTATATATCGAGAACGAGATATTGTTACTATAATTGTCTTATATTATACTCAGAAACTCATATGAACAAGTTTACTATAGCTATTTAAGCTTCAGCACCTAATATAAATATACGGAACTACTCCACATGATTGACGGCTTCATGGATTGCATAGCTACTTTCCCTTTTGCTTGAATAAATCAGTTTTCTTCTTATATTATTGTAATACTCTATGTTCGTTTTATTTAAAATAAGACAGTATTGATATTCTTTTTATTTTTTTACAATAACTGCAATTATATATAGCGTTATTTAAACAAAATGAAAACATATAACCAAACTTAAAAAAATCGGGCGTCGACGTTTTTTTAATATCAATAATGGAACAGAACTATCGACTTTCGATAACATCACTTTACGTAATTATTCAACTAACAAATTAAGTAATTTTTAAACACGTGTATTCTTATGACATCCTATAATGTTAATATAATGTACAATTTCTGAACGCATTATATAATCTCGAAGTCAAAGTAATTCTGTTTATTTTAACAAGTATTTATTTGTATCTTTAGCCAGGTAAGTCTGTTTTTTATATCTATGGAAGCCATTGGAAATGGCTCGGTAGTGTGGAATACTTAGGTTTGAAGACATGATTTGTAAAGAAAGAAGAATACCCTCTGCAGTAGGTTGCTGTGGACTCGCGTGTATTCTGGTAAAGAAATGTACCCACTTCCACTTTTATAATATTACAAGTTGGGATTAGTTTGCACAATCTATTAGTTTGTTAATTCTCCTTTGTTTTTTGTTGTTTTTGGAGTTTAATCCTTAAGAATCGATTTTCATATATAGCGCCCGGTTTGAAGTTTTATGAGGAGTAAAATCAGAAGTTCAGAACATACGAAGTTCAGAGCTTTAAAAAGTGTAATCGTTAGGAGGCCTCTCCAGACAAATGTTAACTGCTTAGTCTGACGTTACTAAATGTTTTTTTATAGAAGATTTTCCATTTACATTTAATGCTATTGATATTTATATTTACATACAGAGTTACCTATTTTATATATTTCAAGACAATCGTAATTAAGCAGTAAACTCCAGTCGCGCGTCGGAGTGACACGCACATTTTTTTATATTGTTTAATATGCTATTTGACTCATATATATATATATATATATATATATATATATATATATATATATATATATATATATATTTATATATATATATATATATTTATGCAGACTGTTGTAATCAGTTCATTGAATCGAATTCATGTAATATACTCAATCTCAAGTATCGGCAGTGAATTAGGATGTAGCGAAAAAATTATATTAAACAACTTATATATATATATATATATATATATATATATATATATATATATATATAATATTATTGACTGACGCCTTTTTTTCGATACTTAAGTACAAACGGCAGAGATTTTATAACTTGTTTTGATAATATGAGTATCTCCTCTCTTTCATTTGGACCAATATTTCTTCGGTCGATTGGTTACAAAACGAAGTTAGTCACAACTAAATGTATTTATCAAGAATATTTCTTCTACATACGACAATAAGTTTTCGACTAAATAGCTGTAACAGTTTTGTAATGGAACCTAGTCAGTAATAAATGCAGAACGTACAGTAATGGCCTCGAGTATATTTTTCCAAATGATTACTTTCAATGGTTTACGCCAAATGGGAGTGCCAATTTGGCCACCACACGTTAACACTACAAATAACGAGGAAATCAAGGAAACAATACGCTGTGTGTCATTACGTTAATGAATAAAATACTCCCGCTATACAGCGATTATGCGAATAATAAGGCGGGCGGGCGGGCACGCACTCGACCGGCTTCGTCTCTCGGCGGCTCCACAATTTGGGTGAAATATGTAGGTCACAGTATTAATTTATCGGTTAATTCTAAGCCGTTTGCATATATTAAGTGCTTACGTCGGACTACGCGTACGGCGCACGCTCATTACGGACCGCGCGTATTGCTCGAACGAAGTATGTACGTGCGGATTAATTACGAATGCAGATTAAGCCGAAATTTTGGGGGGCGGAGCCATAAAACTAATGATCAAGGCGAGCGATGCGGGAATGAGGTCGCGGTGCGCGGCGCACGCGACTCGATAGGCATCGCGGGGTCCCGCGTCGCGCCCTTCGCGCGACAAATTCGACGAGCGACTCGTTTCGCTGCTGAGTAATGCGCCCTTATCGTATCGCTTACATCCATAACGTATACTCGCGACAATCTGTCTGCGATATCAATCACGCCCATTATGTTGATGATAGTTTTGTGTTTCGTTACTGAAGGCGGCGTTCATTTCCCGGCGCTCTACGGTGGATAGTATCGGATGACTGCCTACACGTAGAATTCACCTTAAACGTGACTTGAATAATGAGGTAGTATTACGAACCATTATCGTTCGCGAATGTAAAATTTATTTCAGATTATGGAAATTTGAACTTGTATTGACTTCTTGTAAAACCTGGGAAAATTGCAGTGGAAAGTACGAGTGTAGCTGAATGCTACACTCGACCTATAAAGCATGGAATCCGACTTTATGATCCAAAATTCATTGTTGTTACCGGATTAAGTTACGAGTAAAAGTAAGAAATTATCAGTCACATATTATGATATTGTTATATGTATATATGTATATATATATATATATATATATATATATATATATATATATATATATATAAATATATATGTGAGTGTGTGTGTGTGTACGTGTGAAAAATATTTCCCCTAAAATAGGGATTGAAGGGAGTGATTCTGTAGCTCCTTTATATCGAGTATATAGCATTTCAAAAAATCTGGTCGATCCGTTGCTCCGTTGCCACGTCCGTTCGTTATTCCGTTTTTGTACATTTTCCGTTTCAAATATCAATTTTCACGAAGGAATGAGGATATCCTGGGATAAAACATCATTTCCCGTCCGATCGACTATCTCTATGCAAAACATCACGTGGATCCATTAATTTGTCGGCGATATAGGTGAAAGCGATTCTAAATAACATGCATCTCCGTAGTTTGAAAGATCTGGAATCAAATGTATCCAGAGATGAGGAAATATTAGTTTTGAAATGAAATTAGAGGGATTACTGAAATATTTTCAAGGTGTATTGAAAAAGTCTACTTTACTGTGCCAAGTATGAATGCATAGGTTTACATTAAAATAATTATAAATTTATAAGTCACTAACACGGTCGCATTACACGGTCACTTGTAATATTATATCTCTGAATGTATCTAGATCGCCTAATACTGATTTAAGGTAACACGGAACTGGTCATATACTTGCCGGAACTCGCATAAAGTAGAGTCCCGTAGTTGTGTTGTCTTGTAAAATGTTTAATGTAAGTTAGCCGAAATAACTTTAACTTTTAGTTCTAATTAAATGTAAGAAAAATCGTAGCTGTAAAAGCTGAACGCTTTACGCTGAACGATAGACAGACATGATGAAATTCCTTGACGAAACAAGGAATTTCATCATGTCTATCGGTTCGTTATTCAAAGATCTGATTTAAGAATGCTTTATGATGCAGCTGAGCCTAGATTTACAGCCCCAATTTTGTTTAAAGTCAAAGTTTAGAACCCTATCGATGGAGAAGCAGCCTGAAGTATGAGTGAGATTAGCGGCATTCCATCCGTGAATCCTAAGAATATAATGTGAACTCATCGATTTTAAAATGAATTGGTTTTCAAATTTCCGTTATTATCCGCTTATTTATAATAGAAATATGTTTTATCAAAATGACATCTTTCAGAAAAGTATTTAAGCATATATGAGTGCAGTTTGTAACATTTTGGTGTATATGATTTAGTTTGCAAGATATAATAAGTAAACGATTAGACTTAAGTTTAAAAGCCGGGACAAACCAACATGTTGGGACACTATTCTATTTTAAAACTATTTTATAATATAAAAACATTATTTATTACAATGCAACCATTAAGCCATTATATTTTTGTTAAATAGATAAGTCAAAACATTAATAATTATATACTGTATTAGCTAAATAATATTAATATATAAAGAAGTATTATGTATATTTATATTTGTAAAATATAATGTTCATATAACAAAGCAAAACATTTTAGAAAGTCTCACTTTCCACATTTTACATCCGATTAGAGCAGGAGTTCCCAACCAGGGGGGCGCGCCTCCCAAGGGGGGCATAGGGAGATGTCAAGGGGGGCGGAAAGCGTTTGCATTTTAGAAAGAAAAAACAAAAAAATATACAAACAATATTAACAAATAACATTACAATGTAATATTTAATTTACGCGCATAAATTTAATGAAATTAAATATTATATTCACTGTTATTACCACAAACTTGCGAAAAATTTGACGTTTTGGTGTACATTTCTTGTTGAGAAATCAGTTTGAGTGTGTAAAATTATTGTGTCTCACTGTTAAAAGCTAAGTTTGTGTATTTACAAATTTCAGCCACCATTTTTATTTAATTTACTAAATCAAAGGGGGGGGGGCATGAAAAAGTAAAGGGGGGGCATGAAAACATAATTTATAGTCCGGGGAGCCTCAACAAAAAAAGGTTGGGAAACCCTGGATTAGAGCGTTGGTGGGACGGGTCGAGCGCCTGTAAATTGGAACGCCCCCCAAAAATCTATACATCTAACGATATATATGTCTGAATTTTAACTATGAGAAGCAAACATAATCATGTCAATAAATTAATTATACTCCCTTTGTAGTTTAATTAATAGTTCGAAATGTCTCTCGTAGAAAGCTTTAATTTTTTCACCAAAATTTGTCTTGATAATTAGAACATATTTATTACAAATTAAAGCTAGACAGTAGCTTGCGTATTAATAGTTAGTACCATGGTTAAAACCGAAAATGCACATAAAATCTTACTCAGCAAAAGTATTAAAGTTATTGAAATACAATACGTAGTAAAATTGTGGCATAAGCTATTAATTTTTAGTATATTATAGTACGGTAGTCAATTTCATTACAAAGGTGATGAGATAAATTTGCCTTTTTTTAAGTTTATTAGGTGATCGTTTCTAGGGTTCTGTAGCCAAACTAGGAAACATTATAATTTCGCCATTCCCGCCTGTAGTATCACATTTGTTTTACTCGCAGACAGTGTTGTGTACAAATTTATAACAAAAATATATAAAATTTATGAAATAGAATATTTTAAGAAAAAAAATTTATATAACACGCCCACGTGTAAAATGGGGCGAATTTTTTTATTCGCTCACCTCATTGTGAAAGATAATGTTGAATAGGTCTTCCAAAAATATTGGGGGTCTTCCAAAAATATTAATATTCACTACACTAGTGAATAGTTTTTCAATATAGAGATCCGTCTACGAAATATTAAGATTTAAAAGCGTCATTTTTGTTAGAGTTACGTTTTCCCACCCATACCTGCAAAATTCCTGTTTTTAATACTGAATAGTATTCATAAAAGTAGTATATAAACGAAATTAAAAGGAAAATTAGCACAGTTAAATAGACTCAACTTTTTACTAGTGATAATCGATTAGCTTAGAAAATATAATTGGGTCTGTACTAAGTTCATAGGAACTCCATAAATAACTTAAATAAAGTGAAAAATAACTTTGTATTCAAAATCTCTCTTTATTATGTCTATAAAATATATTTTAAACAATATATTTAATATTTACATAGTGAGAAATAATATTTATATGTGTAAATAGGTTAACAGAAATTTTATGTACGTACAAAGTGTACGCTTAAATATTTATGTACGTCTAAGTGTGTTGTTACAACGAGTTGTTGCTTATTAATATTCTAAAATGATATTACAAATAATATGACGATTGTTACACCGAAGCACAAATTTAGCTAAAATTTCGTTCAAATCGATCTGAATCATGAATCGTGTCACGAGGCGGCTCGTGTTCCAATTTCAATAATGATTGCAGTGTGAGTTCGCGAAGTTTCAATTAGAGCGACCCGAAAGAGCTGAACCTTGACCTTGGAAAGCAGATCGTGTCATAGATATGCGTGCGGACCGGCCCATTAATGAATAGAAACTGTGGGCGGCACGGTGCGCGTCGCTGGCGCCTAATGCCAAGGCAGTCCCTTCATCTCTCCCTCCCCGCGCTCTCTTACACCAATCACCGGTGCGACCTTCGAGACCCCGTGTCTCCCCCTCCCCCGCCGCCGCTCGGACGTACCGAACTTTTCTATGCCATGCATTATTTAAATGTGTTTAGTCCGCGTCATATCGGCCAGAGGTACTCGCAGTTCGCGTCGGAATTTAACACTTACGCGATCGTGTTCTACGGCTCTTTTTCGTTCGTTTGCTTCGTGTATGTTAGAAGTTCGACGCTTCCTCGGAAAGACTGAGCATTGTTGCTTAGTATTATTGCAAATCGTTGCATGCGGATAGTCGACCCGGCGCCCGCCCGCCGACCGCACGCCCGCCCGCCCGCCGCGTACTTTCGTTCATTCCGTTTGCGTCTTGCGCTCGATCGTTGTCTTGCCACGTTGAACTCGCTGCACCGGCCGTATCTGTATCAATTTTTGAATCTCAAATGGATTGAAGGCTTAGTATAAATAAAAAAATATTTTCGTATTGTAAGAAATTATTAAGTTTCATCGTGTAGACATTTATCATAGTTAAGCTCTAAAGGAAATACGTTTTGTTATTATAAATACTTCACCAATTTATGCATACGATATTGCAGTAAACTTGTTTGCTTCGATAAAGAGGTTTAGCTTTACAAAAAGTGGTAAAGTAATCAATGAATTCTAGACCATAATGAACGTGAACTTAAGGAATTATATTATTAAACCTGGGTCTACCTTGTCTCTACGGTGTGTCTACATTTATAATAATCTTTTTATAAAACAGTAATAAACGAATGTTTCAAAATACAAATTACTTATTATCATCGCATTGTTTGTGGCAACTGAATATAAAACTTTTTTGAAATGTAACCATAAACTAAGACCTAAAAGAATTGGGAGATTTTGTGAGGTTTTAAAATTCATATTTAAGGAGAAACTTTTAGTAGATAATGTCTTACTGAATTCTTTCTCCTTAAGAAAAAGTGAAAAGTGTAATCCATTATATTAATTGACAAGGAAATTAATCGTTGGGTTTTTACTTATTTTCTAGTGGGGGTGGTAAGTGTAGCCAATAAGCAAAAATTCATGCCAAACCAAAATAAATAAATCATTTCGTCTTCCCTATTTTCCCTACAAATTTCTTAACCGAAATCGCTAACTGACATCTACTTTCATGCCGTTGTAGCTGTTTTTATAATATTTAACAAGTTATCATAATATTGCTAGAAACGTAATTAAAATAATGTCGCATTTTATTGAAAACAATATTAAGCATTTTCTTCTTGAAAACTTTTAACATTGCATAATCGACAAGTAGGAATCCATTTATCGTTGAACCTAATAAAACCGCAATTTCTTATGATTTTCATAACTCATACAAAAAACATTTTTATTTCGAATTTGTCATGCTATGATTTATAACACACCCCCCCCCCCGCCTAATTTTTTTAGTATTATATTGAGTAGAATAATGACACAGTGATTAGAGTAAAATCCAACAATTAATACTAATACTTTGATAAATGTTTGAACGACGCAGTGCAATGAAAGTTGTCAAATGAAATCCTCGACCCCTCCGTTTATGCCGCCCTCCAATCCACCCCGCCCCCGTCTTTGGACGGCTGACAAAAAGCTTTCTGAATAAGTTTTTTGTCAACAATACTGCTAGTTGTTATAGGAATTAATATAAAAGAATAATAATTATTCTTTTTTATTACCTCTTTTACACTGACGACTTTCTAAAGCTTTTCTGAAGAACTTCTTTGATTTATCGAGTTAAATAAATCTATGTTTATTATTCATCATATGTTCACTGTTAAAGTAAGGACAAAACGAATTATTTTAATCGGTTATGTTCAGCGATGGAGAAAAGTATACAGAAATAACACATGCATAAGCTATTTAACTAAAATTATTTTCTGTGGAACCCATTATCTGAATGCAGTAAGATCGTCTTATGTACATGTATGTTACATATATGATGCAATATACAAATTAATGAAAATATGACATTGGCGATGTGGATGAAAAATATGCAGTGAAATAGCAGATGTGTTATTCCCGACCAGAGTTAGTAATAAATATAGTAATATAGAGTAAGTAATAAATAAGACTGTATTTCATTCTTATAATTCGTAGATGTTATCAGAAAAAAAAAGGCTTGGTATTACTAAAACACATATTATTAATAAATTAATTGTAGTAATTTGTGCATAGATACATTATACCACTTATAGAGCAAAGATTACATTAATAGAAAAACACATGTCGCCTCATTTCGCATATGTGATATACGTAGGTGATTTCTGAAGTCTTCCTTACAATTTAACGTTGTACGTATAATATACCCGCGAAGGGATCTTTTTCAAGCAGAGAATATGGATCAAAGTAGAGAGATAAAATGGGGAAAGATTAATGATTGTTTTTGCGGTCTTAATTCTTGTACCATTCGAACCCAAACTATTCATACAGTGGTTTTAAAAAAGCTATTCGATATCAGTTACGTGTCTCATCTTAAAAAAAAAGTATGTATGTATATATATATATATATATATATATATATATATATATATATTACTGTTAAGTATGAGTAGAATTCGTACTACGAGGATTCAGTAATTAAAAGAGTTTTTCATTATGTAAAATTAAGAGAGATAACTTGATAGCATATCTCTCTTTCATTTACTAATACAAATTAACCAAATTAATATTTTTTCACTTTAGCATTTATTAAAATCCGTTATAGTAATTTTCTTTCCGAATTTCCAGATGTATAATAAAAAGTTAAAAGGGAGGGAAGACACTATTTGGTAATTTAGAGACCCGTATCTCGCGAAAAATACAACATATAAAAAAATTATACAACGTTTAAAAAACAACGTATCAAAAAAAACTATATAACGTTCGATTTAATTGCAAAAGACCTTGTCTACGACACCGCACTCGATGGGATCCGCAAAAATACATTTTTCTTCCCCAAGTTTGATCTAAGGCCAGATCCATCAATAAAAACGAAAATTTTAATTTCTTTTTTGTAATGGCTTAAATAATCTACGTACTGCTCAAACATTTTATTGCGTCCGGATTTAAACAAGCTATAACAGAAAGGACAGACAGAAATGATAAAATTGTAAGGGTACATTTGTTTGGCACTTGATTATGGAACCCGGAAACGAAAAGGATTCAACGCACGGAAAGGTCTGGAACAACATGATGGACAATCCACAGATGCAGGATAGCTAATTATAAATGTTAAACACTTTTACAATCATCTCTTCGTATATAAATAAGTACTTTTATTATTTCAATTTAGCTTAATGTTTAAGGTGTTAGACCACTGAATAGATAGCGAAGAAGCGGCTGCCTCTATCTCGCTTAAGTTAGAAATATTTTAAAATACGTCTAGTACTAAAATCACAAAATTCAATATGCAATATCGCTAATCCCTATCTACATTTACTAGGAAGAAATTTGAATTTTCCCGAAGCTATTTAAGCGAGCTGCTCTCAATAATAGTTATTTTATCTAGTTTTATTAGATCTAATGAAACATTCTATGAATATATCATTTGAAAATAAGATTTTTAGCTACGCGAATATTTTACAGCAAGCGTATACTTTAAACCTATGTAGGAAGTGTGAATAGGAGTCATTGTTATAAATGTTTATTGCCACGTTTGAATATTCTGATCTTACTAGAAAACCCAATTCGAAAGGCTGTTATTATCAACGTGTTTGTTCGTGTTTCGTTTCACCCTTGCAATGTATTGCTTCCGATAGCCGTTAGGGGAGGTGGAGTGCGGTAAATAAAGATAGCTGGATAAAAATGAAGAAAAAGAATGAATTCTTTGTGACTTCGTAACGGTTCGATGGTGAACGTACGTCGTGTCGTCGTGAGGTCGGGCCCTATTTTTTAATATTATTTTGTGCAAAGAAAAATTACCTCTTTAAAAGCAAATAATAAAATGTTAAGTGTCTAACGGTGATTGTGTGTGAATGGTAATTCGTAGTTATTTTGAGGCATTCATATTATTAAATGTTTAATTTGCAGTTACTAGAATAAAGCAATATGACTATGGTATCAGCCTAGCGGTTCATTACATTCGAAATATGACTGAATATCATCCTCCAACTCCTTCAGGATAGAACTATATTCGTGGACTTTATCGCGCATGTTAGTAGATTGTGGAATCAACTGAACAACAAATCAACTCATCGACAAATTGCTTATTATTTGTCTGTGTTTAAAAGTAGTCGACAATTGCATTAATTACCTTAATCTGCAGATCGAAGTCCCTTCTGTATCTCATCATTATCCCCTTACTATCTATAAAGTGGAGCTTTTTGCTTTTGTCCCTATTTTTTAATTTCACATTAGAGTTGTATTTTCACATTAATGTACCTAAATATCCATATTTTATTTTGTGTCATTAATTGGCTTCTACCAATTATTTATATCACTTGTTTTTCTTGCTTGATTCATTATAGTTGGCTGTGAAAATTCCAGCAATCAGTACGCCATTTAGTTTCCAAAGCTTACAGTAAAATTTCATAATCGCCACGTTATGTAGGCGGCTTGGCGACCATAATGAGTAGTTCCTTGATCAGTGGTGCTTCAGCCCGTTACTGATTTATGGCATTCTAGCTACGCTATAACAAACATCACCTCAGCCCCGCTCGACCAGCGGTAGGGAGTCGAAGTCTGTGACTACGTGTTGCGCTTTCAACAGTCATAAGCTCATGATCATACCAAAGCGGAGACTAAACTTGGACCGGAAAGGATATCTTAATTTCTCCATCATACCCTCTAATTTCATTACTAGAATATCATATTTTCTGGTCACCGTTTGCTCTTTATCTTAACACATGGGCTGACATAATATAATGCTAACGTAGTAAAATACATCTCTTAAGCATTCACGAGAGAGTCAATTTTCATTTGTTTAATACCGGCGAAGCCAGGGTGGCTCAAGAATAGAGGATGTAAGATGCTGAAGATAGTGTGATCTCTTATTTATTATAAAGTTTTTCTGACAGCTGTTTGAAATTTAATTGTAATAAATTAGTCAGTACGTACATACTTATCCTTAGAATCAATTTATTATTACGTAATAAAAAAAATGAGCCGAATTATATTATTCTTCAGCATCGCTAAGCAATGACGTGGACAATAAACTAATCTGAAAGTATCTCATCAAGTCATAAGATATGTGTTTTAATGATAATTTAATTGTGTTTGAGCTAAATGTAATGATTGTGTGATAAATAGTCTAAATATTTCAGCAGCTGGCTCATCAGATTATTGGATTCTTGTGAACATATTTATTCCTAGATTATATTTTCTAAATGCCTTTTACTTGCCAGATCGAAATATATATATATATATATATATATATATATATATATATATATATATATATATATATACCTTTGGAAACTAAATGGCGTACTGATTGCTGGAATTTTCACAGCCAACCATAATGAATCAAGCAAGAAAAACAAGTGATGTAAATAATTGGTAGAAACCAATCAATGACACAAAATAAAATATGGAAAAAAAATATAAAATATATAAGTATATTTCTATATATAAGTATAGTTCTATATATGTGAATAATATTTGTAATTAAATTAAAATAAATCTCGTCCATGCTAATATATTACAAACATTTTTAAATATAAATATACCAAACAAATAGGTTTTTTAGTTGAAATAAAAATTACTATTAATAACTTTTAAATTTGTCCTAATCCTAATTCGAAACCATTAATTTCATCATTGCTTTAACACATGTCATTTTATCTCCCTGTTGATTAGTAATGCCACCCGGACTAAATCGAAACGTTTCATTTCTGTTACAAGAAAATCCAACTGACCATTAGTATCTTAAAAACAAAAGAAACGCTTATCAACCTACATATTTAACTGTCTGTTTTATGAAATATTCAATTATTTTCCATCACTGTATCGAAAACTTAGAAAAAATATAGATAAATTTGGTAATATTAAAATTATCCTTACCGGTATATTTATAATATTATCTTTATCTATATTTTTTTCGCGACAAAATTTTAGTCATAAAATGAATTAAATTAAAAAATATATATTGAAAATAAAATATCACCGTGATTCAAATTTGTTTGTGGACGAGACTTGAAGACAGAAATAGTGATTTGCGATAAAAGTTAAGTAAATTAAGAAAAGAAAGACGAGCGCCAGTCGCAACAGACACTTGATGCGTAAACTGTAGGAAAAACATCAAACTGTGGGTGCAAAGAAGTTACTGGTTTCTGGAGCCCATGCCAGAGGTGGATGACGAAACCGCCTTCGTGGTGATTGCGCTGCCTACCACCGTGCCCAGCTACGACGTAAGTCAATTCTTGCTATTATATAAAACTACAATAGCCGTTTAGCTTAAATATAGTAGGAAACATTATTCATTATTTTTTACGATAGAATTCAATATTATCGGGAAACTTTGAGCTCGAAATAGCAGCATGATGTCAAATTAATTGGACTATCATACTCATTTGTTGCTTGTGGAAAACTGTGGACGAATTTAAAAAAAATTACCTTGATCCACCACGGAAAATACATAATATGTAATTGTAGGTATGCATATTCTATAAAACTTAAATTGGTAAGTAAATAGTTTATCCAGCATGTTTGGAAAGAAATCATAGGTACTCGTACATTAAGTTGCAACCAGATTTATTCAAAATCTCAATTTTTGGGGTTCCATAATGAAACAAGAACGACTTATAACTTAATTATATCCATCTGTCACAGTCTTACAGTTTTAGGTCTATGTGTATTAGTTGGTTTGTGTTCTGATTTTATATATAGCAAAATGTAAAAAAATGTTTTTTTTCTCTATATGCTTTTCCATTCCTGTGAAGCGGAAACGAAATTTATTTTTGCGTGTCGCTTTGAACGGAGTATCATTGCTTCACTTATTTAAAATGAAATTTTTGTTGTCTTTACCTTTTCCATTTTCAAATCCGTTTTTTAAATGTCGATCTTTAAAATGTATGACAAGATCTAACAAAATTAATATAGTGAAGATAATAATTGCATTGCAATAAATTAGCAAGCTTTTTTTAAATATCAATGCATAAAGCATATATATATATATATATATATATATATATATATATATATATAATATATATATATATATATATATATATATATATATATATGTGTGTGTGTGTGTGTGTGTATAACATATCATTGAAAATAATGTAACAGTAATATTTTCATGTGAGCAAACACATTCGTATTTCTGCGCGAATTCTTTTCCATAAGCATGGTAATTGCTCTCGGTTGCCGGCGAATGACGTATTTGTACTGAAATGTTTAAGGTAAACGCGATATGATAAATGAGAAAGGTGCGATGTTAATAAACTCACGTGGGGCGGCGATAAGGGTCTAGGGTGACCTTGGCAGGGGCGGGCGCTACGGGCCGCTAGCCGCGCTGTGTGCGCAGGTACCCGTAGGCGGCTCACGGGACCGACATTCTGCGACGTCTGCGGAGTGGCGAATTAAATTTAAATAAAAGCCCGAGTGCGTCAGAAGTTCGTTGAATTAACGAGTCTGTATCAGAGTTATACGAGTATAGTGGCCGTTGTCTGGTGACATGCTGTTCTAATATGTGGGTAAGTCTCAATGGCTAAATTTAGTAAAAAAATAAGTCGGTAATTGCTCAGCATCGACTAGAAAGATTTTCTTAAATATTTCATTATACTTATACAATAAAATTTGATCTAAATAAATTTATTATAATCTGAAAAAATAAACGAAAATAAGGTTCTGTATTTGTTAAACTGTAAAGCAATTAAATTGCAAATCATAAGTACCAACCAAAATAAGGCAAATAACAAATAAAGAAAAAATCTGCTAAATTATACCCAACAATTTCGAAGGTCGAATTACGTTTAATTATTCCGTTACACACACAACATATTTATTCAGGTTGCCGTTTCTGGGAACCACTATTGGGGTCCTTGTAATGTACGCGAGGACGCTGGCGGGCGCTCGTAGCGTAGCCTTGGGGCGGGCGCCGTCCACGCTTGCCGCCGCTACAATTTGAATATTTCCGCCCGAGGGCGGCACACGCGAGCCGCCCCGACGTCACGCCGTGGTGCAAGGACAAGAGTTTCATTTTGCTAAGCGGAAACCGCCTCTGAAATTTGTAAATTAGTCGCTAGGGTCGGCCTCAGCCGGGCGGGCGCTATCCAATTGCTCCTAAGTGAATAACTTTAGTTGTAGTTCGTAACGTTGTTTGAACAATCAATGAAAAGAAATGAAGTGAAATTACGAAGTTTCTTTGTTAACGCGTATGGGAATTGTAGTGCTGTTTAAGGCATGAGCTTTGTGCACTGACGTTTGAAATCACTTGGTGTGAGTTATTGGAAATTGAGGTAAATTGTCTGTCCCCATAAAAAAAAAAAATATATATATATATATATATATATATATACACACACACACACACATATATATATATATATATATATATATATATATATAAATATATATAATTTTTCAGAAGTCGATGTCTCAACGTGTTTATTTCTCGTAGGAATTTTCAACTTTATTCAATCATTTATGACATTTGTTTACATATTAGAAACATTTAAAAGATAGTCTACTGAAAATATAGCTATAGGTAAAATTGAAAATTTTGTAAATTTATTAAAAAAACTTATTGAAACAATGTATGCTGAAAATGCTACCGAGGTTCTAGTATTAAATCCAGTTCGTACTTACCGTATTTCTATGCTACAATTATTACCGCAACGGCATATTATAGAAATTTTGTTAACAATATTTGAATGAACACCACACGAAAACTATAAAATACTTATATTATTTCTTGTAACAGAGGTACGTTGTTGTATTAGCTAAACGAAAAAAAAAGTATAAATAAAATGGAATCTTTTTGTGATTTGCATAAATGATTTAAATCGTTTTTGATAATACTTTAACAAATATTTTTTGAAACGTATAATTGTTTTTGGCGTGCCTAAAATCCTAAAAAAAATCATGTTATTGAATTTATTGTCACGATTACCCTTTAAGTTTCAATTTTCAAAGAAAATTATTCAATTTCATGATAATAATAAGCCTCTTTATCCCTAACTGAATTATTTGCATGTACTTATTTATTATAACTATTATGTGCCTTAACTATGTGTTATATATGTATTATAATATCTATACCGTAACTACGGGTTAATATTACTACACTATAGTTATTATGTTAAAGGCCCCTACTGGTTTAGCTCTCCTATAGTTTGTCCATTTTGTTCTGTTCTTGGCGAACACCATTCAGTTTTCCCCTCATGATAATATTTATCTGCTACACGTTCGCGTAGCGTGTCCACGCCATTTTTTCCAGTTGTCAATAGGTGGTTAATATTTTGGTATTAAAACCGACTTGTTTTATTTTCATTTAAATTCTTTACAATATTGGACAGTGTCAGTTATTTTAGCCACCTTTTCAATTAATTCTTGTAAATGTTTTGTATTTTTCTTATTTTTCAGATGCTTTTTCCCACAATCCCTTGGGTCGCTGTTATGTAGTTATTTACTTTTCTTGTAAAATGAAAATACCAATATAGTCGAAAGCTATAAACTATCTAAAAAATAGAGAAAATGCAAATTCGTTGACAGCATAATGTTATAAACTAAAAGCTCAAGGCAAAAATCAATTAAATGAAAGCTCCATTAAATGAAGCTTAATTACTTGTAAACCGAAGAATTGAAAAAAATGTTCTACTAGAGGCGTAATGTTACAAAGCGAAAAACCGAAGCAAAATTGTACAAAGTGAAAGCCCCAAATTATTTGTAAACTTAAGTTGGTCCAATGCTAGTGGGAAAATATTCCGTTGTATTAAAAAATAGAATTGTATTCGTACTTCCAATGTCACGTGTTTACGCTTAAACAAATTCGAGGAGTTTAATAAGAAATATGGGGAAAATATGAAGAAGATACGTGAAATATAATGAATTACCTCGGTCTACGATTACTGGTGCATATACCGGACAAGCGCTTGTATATGATGACTTGTTTACGAAATAAATAAGGAATGTGACAGGGTGACGCGAGGCTCCAAGCAAGGAAAGAAAGGAAGCGTTATTCGCATAATAAAGAAAACAATTTCGAGCTGGTTTTAAGATATAGAACAATAAAACGAACGACAAACAAGTATAATAGAGTATAAAACAGTTACAGGAAATAAAATTAGGCATTTGAAACAGGACAAGCTCAGTAATTCTAATAATATTCAAAATAACAGTATGTGAAGGAAGTGAGGGTGGCTAAGATTGAATTTGTGACCGTGTCAGTTAGCTTAGCGAGTGATGCTTGTTAAGATTAAATGTGTGACTTTTTATTAGCGTCATTATATCTGATTATCCCAACTCTCTCGGAGGTCGAATGATATTACAGACAAACAAACGAAAAGACATTAACCTTTGGACGACTGCATATATCCCATTTACCGTCTGACACCGGCGTTGTTTACGAGAACGTAAAACACTAAAAAACATGAAAATCTTAACATCTTTTAAATTTATAGGATGTATGTAAAGAAATTTAAGACATTTTATTATTATGTGATGTCGCCAGCGTTACATAGCCCAAAAGTTTTCACGTAACATCAAGGCGGTGTCGCCGGACGACTGTTAATATAAATATTGAAGGTTATAATAACATCATAAATGTGTTTCGTCTCCAACTGTTATAGCAAACTTTTCTTAAAGGGCAGAATATCGAAACTGATATATCGACAGTTAATATTCTCCAGTAGATTATATAATTAAAGTAGTTTCATAGTTGTCTAATGCAAATGAAATATTTCAGATCTTTCATTGAAAAGTCATTTCTACAATATTATGTTTCCCCTGAAAAGACTTAATAACAGCAAATACTTTGTATGAATTGCACAAGCATTTCTTTTATTACCACTAAAGAGATGCTTACCGTCTATCATCATTATCAAAAAGAATTTTATCTTCTTGAAATAATTTATGGCTTTCAAAATCAGAAAAATTTCCGCCCTAAGTTTTTCGTCATTTGATGCCCTGAAAAAGATAAAAATAAAATATACCACTCTACTTAATGTTCTTTATACGTCACACAAGGTTGCCAATCGATTCTGGCAAATTAAATAAAATCCGTTTCTATAACCGAACTTTATAAATAGAACCGCCGTTTAGATCGCTAATCGATCAAATACACTGCGAACGTCACACGAGCGAAAGCCTTCAAAGTGTGTCGTACCGTTTCTGCATGCGTGATATCGGTCGGAGCGGACCGCATAAATCGAGCATAAAACACCATATTTTTACCACTTTTTCGTTGGCGGCTCGTATTAAGGATGTCGTGAACGAGGCCAGTAGGTTACACGTTGCCGATGGATAAATCAAACGGCTTGCGGGAACAAGTGGTCGCGGAGTAAGATAAAGCTGGTTATTATTAAAACTAACGTTACAACAAGTCGGTACTGTTGGCCCGCAATTATGTCGCAGTAACCTAGTATAATATTCGGTGTCAGCTTGTTTAGGCAGTTTCATGTAGAAATCTTTTAGAGATCTCTCGTGCAATTTCATTGTGAGCCTGATAAAGTCGCTGACAATTGACACAGTTCTTATAAAATTTACGTATTATGTTAACAGATGTGATCTTGTGAAATGGCCTTTCATATAATAAAAAATAAGGCTGTTTATTAAAATTAAAAACAAAGTTTAGCAGATACTAAAATTATCACATATTAGGTTGACACTTTGATGAAATCTTCATTTATAAAAGGGAAAAAGTTAAAAGTGAGCGTTTTTGAATTAACATTTTTAAAGTTGAAGTTATATAGAATAAGTTGAGTTTATTAATAGTCTATTAATGATGGATGAGATGCACTTTAATGACGTATACGCACTAATGATATACTGTCACTAAACTACTCCTGAAAAAGCAAATATGTCCTATGTTTCGCTATAGTGATAATCGTACATCTACCCCACGTAGATGTAATTTTGATGTATCATTTTTCACAAATATTGACGCGAGGGACATGCGAATCCAGGGTCACCTGAAAACCCTGTTGTACGCTTGCACTCTGAAATATAGTATTTATTTTTATATATACAATATTTTTAAATCTATGCAAAAGTTTTAAACTCATTTATTTTTTTCAATGTTTGTCAATGTAAGAGATGTTTATGTAAACTTCCAACTTGACATTTATCAATGATAAACTGAATGGCATTGCTTTTACTTTCATGATTTAAAAAAGTATTATATACATTCCTACGTTCAGTGGAATGGTTATAAAACATTGTAGTTCAGAAGATTGAACGTAGGATTTAGTATTTTTTTCAATAAAGGAGCTCAATTCTTCTGATCAATCGAAAAAAAGAACAAATTTTACACCGACGGATATTGCTTTCAAAATGCGCAGGCATTGCTTTCAAACTTTATGAAACAAACAATTGCTAGTGTACTTTTATGTGTTCTTATATTTTCCACATGAATAATTTCATAATAACTCGTCCATCCATCCGAAGAACGAGCCGATTCCATTGCAGGCAGCAGTTCGCCCCTTCTCCAGTTCCTTTGTAGGTAACTCTTCAGAAGTAACCGCCCACCGCGCAGATTGTCTTATAGTTTCGTGTGCATAATAGTATGTCCAATTTCATCATGCATGGTGATGTTGACTATAGCATTTGAGTGACCTCCATCGATTTTTTCTAAAATTTTGCGACATTAATCAATGTGCCATCTCCAGAACCCTTCAATCCTTTACCTTTTTAATATCACGGGTTTGGGTATATTGAAATGCATATGATGTTGCAACTGTTGTAAAATATAGTTTTTGAATGGAGGCTGTAACTTAAAAAATTAAGGGAGTTATGGTAAAAAACCAATCGCATTTTAAATTTTGATTAACCTATTAAACATGTTTATTATAATCACATTTAATTTGCATTACATTACATTATGCGTTTCATGATATCTCAGAGAACATATTATCAATGTATTTTATATTATTTATTATATTATCAATGTATGTAAAGACAAAGCTAATATCAATGTCGCATGTACTCGTCAAGAATATATGACCTCCTTTCTAATTATATCCCGAGACCTATTAATTTTGATTTCCTTCTAACTTTTGTGTTTTCTCCGTTCAATAATACGCTTGCTTGTTACATATCTATGTTTAATATTAAATTATAGTTCAGCAACCTCTAGTTTCTCTAAATTCCGTGAATGCTATTATTTTTTTCAAGACATTGGCAGAATTACTGACCATTTAGCAAAAGCCATATCAAAAAAAATCTTAACCAAAATTGAAAAGACGCTAAATGCGTTTAGCTGAGCTAACGTACATATATAAATTATCAATCAGTTCTTATTTGAGTATTTTGTTGTAGTTATCACCACTTCATCGATGTTTAGATATTTGAGAGGAATAAATACAACGCAGCATCTTCATTATATCGTGATTATAATTTTATTATTTGTATAATTAATAGCAAGAGTAATTTAAATGTAATTTACAAAAGTACAAATTAATATTTCAGGATTTATTGAAATTGTATTGAAAATAAATATGGATCAACCAGGTACAAGTAGTACTGACACTGATGAATTTTTTTGTGGGATTTGCTCTTCAAATATTTCTGAAAAATTCGTACTCGTTAGTACAAAGGGAAATGAGACTTTAAAAAGACCATCAATTGAAAGATGTGATAATTTGTTTTCAAAATTGGACGTCTCAAATACAGTGTTTGTTCGTGCTATCTGTAGAAGAAGTTATGTACATAAACATAATATCGAATCAGCAAAAAGAAAGGTAAAAAAACAGCAAGTCTTAGTCCAATAAAGAGTATATCTATTCAGTTAATAGAAAATAGATAAAATGTTCAAGTCTAGTAATGGAGCAGTTAGTGATACATTTGACTGGGAAAAAAATTGTTTTATTTGTAGAAATAAAGCAAATATAAAAAAGAGAAAAAAAAATACTCATCGCAAAGAAATACGATTTGTCATATTAAATCTTTTGATTTTGTGAACTAAACTTAGTAACACTACTAACTCCATTTAAAGACGATTTACATCGAGAAATATTGAGGTGCATTATCAGTGTGAAAGACTGTGTAACTGTGAAAGCTATTATATGTTAATTTTAATAATAATTATAGAGACAAATTAAAAAACTCAACAACCACGTATACAGAAAAAAATTATCAAACAATGAACGAGATATATAATTTCATGCTATCAAATGATGAATGTCAATTCACTATTAATCAACTCATGGAAGCTGTGCAAATATTTAATATAATTATTCAAGAAGATACTATAAAGAATCATTTAAAAATTAGATTTGCAGATCAAATTTGTATTTCAATTAGGATGGGTGGTATGACGTATGTATGTTTCTCAAATAATTTCTCACAGATGCGTGGTACAAGGGCAGACCAACTACTATTAAAGAAGGTCAAAATCGGCTGATCGACTCTGATTCGGAAATAATAAGTAAAAAATTAGAAGCACCACATATCGCATGGATGAATATCCTGCTAGTGACGAAGTATTAACGCATGTTAATGAAAATATTCCACCCGATTTGCTCCGATTTTTGAACCATGTTATTTACAAAGATAGAGTTCAAAACGAGAGTAACGAAAAATTTTATGGAAAAAGAATTACAGCTATCGCTCATGCAACTATGTCTGCTGCTCGACCTAAAAGCTTTATTTCTCCACTTCAAATTGCAACAGGTGCTACATTTTATAGAAAATTTGAATCGAAAAAATATTGAATTAGGAAACCAACTCGGATTTTCTTGCAGTTATGCTGAAGTGAAATCGTATGAAATTTCTACTGCATGTTAAGCAGAGATACTTCTTACAGAACCATTCATACAAATAGTTTCTGACAATAGTGACTTCAATATATACAATAGAGGGTAGAGGAACTTTTCACAATTTAGGATCAATTGAAATTATCATTCCAGCTGATAGTTTACAGGAAAGAAAGCCGATAAAGTGTTTCCATCGTTCAGAAATTCCCGCGGAGACAAAATTTGTTGAAAAAAAAATCGATATTCTATTACTAAAAAAATAGAAAGTGGTACAAAAAACATAACTGTAAAAAGTCTTGACGCAGATTCTTCGTTTAAAACAGAATTAACTGACAGGCTAAATATTTTATGAATGTACTTGAAGTATGCAAGAGACTATGATGTTTTGGGTTGGAACGGATTTATGTCTATGTTAACTAATTGTCAAACTAATTATGAAGTGTCAAAAATAAATTGTTTGCCTTACAGAAATGGATCGCCAAGGGATTACAGTACCTTAAACACTGCTTTAAAAAACGCTTCTTCAGTAGTATCGAAGAAAGGTATAAAAACCTGCATTATCACATTTGTTCAGCCATTATATACTAAGACTAGCGATATTGTAGAATTGTCAATTTTTGATAAAGTTCATATGGTCGTGCGTCTTGGAGGCTTTCACCTATTGATGTCCTACATGGGATGCGTAGGCCACATCATGGGAAGAAATGGAATCAAGTATATTCCATCGCTGATATATGCAGAAGGATCAATAGATCAAATTCTAACTGCATATTCTTATGATTGTGCAGTGTGAGCCCATTACATTCTGCAGCAAGCATTATCGCTGTTAATATTCGATGAATTGAAAAGAGACAACGTTAAATTTAACAAATAGATGTTTACAGACGAGATAAATATTGATGAAATTAAATCAAATGAAGAATTTAAAGTGTTAAATGAAATATTTTAATCTAAACTTCATGAAATCAAGAAAAGGAGAAATATGGGCAAATTGTGGATATTATATTTTAGAATGGTATCTTTCCTTAAAAAATTTCTCACGGCTGAGCGAATGGGAGACTGGGAATGGCACCTTAAATATATCGAGTTCATGATACCGTTATTCCACGTATCTGGTTGTTTTAATTGTGCTAAATCTGCTCGACTGTATCTACAGAATATGAAAAATTTAAAAAACACAATGGTCCCAGTTGAGTATAAAAAAATTACTGAAAATGGATTTTTTACTTCTCGAAGAACCACGAAGGACCGTTTCTCGAAGAATCTCGAAGGACCGTTGAAACGAGGTACTACAGACTGCATTATATTCAAATGGATTAAAGGTATTATATATAATAAAGATATAATTGAAGGTTTAGAAAAATTTTGCGATTTAGAATTCAGTAAAAGTTATCAACGTATAGAGAGGCGAGAATTCAAAAAGACAAAAAAACGTTTTAGCTTTGTAGCAATTTTTATCTAAGCACAATCCATTTTATGATATCGATCAGTTGCTAAATATTGTCACATGATTAATTGGAACGAAGGAAATTTATTGTTATAATGCTCTGGATATTGGCATTGAACCAACGAAGGCAATCGATGGTATGAATTTTAATGATATCAAACTGACAAAAAAATTATTATTTCATTGCTTGGAGTTAACAGCAAACTAAAAATTGGCGACAAATTAATTCCTATAGATCCAGTTTTATTGTTTCAAAGAGTCTTTGTCATGAGAAAATCAACAAAATCATCATTATATATCTTATTCCAAACGCTTGATATTACCCTCAACGAAGCAACTTCTTAATGCTTTATTGATGGAGGTATGCTACTGTAAAATGGCCTAAAATTGTAAATATAATAAGATTTCCCAAGAATACATTTGGTATTTAAAAAGAAATGTCGGCAAGCATGTAATTGTTGCTTTTGATGCTTTCGATAATAGCTGAAAGAAATCGTTCACTGAGGGTCTTTTCGAAGAAATATCAATTTACAAAACGTTTTTGTTGCATAAAACGTCGATATCTTAGTAATTTTAACTGCCAGAGCTAAAGCTAAAGAAGATATTTACTTCCTGAAATTCGAAAAACGAAATGTATAGTCGATGGTATATTCATCGAAAAGTTTAGAGCTGGATTAACTGAACAGTTTGAACTTGATACTTTTTTTTATTGTTTTACTGGGCCCGACTAAACATCAGCGTTTTACAATAAAGGTAAAATAAAATTTATCGATATTTTAGAAAAACGTTCTGATTTGAGAGATAAGGTTTGAGATATTTTACAATAGTACCTCTGATCTCAAAGATATTTTACAAGCTGGCAGGTACTTCATAATAGTTTTGTACGGACTTATTAATGACATACAATAGAATAAATTGAGTCATGTCTAGTCTTAATATATAGTTTTAAAATAAATGTAATTTTGTATTGATATATTTTTTAGAATATTGTCCTTTTTTAATTTTAGGCGTAAGAGGAAGGGGGGTTTAAGGGGTGAAAAGTTGGAATACAACGTAAGTCATGTTCGAGAATACGAAAGAAGCTTTATTTTACGTAATTAAATGAGATGTGAATCCATAAAATGCCTATACCTGCATCTTTTCCATTTTTTCATGAAGGGTAGTTTTCACCCCTTAAAAACAAAAAGCACAAGTCGGGCATAAGCTTAATTCCTAATTTTTATGAAATTTGATTGAGGTTCAAAAAATTCTGAGATAATAACCTATTTTTACCTTGAACGACTGCACTATAACGCTCGTGCGTAAGTACACACAATTTTTTATTGTACCAGTAATGTATTTTATTCAATGGAAGACTAGAAATAGTACAATAAGGAAGAAGAAACGTTTTAATAGTCTCTTTTTGACATGGTCCACACATTAGAAACCAATTTATTCTGAAAAGAAGTGTCAAAGGATAGTAATTTTACGAGTTATTTTCTTTTTTAGTCCTGTACCAATAGGTTATCAGCTAAAGAAACAAGTCGAGAAAAAAGCAATGAATACTCATAGTTTGTGAATTTCATAATTATTTTCATAAACTCGTTGAAATATAAAGAATACTTATAATATTTAAAAAGAATTTAGCCTTCGACAAACTTTGTTCAGTCGGCGAGCGAACAAGTTCCTTCACATCGGCAAGTGAAATGGAAAGTACTGGCCGTGGTAAGCGAAGGCAATTATCATGTCAGCTGAAGTATAATATACGAGGGGTGCGTGGAGAGCGTGATTTGGGTCTGTAGTGACCTTGCTAGTGAATAAAATGGTGAAAAAATGTACATGGAAAAGTTTGCATACACCAAAAGCGCTTGACCATAATTCTTTGAATAAAAAAGTAAAGCAGTAAGGTCTACTTACTTTTCTCTTTGTGATTATAAGAACTTTTTTTCTCAAAAAATCTCTCAAATTTATTATAATTAATATTCAACTCTCTTTTTTATATCAATTTATTATAATTATATTAATATTCAACTCTCTTTTTTATATGTATCCTCCATATGCCTTGTTTTGATTGTCGAAATGTTTATTTTCGCTTCGATGATGATCGCATGTGTTTATTTGTACATTTACAATATTTGTAATTCTATGCAAAAGTTTTCGATTATAACGTTTAAGAACCTTATTAATTTTTTTAAAAGTTCGTCGCTGTAAGACCTCTTTATATTATATCCATTAAACAGTCAATATTTTGCGTTATTTATTTGGAAAAATATTTCTCCGAACTCGATAGCTGTATACGTAATCGGATTATTCGCCTTCTAACGATTTGTTTACCAACCTTCAAAGAAAAGCGAACGCCTTCTTAAAAAGAACCGCCCAAAGCTTTCCTATGAGTAAACATGCAACGCGCTGGGTCAGTCGCTTTGTGCGTCATGCAGCAGGACGTCTAAAACGAAATTTGGACTTGCTAGTCATCTTCGTTCTCATTTCTGGTGCTGTCAGAATTCGCCATCGACCGATATATCGAGGAGGACATCATCATTTCGTGTTATGTTTATTTATTGTTCGGAAAAATAGCGTACTGCTTATCAAACTTCAGTAAGCAAATTAAATTTTAATTGTACACGTATCCTACACGTTATATTTATAAATTTCATGCTTTCAGTTTATTTTTACTTAGAAGTTTCCCCTCAGTAGGAATATTAGGTAATCAGGAATACGCTTCTCGCTGCTATGTTGTTGTTAAACGGTGATCTGATTGTTCCCTGAAGGTTACAAAGTATCTATCTTCATTTTACTATTGAAACAAGCAGTGACTTCTCGAGTTGTTGGCAGCTTTAGTGTAGTGGGTAATTAGTACACTATGTAATTTTTTTGTCTCCAATAAAAAATATACATTATAAAAAAATATTAGGTACACCGACTGAGAATAAGAAAGGTAATATTTTTGTAAAAACAAATTAGTTAAAAATTAAATAATTGAAATCGCTTCCAGGCGGCAAGCTACGGCAAGAAGAGCGGCATGTGGTATTCGGCGAAGGGCGGTAGCTGGTCCCGGGGCGGAGCGCGCAAGGCGAGCGTGGCCGAGTCGGACGCCCCGCCACCTGGCGGCGGGCCCGCCAAGCCCAGCTCGAGCCGCGTCATACGCATCATCAACAACATGGATCACTCCATACAGGTGAGAGAATTTTTACCATTATGTGATGCCCAAAATGTGCTATGGATATTGCAATACGTAAATAAAGTTACGACTTATGACTTGGGGGTTATTTCCCGGGGCATGCTGACAATTTAAAGTCATTATATTTAAATTACTACTTGAATAAGGGGTATTCTTATTTAGTACCAGGGGTTTCTTTCAACTTCATCCATGTGGAATTTTGAAATGCAAGTGCAGTTTTTAAATGCTTTTATTTTATGTTCTTGTATTAGGCACAAATAATCAGTTTAGTTTAAACACCCCATAGGTCGACTTGCGCTCGTTCCATCCTTTTCTCTGTTCTCTCCTCGTTTACCACGCGGATGCAGCTTTCTGCCATCCGCGTGGTGGAGATATTGTTTAATTTTTTTACGAAACTTTTAAGGTATATCGGTATAAGACATTTTTCTATGCAGTTTCTAATTTTGTCCAGGAAAACCAGATAAGCAAACAGATAAAAGTTCTGCAAGAGATTATTTATGATTAGATATCCTATAAGAAACCCAATCGATCTAAAAGCATTTGTTGACACACTTAAATTTTATTTATATCTATAGATCAACTTCTTCTTTTTGACTTCTTAATGACCTTGAAAATTAAGTAACATAATGGAATATTAGAACTTTATAATCATAAAATAAAACTGAAATTGTTTTAGTATTTTATTATAAGCAACAACTAATTTAGCCAAATACTATCAACTTCATAAAAGAATAACGTTTTGTCTACATCTTCCATTTCTTTTCCTTCTTCTTCCACATTATTTATTCATTGTAATGTTATGTGGAGGCTAATTCTCGTTACTTCTTTGAAGGAAAATTACTATTTCATCAGTCATGTACGAACATTATTAATCTTATTTTTAATGGCACTTAATTTCATAACTAGCAACAGCTACTAATTTATCGAAAAAAAGTTGCAAATTGTACAAATAATACATAACAGTTAATAATACAAAAAAACAGTCAATCTTTCGTGTTATTTTATTATTTCTTTTATGTAAAAAGTTACTCAGAAGTTTCGTCGCTTACTTGTGGTTGCTCACAAAAAACCCTAATGAATATGCAAGGTTTACACTCATAGTTTGTTGTTATTACGAATGTGAGTCAGTGACTTTTGACAAAAGTTTTCTGGTTCTCAACACAAGGTCAGAGGTCAATAATGTATTCGAGTAAGCCACATGTAGCGAGCACCCCAAATGAGTTATGTGCTTGTGAATACTTATAGTTCTAAGATATCCATCGGTCATAACATTTTTATTACTTAACTATGGAACATAAAAAAATTACCGTTTGGTATTACGCTATTCATACTGAAATTATAATCAATAATCATTTCGTAACTTATAAATTACTCATGCTTAAAAAGAAATTCCATATATTGCAATTAATTACCTAAATGAATCAAATTACCTGATGAAATTCACTCTGCTTGGAATATGCATTTTGATTATTTTTTTATAACGTATATTTATATAAAATAATAATTATCTTCATAAGCTGTACAGAAGATACATCGCAACGCTATTCAAAAATAAGTAAATCTTCAATAGTTTGACGAAAACAATTGTGACCTTTGATGGATACCATTCGTAATTAACTCATATTGAACATTTTTATTGTACTTCCATATATCTTGCATTTAAAAGCGTTGCTACCAAAGAATATATTTTTGTTGGCTCCTGGTATTGGTATCAAATATCATCTACAAAGAAGCCTTTTAAACTGGTGACAGAACCCGAAATGACAGACGGGCGGAGTACATGGTGCCTTTGGACAAATACCACAAATCACTTTATATGTACATCTTTCACAGTGTCGCGTGTTACTAAATCTACGCACGACGCAGCCTTTTGAGGAGGTGTTGGAGGACCTGGGCCAGGTGTTGAAAATGAGTGGCGCCAAGAGGATGTACTCTGTGAACGGACAGGAGGTAATTTGCATCCTGCCGTGTCGTTTGCATCCAATAGCTTTCCGTGACCTTTACCAAGTTATCTGTCCATAAAGTGAGTAGCTGTTCCAATCTGCGTCTGCCGCCGATTGGTTCCCATTCGAGAACCTTTATTCCCCAATACTCGTCAATTCTGTGCGATGCATGTATCTCTCCACTACTGCTTTAATCTGTCAATCCTCACAGCTGTGTCGGCAGCCTTAGTTCTTTCAAGGACCTCCTCATTATGAATCATAGTTCGTAGAGAAACCCAGAGCATAGCCTTTTCATTTGACAAAATCTTGAAACAAGGTTTTGTAAAAGTAGAGCTTGTCATTTCATTATACATTGTTCCTTTTTCCAGGTGTTTATGTATTGCTTTTTAAAATATACTTCATAAAGAGTACATATATAAATAACAATGTATTTAAACAAATAACATTAGTAAGAGAACAAGCTATCATCACTGTAGTCAAAAATTGCTTTTTAAATTTGGTTATCATATCTGGCGCATCTAACATTAAATGACACACTAATTTTAATTTTAAATCTCATCCACTAATCGATCAAAATCTGAGCTGGCAACCTCGAATTAAGTTAAGTAACTGTTATTTTACGCCGTTTCTTCAGCAGAATTAAATTTCAAAAATATATCCAATCTTGCCATTCAAACTAATGTTCACCTCTGTCAAACATTCTTACTGCCTCTACTTGATTATGGAGTTGTATATTAGCAAGATCTTGTTGAGAATAACCTTATTTTTTTAAGATTACAACCACAAAATTGTAATCGATGGACGTTACACTTTGGTCCTTATTTCAGAACGTCATTTAAATTGAGTTAAGTCTGTGATCAATATATTCCTCAACCTCCTTATAATATTCTGAACAATAAAATTGACAAACATACTTTGAAGCAGATTTCTTCTCTTTGTAGCTTGTACAAGGTACAAAACTTTGAATAAACTGGATCCTGACACCGGAAACTCGACCATTGTAAACTTTTTCAAAGCCCGTCTGAAAAAATACCTCCTTTTATAACACTCTACTTCTACCCTCTTTTAATTCCGTCTTGCTCCTCTTTTCCTTAACCACGCCGTATCAAGATTCGTAATTAATCATTTATTTTATATAGGTTTCCTTGTATTTACGTATATACATTTTTAAAGGAGTATTTTTGCTTTTATTTTAAAAAGGGTTTATTCTAATTTGTAAATTGTGTAATAGTGGGTTTATAAATATTTTAAAATTTTCCACATGATATAGTTCTCATATTTAGTATTGTGTTGATTATAGTTGCTTGGAGGACATCTTATAGCAATATACCGTTAAATTTTAAAATAGTGTACATTAAAGCTTGAAATAAATAAACGAATAAATAAACGCTAAGGCAATAACAGGAAAATTTGAAGAATTTCTTGTCTCTTTCTTCAGGTGATCAATTGGAACAAATTAAATAGATTTCTTTCATTTTAATGTCTCTACAGAAGAAGGTCGATGTCCTTATTCACTTGTTTGATTTGTTACTTTCATCAAAATTGTGTTTTTCTTGTCTATACTGCTATAATAGTTACTGTGCTGAATTATTAATCGAAAGAACAAACAATCACATTAAGCTGTGTATTTAAGATTTTCTAGAAAATAAGTGTTTTTATGTTGTAGATTACCTCCCCAACTTTATCATGCACCATGATTGTGATATCTCAAGATTTGGAATCTACCATTTAATCTGAAATACTCCATTCACATTTCTTTAACTTTTTTTACTTCCTACGCAAACTTAGTGTTCTAATGAGAGTACATAATAATATTACAATGTGTATTGTCTGTCTACTGACAAATTACTTCTGCAGGTGCGTAGTTTCTCGCAGCTCCGTAATGAGTTCGCAGATGTGGAGACTTTCTACCTTGGCGCCGGCGCCACCACCCTCGCTGCCGCTCCCGCCGCGCCCCTGCCCATCACCGAATCGCCCATGCGAAGGTAATTTATTCGAACACTTTATATTAAAGATAAACATATGAATAACTGACAAGAAATCTCAAGAAAGAAAAATAAGCACGCGACAAGGATATTATGCATCTGCGTTCAAATCAGGCTTAAACTAGAGATTTATTTAACAACAAAGTGGTTCCTAGCTATATTTTACTGTATTTATTACAATATGGAACACATTTCATATAAATTATATGTGTTCCAGTAGCAGCAGACATATCAGCCTCCCTCGATATTATTCTCATAATAATGAGGCATAAATTTTTAAAATGTCACATCGGCTCGAATGTGTTTGTTTGGTATTTTGCTGATGTTAATTATATCGTTTCAGTTTGAAACATTAACGAGTGGATTAGATAATTAATACAAGTAATGGTGAAATTAAACACTACGTTAAATAATTTTCGAATAAATATGCAGATGTCACTTAATACATGTCGGGGGTACTTGGTTTTATGGTAATGGCCTCAACTAGACCGACATAAAAGCTGAAAAAAGCCGATTCACACTAAATTTAGTAACGTTTGGTATGTCGTGTTTTAATTACAAAAATAAAGTTCAGCAATCGTTATGAGCCAGAACAATTCAGGCAACATGGAACCTGTTGAAATTGGACCAATTTTTAGCTGCGAGGTACTGGAAAACCTTTAAGTGACAAGCTGCAACAAATAATTAAACAATTATCTATTTTATTTTCAAACTGAACAAAAACTGAACAGAAATTGGTATAGTCTTCGTACTTTTACACAATGACTTTAAAAATGGCAATAAGAGGGAAGCATTTGATATTAACGACATCCTTGTAAAAACAAGTTTGCTGGATTGAAAGTTTTAAGGGATTATAGGGGTTGCAGTCGTAATTACAGGATTTACTGGGAGCCATATACAAATGATGAACACGATTTCAATTTCTGACTTCAATGTTGCATTTGTATTAGACATTACGTTTGCACGCATAACCTTATTTTTGTTGTCTACACTTCTCGTATTTTGTACGATGATGCATAGTACTTATAACAAACGTACCTCTCATTCAGATCGCGCTGCAAATTTAAATTGAGATATATTTATAAATTACGAAATATATACATACATATGTGTGTGTGTGTGTATATATATATATATATACATATATATATATATATATATATATATATATATATATATATATATATATATATACATATATATATATATATATATATATATATATATATATATATATATATATATATATTGCTAATTTCTTCATTTTTAAATTAAATGATATTGAAATGGTAAGTACCAAAATGGAAAAATACTCTTGCGTAAATTTATCTTATTACAGATCGAGGTCGCGCGCGAACACGAGCTCTCAAGTGGTGGAGGATCTGAGCGCGAGGCGCGCGCGTAGCAAGAGTCGGCCGAGGGTACTCTACGCGCCTGAGGGTGAGATCGTGCGCAACTCAGGTGAACATCGCCAGTTCAATTGCCCAGGAAGCATAGTATTATGTTTCAATATTAATATAGTTTCAATATTACAGTTATTTATAATTTACCTTTTGACGTAATTGCAATACAAAAAAAAGCTTAAAAGCGGTTATATTTTTTCATGTAATTCTCGTTTTAATGGCTTTATGTTTTCTTGAATGAAATGGAGGAAAGGTAAAGTTAAACAGCACAAAAGTCTGTCGCGAGCCATTGGTCATTGGATGAATACATTGATTTACGTCGAGCATACGAAACAGTTCAATCATAGAAATAAGAAAATAAAGTACTTACCCAAAAAATATGTACCCAGATGGTTCTTATTATATAAATAACATTTTAAAGTCGCTGAAAACAAAACAATATAATCGCGATTGGATTTTAATAGTTAATAAAAATATATTAGCAAAGGGAAACAGATGTATAATAAATAAATTAAAAAACAAAAACAAAAGACACGATGGCCAGAATTATAGAAAGAACTAATATAAAAATGTATGCTGTTTACAACCGACTACGGCATATCAGCCATTGTTACTGTTAAGGAAAAGTTAGTTGCTTACCATCGAATCAGTAAAAAAGGAAAAAAAAACTTTGTTGAAAAACACAACTCTGTACTACTCCGTTGATATGATTAGATCTACCTGAAAAGTTTTCAATTACTGCCTTACTATGGACACGAAAGCAAGAACCTTGGCAATTCGCATGAGATTTAGAGAAATTTGCCGATTTAAGCAATAATTTTGAAATCAATGGCGTGGTAAAATTCAGTAATGCAATAATTAATAGTATTGTTCATCGCGAGGTGCATACAATATTAACCAAATGACTAATACATTTAAGTCCTTTGACTTGATTTCAGATAAGATGCAAGTGGTGAAAACATTTTAATTACTTAAACGAAATCGAAAAATTAAAAATGTAAAATCCGTTCAAATACTTCAAAGAGCAAATTTGTAAAATTTAAATTTACCTTTTGCCGCAATTAGATATTTTTTGAAACATCACATTATTCACACTACTTCCGCCATTATTCTTTACCCAAAATTAATGTGAATTAATTTCTTATTCAGACTTTCCTCCCTTATTATGCTTTGATTTTCAATAAATAATAAACACGTTATTCATATATACGAGTACATCAAAATGCTTTGTTATCCAACTAAAGTTATTTTGGTTATTATTAAATCTTTCTTTTCAAAGTTACGTGATATCTAATTGTTTCATGGTCATTTTTAATTAAATGCGTAAATACAGATGAAATTCGTATACGCTCGCCATATGTAAAAATACCGATAAGAGCCCAGTGGAATAATAAAATTCCTTTGCATTTCTTTAGTGACACATTAAAATTATTATTACGAGTTTAACTATTATCAGGTAGAAAAGAGAGCGATGTTCTGAGTCGTTATCTATGCAATAAGGCACTGGCATAATGCATTTCCGTTTATAATAAAGATATACACTTCAAATAAACATAATTAAAACTAATAATAAACAAAATGCGCCATTTGCTGACAAAACTAAAAGAAAAATATTCGTTTTCGAAATTCAAATGATGTAACGTCACAACATTAACGCAACTGTCAAGTTTTTGAAAATTGTAAAACAAGTTCTTACGTATATTATTATAAAACTGTAAAAGCGGCATGTTAGAAACGAAACGTATATTTTACAATTTCTGTCTGTCTATTCATTTGTTCGAACATATATTACGCAAAACCTAATAGGCCCATTTGAATGAACCTTTAATAGAATCCATGGACTTGAAATTACAATTTCAGATTTTATTCCCTTCAAATATTTCTTGAACAACGTTTTGTCCATACGTCTGTTTTTTATTTCTTTATTTATCTTTTTATAATATAATATAATTTAAAACTATTTATAACATAAAACTACTAAACCGATTTGAATTAAAGTTTTACTGAGATAATGCTTAAGCATTGTCTCAGTAAAACTTTAATTCAAATTAAAAGTTAATTTTGTTATCAAATACTGTTCGAGGAACTCGAAATTCAATTAGCACTCGGGCAGTAACACCAAACACGCAGCTTGAAAACTGATGACTAGGAATTGTCGAGACTATTACAGACCTTCGGCTTGAAATTCAAGCTACGATATAAAATAGTTTCAAGGGTACCATCGAAATGCAAACGTTATTCAAGCTAAGATACAAATTATACTTATTTCGATAAAGGACACGTTGAGAAGAAGACATTATTAATGAATTTAAAATAAAATTCAACAATTGATGGTCTTTCAACTATCTTTATTTTAAGTTCTTTTCAATCAATCTTTTAAAAAAAAAATACTTACAATCAGGTCGTGTTTCGTATGTATCTGTCAAAATAAATCAAATTTCCTAATAAATTGTGTTTAACCATGCCAAATGAATCAGAAATCAGTAAAAATTGAAGGAAACCGTAAGGACGGATCTTTGTTATGTTACGATGCAGTTTTGTTCACAGAAATGTTGCATAATAATTATCCTTCCTACTTGTGAAAATTAGATTAATTACAAATTTTGTAAGATGTGAACATTTTTTTAAACAAAACTGTCATTCTGCATATTTTTTATCATCAACAAAAAAGAAGCCGATAAAATCTAGATTCGCGGTTTTAAAATGTCGATAAAAGACGGCTTTAGGCAGATTTCTTGAATGCGCTTTCACGTAAAGCGGATTCAAGGTTTAAGTTACGAAAAGAACAAAGATGCACACAATACTTTGTTATTCCTGTCAAACAACTAATCGCTGGAAGCTGATTGGCCTTTTGATGTCACTTGATTTTTGGAAACTACATAATAGCGTTTTCTAACATTAATTGAAAAGAATATTTAGTTTTGATTTTTACAAACATGTTTCTTTAAAAAATCTCTGTTTTTGTAAATATAATCGTTTCAGTAAAATCTAAATTTCATGCACGCTCCCTATTGACGCCATTCAATTTGCATAAATAATTAATTTATATTCTATTTGACCGAATGGCTCTTTGACACTCACTCTGCATATTTTATCTACAAGCATGATTAATTGCTGCCCCCGATGACGCAGATTACACGTTGCTGGAGGTACTGAAAGAGGAGCCAGTGCGCGTGACCATCCGTGGCCTACGTCGCACCTTCTACCCACCCATACATCATGCGCCGCTTGACAACAGTCCACCCGATAAGAAAATGCAGCTTGAGTGGGTGTGAGTACATCATTAATTTTATGTTCATATTTAAACAACTAGCCGAGTAATTTATTAAAACAGTTTTTAAGAGAACTTAAATCTGATCGTAAACCTGCATAGCTTATCTTTTTCCTTAACGATTAATGTTGGCTTATAAGATTCTAATTCACGCGCATACTTAGTCGTGAGCGAAAGCACGGCAATCCATTATTAGCTTTAAAAATAGCCTCGTATCGAAAGTACTATTCAGAAGAAAATCGATGTCGATAATGATAAAAATATTATTAACATATAACGCGTGGAACATAAAACGATGCAAGTCTCGTTACTATATGTTTGAAACGCTATGAAACAATACAGGCCTTCAAAGTTTACCTTTTTAAAAATTATCTGCTTGATTTACATTATAGATAAATTCAGGGTGTTTAATTCTGATATGGTATTTATATATTTCTCACGTAAAGTTTTTATATATAGGAATTATAATTTTTTTTTTGAACTTATACTTCTTTAGGCGCGTTATGAAAAAATGATGATAGTGAAATTTTATGTTGCGCGCGCACGATGCAACAAAAATAGACAGGATGAAGTTGCTCACTAAACATATATTTACATACGTGTAGTGGCTGATAGTTTTTAAAACGTATTTTACGTATATTTCTCTAAGTGGGGTTAAGTTTCGATATGTATTTATTTGCATTATAAATTATTACTTTTTTATGTTTAAGTATTAAAATTAATAAATTACAATAAATTTTCAGCTTATTCACTTATTTTTATTATTAATCAAACTTTATTTAGATTCTTTTAGTGAATTTAATAATTCATTATATAGGTACACGTGTTTATATTAAACTGAATGCTGAGTATTAATTTAAATTTTTAAAATAATTAAATTGAATTTAATTAAATTAATTAAAATCATAGAATAGAAAATATTTATATAATAATAATAATTCTTACTATTATGATTTAATTATTAAGTGATAGTGGTTGTAACTCTAGATGAAAGATCAATTTTATTGTTACTCTGTAAGAGAAAATTTATTTGATTGAATTTAGAATTTACCAACCGTATTTACAATCTCGCTCTAGTCCTTTTATTATTTTATTTCCATTAATAAGTTGCATAATAAATAAAGTTATTCTTCTTAACTGATTAAATGAATTGCAAATCCTTATAGTACTTCTTTCGAATTCTTTGGACGATTTTCGCTTACGTTCGCTAGTCACGCCTTTGCCAAGGAATATTATCTATTACTGCGTAAAGAAGCGACACTCACCGCCCCCCCCCCCAAGTTTAACGTCAGCCGCAGATAACGGGTACGATCAAGAGTACGCGTTCCTAGATTGCTGCTTGTTGCTTGCGCTTGCGTATTGGTTCAATATCGATATATAGTGATAGTAAATATTCTTTACCTGCACGCTGCGGCAGCCCTATATTAATTTACGCACACGCATAAACGGATACGGATAGGCGAGTACGTATGCAATAGTGTAGGCAATTAAATATGTTCGCTTGTATGGAGTGACGGGGGTGTGCCTTTGAGCTTCATCATGTAGCAATAGTCCGCCATCATGTTAACATATACCTTGTCATTATAGTGTTGTTCCATTAACTTGTATCTCTTGACGAAATCTCTCCTCTTTTATCCTTAAAGTTCTCAAGATTTACCGGAAAGAAATCCAGGTATAATTTCAAAAAGTGGACTTTCAAACTCATATTACATTCTAATTTTCTAAACTTTTCTAGCATATTTTTTTTATTATGACAAAAAAATTAAAAAACGTCTAAGCTTCTTTTTCTTCTGCATTCATTTTAGCTTCAAAGTCCTCATTTTCATTAATCTTCAAATATATGGACTTTCCAAAAATTTCTTCTTTCAGCTTAACTGCTGAAGCGATGAAATGATTTGCGAATATTTAAAGCATTCAATTACCTCCCATATAGCCCACGTAAATTGCTTCATCATAATCAACTTAGTGTGAAGTTGAGAAAGGAGCACATTTTTTGGATCAACCAAGTTGTCACTCAATATATTTTAACCGATTCAAAAAAGGGGGACGTTCTTGCTTAAATGTGTACGTATTTTTGAATGCCGTAACTCGGAGATGAGTTGACTTATTTTCTGATAATGTATTACGGAAATGTCCTAAGTAACCCCTCAGCGAAGAGTGCATGGTCCGTTTGAGCAATATGATACAGAGTTTGAACTCATTAGACATGATTTTATAAACACTTTAGTCACCGATTGTGGCCATGGCGATGGAGCTGTAAGATAGTGACAGAACTTCTCGATGATGAAAAGTAAATACATCGAGTTTGTGCTCGTTTCACTTGTTATAAAGAGTCCTTTGGTATCAAATGGTGACGAGGGTCTGACGTTGGAGCCGAAAGTTGATAACAGGAACTCCTCAATAATGATAAGTGAATGTTTGTGTTCATTTGACTTTTCTTGATTAGTCTTTTGGTCACAAATTGCGACACAAAGAGGAACACCTCAATGGTAAGTGCAGATTAATCGACTTCGGGCGCGCTCGACTTGTCTTGACGTAAGCAAATAAGTAACACTGACTATGTTGGAGTCAAAAGAGGAACTGTTATTGATATGCCCCTATTTATGTATGTACGTCTGCATGTATGTAAATTAAACGCGGTAAAAGCTTCATAAGATATTATAAGGACAATTGAATACAAAAATATTTAATCAACTTCAAATTACCACTGAATAGTAAAAGCACTGAACAGTATCAAATAAAAAAATACGAATGCTTGGTTTAAACCTTTGCAGTACAATATTATTTTTGAATATATAAATTTGGAAAACACTGTGGCTGTTAGATACTTTTAGGTTGGTCCTTTTTATAGATTATAGAAAATGCCATTCGGATGTGTAAATTATTTCGTATCCATATTAAGCTCTTCTATAAAAATCATGTATCCCAAAAGAGTGTATAGTGGCGGCTTTTCATTGATTTAAAAATTAGGAAAGCTAGTAAAAATACAGTGGGAGAGAGGACACTACAAAAACATTTTAAATCAGCCAGTGCCGTAACAATAACAGTGCAGACGTGATCATTGAGGAGTGTAATCAGAAGCAACAAATAAAGATGACCTCGGGCGTAAGTTGAACTAATAATGGCACTGGAATCAGCATTTAAGGCTAGATGACGAGCAATACTCATGCTAGTTATGCATAGTTAGTACCTATTATTTGGGACCGCGACGTGACAACATTGTTGATTTTTAGCCCATGTGTTTGTTCTTATAACTACTCCTGTCCGTTGTAGAGAGATATCCATTGCTGTCATTGGATTAATAAAAATTATCTCAGTTTAGAAATAATGAAAAGTTTTTAAGTTTACAACAAAAGTTGAAAAATACATAGTTGAAAAATCATAGGCAACTAGATTGTGATTTGTACAAAAACTGTGTATTTTATATAAAAATGATTTATTAAAATTGACATAAAAATTACAAAATATCTACAAAGTTAACATTTTATTACATTTTTTTTTTGTAATTCACTAAAATTGACATTGGTAAAATAAGAAGAATAGCTTAGTTAGATAGTGCTAGAAGACGAACAATTGTGAAGAATGGAAGGAAAACACTTTTTTGATAATGAAAAATCGGTACACAATTGAAGAAAACAACTTAATGTATACTTAACTGACCTAATATTCAGTAGTAAAATAGAATACGTTGATATGACGCAATGAAAAAAATTAGGCTCATGTTTGAAACGCAGGTACGGATACCGCGGCACGGACACGCGCCGCAACCTGTGGGTGCTGCCGACCGGCGAGCTGCTATATTTTGTGGCGGCCGTTGCCGTCATGTACGAGCGCGACGAAGACTCACAGAGACACTACGTTGGACACACCGAGGACATACAGTGGTAAGCTACTCCATCCTGATTTTGCAAGCTCTGAGCTAGTGATGGAACAATCATTCCAAACTGGAAGGTTGAAGTTCGTACCCACAAATATATACCTCGAGTAACCATTTTGGGAAAAAAACATTTGTGGGAAACAACTGGTGGTGAAACAGACATAAAGATATTTAAAATTCTCTTGTTAAGATTCAATAGTAACTTAGCAATTTTTTAGTTCTGTGTTCTTCAATAAAAAAGTATAAAAAATATTTCCAACAAAATTCATTGTAATTACATAAAGTAAAACTCTATTATCTAAACTGTGATTATAAGAATGTGATACTTATTTTACAAATACACCAAAACACAGCCCATAAAATGAACAATTTAAAAAGAAATGAGAAAAAATATTATGATTTAACCTTTCAAAATGATACACATTTAAAATAAACAAACTATTTGTAATGAGCAACTTTTTTATCAATTATTTTTTTTCTATTTCAAAAAATAAATAAAAAGAAAGAGTCAAGATGTATTTTCATGTTACTCTGTGTGATAGTATAAATTTAAGAGATCCAACTTTTCTAGAGCATACATTAATATTTTTGCATTTTCATTATAAAATTATAAAATTAATATCATTTTGTTGCTTACATTTTTACTAAATACATGTATTGTATTTTCTGATTCTTATTCAGTATTAAAGTAAAAACAATAATTTTCATAAATTATTTTTATTATAATAAAAACTTTTATGTAATTACACTAAAATAAGGCTAAGGAAAGTAGTCTATTTTAATGGTTGCACCAGAGCTATTGTAGTGAAATTTGATTTCAGAATAAACTTTTATAATTTTGTATGATTTAAAAGTATTATCGTATATGACATACGTAACCTTATAAATATGTGAAATTACTTTATAATACTGTCTCATAATACTGAATAAAAAATAATGTTCATAATTAATTTTAATTTTGCCGTTATTTTTCATTTCAGCTATTATATATTCAGATTTGGAGTTATGAAATTTGATCGAATATAATAAATAAATAAACTATATCATAATTTATAAATGAGTTTTACCAAGACAATATGTCAATAAACTATGGTTTATTTTTGATAATAATTGTTTACGTGAAATTATTAACTTTTCTCAACGATTAGAAATATTTTAATAACGTTCATTGCATATGGAAACAACTCAAAATGATCAATTTGCATTTTTTGTTTGTCATAAACGTAAGCCAATCTATAGTGTTTGCAATTATTAATCTCTGAATAATTTTTCAATTTTAATGTGCTAAAACGTGTTTAAAGATAGAGTGGAGTATCAATTAACAAACTAAGGTATGAATGTTCCACAATTACTAACCATAATACACAAGTCTTACCTTAAGCAATAATTAATTATTTTTTCTCCTAGGTTCA
This sequence comes from Druceiella hillmani, assembly GCA_039881145.1. Taxonomy (NCBI): domain Eukaryota; kingdom Metazoa; phylum Arthropoda; class Insecta; order Lepidoptera; family Hepialidae; genus Druceiella; species Druceiella hillmani. Next base: position 29,888,214 of record JAYKKI010000003.1, on the reverse strand, counting down.
AATTTTTTCTCTTAGGATCTAACTTCCTTCGCAATCTTTTTGCCAGTTTGGGTGAGTCTACTAATGGATTATATCCTGATCGATTGGTGCTTAGTAAGAGTATATTGATGGAATGAATGTGATCTTCGTAGGAACCATCATAGTTTATGATCTTCGTAGGAACCATCATACTCTATTCTCATTGTCAGTGGTTTTTTGGATTGAATAAGGTTTCTTACATACCCTAGGTACCATATTACTGTTAGTCCATGGGAATAGCAACTTATGTTGCAAGTGTAATTTTTGCAGGCACAAATGTGATGTAATGTGCTTGGATGTAACCTTTCTTCTCAGCAAATAAAGATAGAATTTTGTTTAATTAACATGTCTGCATTGTATCTTTCGTTCTTTCTGTTCGTTTAATCTGTAATAACTAAAGTCAACAGCTTGAGTGTTGATACATATTTGAATTTAATTAAAAATTTGTATATATAAATGTTTCTGTCGAACTTTTACTTTTATCAAAATCTTATGCTGTATTAATATGGGCTGTGTAGAGTACTAAACTCCCTATGGTGTACAGTTCACAGTACCCAGGACACATATCATTTATTTCTTGCAAACTGCTTTTATAATAAATCTGAATAAAATATATTATTCAAAGCATGGAGCTACATCCATCACGTGAGCTAGTGGCGTCGGGACAGCGTGCCGGTCGCAGTCGTAAGACGCAGGCACACGTGCGTATCTGGAGCACCGACACTCTTCAAACCCTTCACGTTTTTGGCATGGGCGAGTTTGAGCTTGGTGTGGCTGCTGTTGCCTTTTCCCAGCTGGTAAAGTTCTAATTTAAATACGATATATTACCAATATTCTATATATTTTAAATTAATATATATTATTTTCTAAATACAATATGGTAGTTAATTACGAATATAGCAACAGAATTTTAATGTTACTAAGCTAAAATACACCTAATTACACATAATAAGCGGTCAGAAATAGGTCCAAAATATATATTAAGTAAGGGAATAACTCTCATAAATGCATTCAGTGCTCATGCAATGATCTGGTATTACTCATAAAAAATTCTAAGTAATTTTTAGTGCTCCATTACTTTTATTAAACTAATCTTATGTACCTTTTTTTATAATAAATCAGAAAACATAAAATAATTTTTTTCTGATAAATTATCTAAAATATTAAGTTTGAAATAACCTACTAATAACTGACATATGTGATGTCCATACCTCTATATTTTCTATATTTTACTGTCTAATTGTTAGACAATAAAATATAGACTCAAGTATTGAAAATCACAACATATTGGTATCAGACCACATAAACAACCCATAAATCATTTGAGCTACCTTTAATATTACTGTTTTGTGATTTATTTGATTTCGTTGGAAAATGAGGTATCATTATTTAAATTGTTATCAACAAATATTAAAATTTACTAATAAAATATAAAAATGAAATATATAAATAATGAGAGATACATAATTCAATTTAAAACAAGCTTTTAATTGAATTATGTATCTCTCATTATATGAAGACACATATCTGTTCATTATTCATAAACTATAGTAAACATTTCACCATACATTTTCTTATTTGTTTGTTTGTATGGTTTGTGTACATAAATGTATTTTATTTATCACTTTTCATAAATCCTTTCTTCTATTATTTAAAATTTTCTATGATATTTGATAACTCAGCATGGTATGTTAATAAGTGATAAACCCTTGTAAAAATACTTGCTTAAATCTATAAAATTAAAATAACAAATTTTCTGACATTCTACTATAGAATGGAGGAAGCTATGTGTTGGCAGTAGACGGCGGCCGGGAAAGTATACTTTCAGTTTGGCAGTGGCAATGGGGACACTTGCTGGGAAAAGTGGCTGTAAGTAAACATTATCGTTCACTGGTTTACACTGTAAGAGCAAATATAATATTTCTGTCATTTTAAAGAAGTAACCTCAACATCTAATATGTTTCTTTTGGTATTATTATAGAAAATTATCAACTATTTATAAAATATACTGAATTTAATATTTTTAAACATTTTAAATATAGAATTGATAAATTAATGCAATGGTTTTTCCAAATATAATACATCACGCATATAAAGTTGCATTTAAATGACTTTGCAGTGTCAAAATAATTTCATTTCAATTTCACAATATTATATAAAAGCAGACTATCTTATAGTGAAAAAAGTAAACTGCAATTTTATTTTGAATTTAAAAAAAAAATAAAATATTTCTCAATCTGTTGTATTTTCACCAACAGACTTTACAGGAGGATCTAACAGGAGCGGCTTTTCATCCATTGGATGATAACCTTCTAATAACACATGGAAAGGGCCATTTAACTTTTTGGAATAGAAGGAAAGATGGATTCTTTGAGAGAACAGATATTATTAAACCGGTAATGGACAGTTTTTATGTATATTTTACCCGATATGGTACATTGTAAAACTTCTACTGAACCTATTTTCTAAAACGACCACCATATTGTAGGCAAACCAATAATTCACTGTTGCTTTGCTATATAAGGCTTTACATCAAGTTACTCAACAATTTTTTGAACAATTTTTCTTCTTTTGGAAACCATATGTTTATTGTAATGCTATTTGGAAACCATAGTTTCATAGTAGACATAAAAATGGTTTTATTCTACTTAAGTTTTGATATGTTTGACATCATGTATTGATTATTTATATTACATTAGAATTTTTATGGTGTTGCCTTCATACCTACAAGAGTTTAGAATTCTGAAGAGAATTTTAGAAAATATTATTACAAATGGAATTTTTTCTGTATTTCTTCTCTTAAGTTATAGCTATTTATAGTTTTCATTTGAATGAGAGTTAAGTATTTATCAGAAACTGAAATTATTAACAAAAATTTTTTTAATATTTCCAACATCCAAATAAAAAGTTATGGCTTGCAGCAATGTAACTGACATATTTTATTTTTATAAATTTTCAGTCACGTTATCTCAAAAATTAAAGAAATCAAGAGTTGCGTAAAAATTGTTTTCATCTGATTCAAAATTAATGTCTTTTCTCTAGTATGCCATTTTTGTAATCGATATATACTTGCAAATTCTGCATGTTTATTTCATGATTTATGGAGTTTTTCACTGCTTAATTTAAATACCTCTCTGTTCAAATATTTCCTTTCAAGCTCTGTATTTATCTCTTAGAATTCTATAAAAGATATTTTAAAATAAAGCAAATAAATCTTCAGGTAATTTATTTTTTCTCTACAATATTATGATGTTGCATTAGAAATTTTCAGTAGCAGTGTGTACTTTCATTAATTTTCTCTTCCTTCTGCTGTCTTTATTAGTGTTCATGGATTCCTGTTTTGCTGTAGTGTTTATATTAAAACATACACAACAGATATTTTTGGCGACAATTCAAGGACCTTTTTTGAGTAAAATTGCCTCCGCAAACAATACAGGCTATTTTGAAATTAATAATGTAATTGTATACTAAACTAATAAACACAACACAAGGGCTAAAACACGTTTATTTTAGGGACACAAACTTTGAGTCTTTGTATGGTTGCACCCGAACACTTATTCCCATACAAATAAATAAAATTATGCTATATGGCTTTGTGCCTTGTACACGGACATGAAAATCTATGTTTATACAGGACAAAATGTATCTATCTTTGTATGTATTTATGTTTAGGCCTCTTGAAAAAGAAAACTCGTCCTCAATCTGTACACCAATCTGATTAACCTCAGACTATATTGATCTCTACCTAACTGAGACTATGGCCTTGTTAGAAATTATATTTTTTCTGTTTAGTTTCTGTCACATGATAAAATGCTACTTTTTAATGTGAAAGTCAACATAATTCTAAATATCATAAAATTAATTTAAATTTCTTAGTTCTTAAAAATTTCATAAAAGTGTTACCCAAAAATTGTCAGTAGATTTATATTGTTTGATGTAAGGCTAAAATTGCTATTTCAATTTATTATTGTTGAACACACAATACAAACTTTAATTATTCGTTTAGCCCTCACGTACCAATGTAACAAGTTTACAATTTGAACAAGACGGGGATGTCGTAACAGCTGATAGCGATGGTTTTATAACAATATACAGTGTTGACAGCGATGGTGCCTACTTTGTGAAGATGGAGTTTGAAGTATGTATTTATTACATGTTTTTTCAAATGAAGACAATGTTTTATGCCTAATCGCAGTTTTCCGCAAAATAAGTTACTTATACCTTTCTAATTTAATAATCATGTGTTTCAGGCTCACGCAAAAGGCATAAGCTCACTCGTGATGTTGTCAGAAGGCACTTTGCTTTCTGGAGGTGAAAAGGATAGAAAAATTGCTGCATGGGATTCTTTACAGAACTACAAAAGAATTACTGAAACGAAGGTAAGACAAAGTCAAACTTAATTATCATATGTTAATATTTATATTTAGTAGCTTTATATGATAGTTAAAACTTCTTTCAAATGAAAATATGTCTGGTATACTGATCAAAGATAAAAGAAAAATGTTTAAACCTAAACCAGATTGATAGGTAACATTAAGATAATATAAAACGAAAAAATAAAATAAGGAGGGATAAAATTCATTATTCTGAAGTAGAAAATTATTACAGATAGGCTGCACTGGTTGAAGTCTTTTGTCTTAAGGCATTGCAGGATGTGCGACAATAAAATTTAATGAAATTTTCTGAATGCTGCAAAGCACAGGTGAATTCTCCTATCAACGTTGCTCCTGAAGTTGTTCATTCCCATTCTCCTAAGAGTTGGTTCAAGGTAGACTCTACAAGGGATATGCCATTGATTGATTGATGTTCATTATGAGTTTGGTTTTATCAATATTCATGTGGATACAAAATATGTTTGGAGGTTGAATCTAGGCTAGTCAGCATTCGTTGCTAGTCTTGCAGCATTTCTATTCATAAGGATAATATCATCTACGTATGACATGGATGACTCCAGTGTTTTGAACATATATGCCATTGTTTTCATAAACAATTTTAGGGATATAATATCTCCCTGTCTTATTCCTCTGAGCAGTCAGATAGGTTCAGTTTGCCTCTCCTGTAGTTGCACGGACATCATAAGATGAACATCATACAGGTATCTCAGCACATGGTTTCGGAATTGAAGACCTTCTCAGTCCACGAAAGCTAAACAAAGTGGCCAAGTATACTCTTTGGATTTCTTATAATTTGAGTTACTGCGGGAATGTGGTCCGTGATGCCATCCTGAAATCCAACCGATTCTGGTAGCTGAAATTTGTTAACTCTTCATGCGATGCTGTTTTTGACTATGTTAAAATTATATTAAACAGTGTCTTTAGCTCTCTAAGAAGAGAAGTTCCTTCCACCTCTAAAAATTCAGAAATGATACCGTCTTCACATCTATTTTTTCTATTCTTCAATTGTCTCATGAAAATGATCCATTTTCATCTCTGACAGCTCAATGGAGGCTTAACGTGGCTCTTGAAATCTCAGTTGCAGTTCCAGGTTAAAAAGCATACCAATCTCAACAGGAATCTCTAGTTACGAAATAATGTTTCTCCCATCTTCTTACCAAGCTTTTGAGCAGAATCTTAAGTCCTCACCTCGGCTTTCGATCAATGACCTTTTGAGTATAGTGAGTATTGCAGCACAGACCATCTCATCGAACCAGCTTCTTGACTTTCTTTATTAAAAGTCACCTATTCCGATATAGTGGCTGATGTATTTTCTAGTCTTTAAGCGATAAGTTAGAGAGTCTAATCCGTAAGTTAAATTTCGAACCTTTACACGTCAAAGTACAGAATTTTTGACACTCCTTCATGACAATTCTCACCCCAGTGTTGAGTTCCTCTTTTATGTCATTTGTGATTTCCACAGCAGCGAATAGGTTTTACAAATTTTGCTAGAACTGTTCGGACCCAGACTTGATTTGGATTATATTTGTCCAAAGCAGGACTTTGTCATGTAAACTTGCTCAATCTTAATTTTATAATTAGAATGCATCGGAGTAATCAGTGATCTCTGCCAATATTAAATCTACTGATTATCAAGACATTTATGTACATATGCTTCTTGTTAGGCATGATACAGTCAATCTCATTTTACACTCTGATGTTTCTCCTATCAAATCAATGGAGTCCTGCTAGTAGTATGTAGGGCTTCAGATATGCCTTCATATATATCTTCTATCACTTAAGTGTGCCAAAGTTATTCATATCTTTCATCACTCAGGTGTGCATATCTTTCTTCGTATCTCCCATCACTTAGGTGTGTCGAAGTTCTCATCGCATAAACCTGTACCACTTTGAGAGTATATGTCTTGGTAAGTCTGATGATTAGGATGTACCTAATCATCAGACCCTATCTGAAACAATACAAATTTCTTCAATGCTATTAGGGAGGATCCTATGTACAAGGAACCAGACGCCTCTTTGGGATTGGTTGCTCCGTCTCTGTACATAAGATGATCCGATTCTATAGTTATAGTGTCCTCTCCCTCTCTTCAAACTTCACATAACTTCAAAAGGTTCCATCCCATATTCCCTAATTCTGCTTCCAGTGAGCCATGTGATTATCAAGCTGTAAATTGCATCTGTTAAACTTAATCAAAGTCAGTCATTTTTGGTGTCCTTTCCTGGCCCAGGGTTTCTTAATACCCCTGCAGTGTTATTACCATGATCACCACTTTGGTCAGGGATAGCAGGGTGAATGGGGACTGGAGGTTGTTTTTATAGTGCTTATCTTTGGAGGTTATGCCCATGATTGCCACGCTAGGGAGAAGGGTAAACAATCATAGTTCATAGCTCTTCACATAAGTGATCCTGCTGACAGGCACTGGTCTGTGGCATTAAGCTAAATGATTTTTTACGGCTATATATAAAGTGTATCAACTTCATATATATATATATATATATATATATATATATATATATATATATATATATATATATATATATATATATATATGTATATATATATAAACATACTTTCACCAACACCACACATGTTTCAGTTACCTGAATCAGCAGGTGGTGTTCGAAGCATATATCCACAACGTCCAGGACGTAACGACGGTAACATATATGTTGGCACTACTAGAAACAACATCATGGAGGGTTCTTTACAGAGACGATTCAATCAGGTAATATATTGTACCAATTTGGAAGATTCAATTTTCTTACAAATTTTATTTTGGTTTAAAACTTTTGTAAATTTTTCCAAGTAATTCATACCTGGAATTACTATTAAAAATTCTGAAATTTGCTCTTCTAAAGTAATTTAAAGAAAGACGAAACTACAGGTATATACAATTAAACAAAAAGTTAAAATCATGGAAGATTTATGATATATTTATCTAGGATTTATGATATATGCTCTAGGATGTAAATCATTTCAGGTAATGTTGCAATAATGTGTGATGAAGGTAACACAACCTGAATGGATACAATTTGTATCTGCAATTTAAATAAAACCTATATTCAACTTTGTTTGTTTAAGCTTTGCTTAAACCATCAAAGTTGTAGATATGACAGATCATAACCAGCATATGTTTAATGATTACTTTGAAAAAATTCTGATCATATATTTTTAAAATCAGGATGATGAATCATTTGAGATCAAAACCTTAAGTTGCAAAAACGTCAGTAACAGTATCTGCAGTTAGCACAATAAAATATTGCTCTATACTGCCTCCAAGCATTACTGTAGAAATTTATCAAACGATAAGCTTCCTAATTTATTTTGTGAGATGTAACGATACTACAGGATATTGCTACTCGGTATCTTTATGAAATTTAAATAATTGGAAATCAATAGTGTTATCAGCATATTTCAGTTCTCTGAATCTATTTTTAGGACATGAAAATGAAAAATTTTACATGAAAAAATTTATGTCACTAATTTCATTCTAATGTTTCACATAAATAAATCGTTAAATATTACATTTGGAATAAATGAGTTTCCTTTTTTTGTTGCAAATTGTACAAATAATTATTAAATTAAAGCTGAATTGCTGCATGGATGGTGAAGTCGGTATAAAAAAGTGGATAACAAGCATTGCTAGATCTATAGAATAGTCTAAAGCACAGGCCTACATTTATATGGTATATTCCTTTCCAGTCAGAATACTTGTTTAGCCACTGTCTTTTGTATAAGTTCTGTTGAATGTATAGGTAATTTTGATAAATTAGTACTTTGGGACGAAATCCTAATCCAAATCAATCATGATCTATATTTTGAATGTCAAAATCAATTTTAAAAAAATAATTAATTGCTTTCTGACCAAGTAATTTCAAAGAGTAGAGATATTGCAATTTAATTTTCTGACAGTCAGTATAAATTAGTCTATAATCATAATCATTTACAGGTAGTATTTGGTCACGGTAGACAACTAATGGGTCTTGCAGTCCATCCTGATGACGAAATGTTCGCTACAGCAGGACATGATAAAAATGTAGCTCTTTGGCGTGGACACAAACTTGTTTGGGCCACACAGGTATGAAGTTAGATAAAAATTAATTAATTAATATTAGAAGTTATTAAATGTAATGGTTTATTATATATATATATTATATACATAATATATATATCCTATTCTGCATTTATAATTAAATATTATCGTTCTGCTATATTACGGAAATTAATATTAAAAGTATTTAACCTTCGTTGTATTAGTAAGTTATTTATTATATATATATCAGTTATTTATCATATATTGTTAATGAGAATTAATCATACCATATTGACAAATTTGGCAAAAAGTTTTTATAATAAAACTTATTTTTATCATAAAAATTTTCCAACAAATTTTATTTTTGAAATTTTAAATGCAATTTAAAATGAATAACAGAATTTCTAAAAGTAAAAGCTGTAAAAAACATTGTTTTCCTTTAGTAGTCTTGTATTTATGGTAAGTAATTTTATATTGCTGGTGGATATTGCAACAAAAAATATTTTTCCTAGGTTGGATATGAATGTGTGTCATTGGCATTCCATCCGTTTGGTGTAGCACTAGCAGCTGGCAGTACAGAGGGCCATTTGGCCGTGCTAAATGCTGAAACGGGAGCAGCAGTGTGTACACTACGAGTTTGTGGTTCACCACTGAACTGTCTTGGTTACAATTCTGGTAAACACTTCGATAATAGTATTTTTTTAAAATAAAAATTATAACCCATGAAAATTGATGAATGGAATGAATGTCAAGATAAGAAAATTATTTACTTTTACACCATCTCCAAGTTTTTACCAGTACCGCTCATCTGCCACCACTTTTGATAGTGCTCCATTTACATTAGAAGAGTAAAGAGACTATTGCTATTATACATAATTTATTTTGAATGAGTGCCATGTCCCACTATATTCTGTTGGTAGTTGAAAGTTGGTAGTTTCAGTCTAAAACATATTATCATTACCTTCATATTTTGATAGCTGTTTTGCTATTTTAATATAGAAAAGAAAAGAATTATATGGCGTATGTGGAGGTTTGTTGCTAGAACGCCAGTGCCAAAATTGGTTCACAAAATATTGTCCGACAAATTCAGTATGAAAATGATGAAGACAAAACAAAGTATTGATTAAAGTAAACCTTCGAATAACTATATCAGAAATTGCAAGAATTTAAATTTGTCTCTTTCAATAGTTTACAGTCACATAAAACAACCTGGTTTCGTTTCAAAATCATTCAAATAATTTTTACGAAACCACACGTTCTTAAACAAAGAGATTTGGTGTTTTGCATTGACAGCTATGATTTGCTTCTGAAGCATCAAGAAAATGATCCATTTTTGAGGGTAATCATACAATTATCATCAATATGATGAGAAATTATTTGCTTAGAGCAATGTCGAATTCAACCATTATGGAACGAAAGAAATAAACTGGCACAAAGCACTTCGAAAACCAATATTCATAAAAAAGGGATGCTCTCTGTTGGGTGGGATTTTCTGCTAGACAATCCACAATTTATTCGAACGTGAACTGCCATCAGCTGTACAAATTGTGTGCTTCCATCAAACAGAAAAGGCCAGAATCTATAAATAGAAAAGAAGTAGATAATCCCAGATCTCACCCAAGTTTTATGTCTCAACAGATGATATTTCACTTTGGATGGAACGGGCTCCATATTTGCTAAATTTAGCACCCTTGGATTATTACTTGTTACTATCTTTATAAAATATTTTGGAGGATAACAAATTTATTTCCAAGAGGAAGTGAAAAATCACATGGATCAGACTTTTGTAAGCATAGATCGGAGTTTTATGAGTGTGAATATAATAATTATTAATTTTATCTTAATACACAAGAACAACTTACAATAATTTAGGTAAAACTCTATTTTCATAAAATAAAGTAAGTGAATGCTGCAAAACCATCACAGTTGATTATTTTGAGTCTACCCCACATAGAATGAAATGATCACAGTCTCTGGGGTGGAGTTTCTTAAATAGAAGGATCTAGGAATAGAAGGAACTTTTAGCCCAATATTCAACTCTCTGTCACCATATTTCACTAGTGCTAGAATTCAGATGCTGTGTGTAGTTACTTTAGAGGTTTTTCTGAGATTTAAATCTTGTACTTTTACAATTCTCTGGATCTCTTCTGCATCAAACTAATAATAAATTTTAGGATAGCTAGTGGACAAACTTTTTACAGCTGACATTCTACTTATTATTCAGATTACTGTTGCGGTAAATTAAAACTATATTTTTCATATAGTTTTGATTTACTGCACCAGTAATCTGTTTATAGAAAAATGGAAGATAACAAACTGAATTTTTGCCATATTTTACTGTAGGAGGCGATCTGTGTAGATGCCTTTCATAAGATATGCAATATGTAGGTCGAGAAAGCCATAACAGAATAAATGTGAAAAAATGGTTCACCAAATTTTCTTTTGGGAATTTCAATTCAAGAAATAAACCTCACTGTGAAAGCCCTGTTGAAGTGGACAACAGTCAAAGAAAGGCTATTATTAACAGCGACCCACGTGTAACTATGTGAAATATACTTAAAAGTCTTAACATTCCTAAATAAAACTTATGGAACCATCTATAAAAACTTAAGTATTTTTCTTGTCTCAAAGTATAGATGCCATACAAATGAAGTGAAGCAAAATTGACCGACTATACTTCTGCAATTTTTTCAAGAAAAAAATAGGAAAATGACCCATTGTTAAAACAAACTGGAAACAAAAAATGTACTGTTTATGATAAAGTCAAGGAAAAAATTATGAGAGTCCAAAAGTCAATTACCAAAAACTGTTTCAAAGGGATCTGCCTTCATCATCAATCAGTTTTAAATGGAGAATTGCAAAAAAAATTACAGATGCCTCATATGAATCGTAAATATGCTCAGAATTATAGAAAATGCAAAGCAGAGGAAAGCTCGAGTCAAAAGGAATCCAAAAAATCTAAAAAGGCCAGGTCCGAGCTAATGCAAGAGCTATGACAGTGTCTAAAATAAAATACAAAAACAGTGCAATGCGATTACGTAACTTGCCTATTGGGCATACAGCATCGAGCTACAGTTCAAATGCCTATGGATCATGTACAGGCGTCGTTGGAAGGCCATACATAAAATAGTGATAATATAGAGATCAATGGCGATGTGATAGCGCCAGGCGAGTATGTATCACGATCACCAAATACCATCTTGTCAATGTCAGTCATGTTATCAAAGTCGGGCATAAATGCATGTATGTCAGTGCAGGGTGCTACGGTAGCTACCACAGACCCTTGCTATATGCGAAAAACTTGTAATTTATCTATTCTTTAACCGTTATACTACTCTGTGCAACCATTGTATTTAAATTATATATATATTAATACGAAACACTTATTATGAATTCGTCGGGTCTCTTCCACAAAAAATCTACAGTGCAAACTCACACTGTGCCTTTTGGTTTTTTGCCCTGTAGAATATTTATTTTTTCCATTTAAACCCTACCCGCTTAATATTGAATTTTCCTAAGTAATTAAATCAAATGTGTTTGTCACACTGACATATTGCTGCTCTTTGTGATGGGTCTTTTAAGTAGAGTGAACAAGTGTAAAAAAAAAACATTCACGGTGTTTGTCTCTAATGTTCTTATTTATAATGCTTAGTTAAAATACGTCTGTACAAAACTTTGGTTTGAAGTCTGGACTGTTATTCACTATGCTTACGCGAGCGATGCGTTACTGCTGATATGAAAACTTGTAAAACCTACACATGTACATAACACACCACAAAATAGATAACTAAACAATTTTATTAAATGTCAAATAAGCAGTTAAATTATATCTCTATAACACCTCTATAGTAATTATGTTATTTATTGAAAACCTGAATGTTAATAATGATCTCAAACATCTAGTGGACCCTATATCTTTTTCTCATTGACATGGACTCCCCCGGCATTCGAAATAGACCCCTGGGGGTCCATATAGATCAGTTTGGAAATCATTATTTTAGATGCTATAATTAAATGGAAAAGAGCAATAATGGTTAGATAAAACTTACTTCAATCTAATTCATAATGTTTCAGCTGGTGATATGGTAGCTATAGGTTCTCAGAATGGTAGCATTTACTTGTTCCGAGTATCCCGAGATGGATTCTCATATAAGAAGTCAAACAAAATTCGAGGAGCTCAGCCTTTGATGCAACTGGACTGGAGTGTTGATGGAAGTTATCTACAAACTGTGACCGCTGATTACGATCTCGCATTTTGTAAGTTTAAATCAGTTGTATAAATGGAGTAAAGTGGGCCCTCACTATAACGGACACTTGTGGCGGTCAAGCAGTCCCACTTATAAGTTAAACATCATTATAACAAGCGGAAATAAAAATACATAGCAATATTTCCACTCTATTGTTCCTACTCTATTCCTTCATTTCAAACAATCTACAAGATTATTTAGACTTGATTGGTTCTCTTTCATTTCTTTGTTACATCTAGTCTTCACAGTTATTTGTTTCATTTATATTTTTGACATATATCTATTACCAAATCCACATAAATCTATCATAGTTACCACACACAAGTACATTAAACGGCATGCACGCTGTTACCACTATGCTATAACTGAATCCCCTGTATGCTGAGCAGCAGTGCAAAGAGGGCCCCTGTTTTTGTAAAACTTTTATTGTATTAAATTATTTAAATTGTCATAATTTTTAAAATTGATAAGTATATTTGTTCTATGTTTGAGATACCAATGTAATATGTAAGCAAATATGTTTGTATATTATAAAACAGTCACATGTAAGTGGAAATATTATAATGACTACTGAATTGAAAAAAGAGCCAACGGACATTTATAGATTAAATTAATTAATTATTAATTACCTTTGCACTCCACGATCCCGATGATGTTATCGACTATGCTGATACTTGCTTAAGTTTGAAGTGCAAAGGGTTAATATTGCTTCCTACGATACTGTCGATGCATAGTCGTTTTATTAATACCTGATTAATAAACAGTGCTAAGAATCATTGCGTAATGTACTATTATATTATAAAGAATATGTGTGTAGTGGAAAGTTTTAATCAATTGTGAGTGTGACATAAGAAAAAAGTAAAAATTAAGAAGTCAAAGACCGGTGTGCACTATAAAAAAATAAGTACCTTTATAAAAAAATAATAATGCAATAATCAAATCTTATAGTTTTATTAAACTTAACCTTATTATAATTAACAGTATATGATTACCACGGGTGTGCACGGATGATAGAACAAATTATGATTTCACTGATTTTTCAATCGACTGAAGTAGAAATAAGTTGTAAAATTACAAGTTAATGAAAATTAAAGAACAAATTGAACGACATCAGCATTATCAACATTTCGCCCCCCCGTTTTCGACACGTTTTTGCACGCGTTTTTTGTTTGTTTGTGGACTCTATTAAATAAAGAAATGTCTTGGTTAATGCTACTTTCAAGTTGGTCAAAAGCAGCGATAATATGCACACGCATCTCTATTTCACTGTCACAATCTTTCTGAAACACTAAGTCTTTAAATTTAGTAGTATTAATAAATCCCCACATGAAGAATTCCAATTGGGTGATGTCTGGTGAATGTGGAGACCACCGTTTAGGTCCAAATCAACCTATTTGTCAAACATTTCGTTTAGCCTGTCACATACTTACACAATGGAGTGCGGTGACGCAACACAACTAAACGCAAAGAGATTTCACAATCGGCTATATTAATAATTGACTTTGACCACAAATGCACTCTCCTATACGAGAAGAGGTAGCGACATAGCATCCTTCTCTTCTCACCTGTCAACCCATTTTCACCTTTATTACTTATGCATAAGATATAACTTATTTGCGCTGTTTGAACGGCTGCTTTTAATAATATGACTATAAATAACTTTACCTTGCGGTAAGGTGTACGTAATGAAATATGCAAGGATTCGTGCAAACAGCTTTTCTTGAAATTTTTATTGTGCTGTAATTTCCAAACCCCTTGAGATAATAAATTCCGGTTTTCAGCAATGATCTACGTACAACCAGGAGATTCAATGGTATTAGTTTTCGGATAGGGGTCACGGATACCGTGGTCTTATATATATATATATATATATATATATATATGTATATATTACTGTGAATGCAGTTCAATTAAAACACTATTCAAACAATAAAACTATTTAATCTATTCTGATTTCATTTATTTCCAGGGGACATCAAGGCACTGACTCCAGAAAAAAGCCCTATTGCAATGAAAGATGTGAAGTGGGCTACACACAATTGTACTGTTGGCTTTTTAGTTGCAGGTGTGTTTAAAAACCATTAGTTAAAAATTGAATGTTCTCCGAATTACATTTTTATTGGAAACTAATTATTTAATATGTCTTAATAGGTATATGGAACAACAGGTTTTATCCAATGACATCTCTAATTGTGAGTGTGAGTCGGTCCGCTGCCCACGACATGTTGATATCTGGGGATACTGATGGATACATTAGACTATTCAGGTGAATTTAAACCTTTCTCTGTTATGCTATTACTCTACTCTAATACAATTATATTAAACCATGTGAAAATATTGTGAACTAAAAAATTTTTTTTCAAATGGGAATGTTACCTAAAAGTAAAACTCCATTGTTCGGTTCAGTGATTGTTTTTATTATATATATAGGGCTCGGATTGAATTTTATTTTGAACTGTTTGAAAATGGGTGTTTAAGGAAATACCTTATGTAGTATCTGTTTAAGTAACAGTGTTTGTCATTTTTACATAATGTGCTAGAGAATATTTTATATTTTACAATCAATATTTCCTTGTTCAGGTACCCATGTGTAAGTCCGAAAGCAGAATATAATGAAGCCAAGGTATACAGCCAACAGGTAGCCTGCGCTCGCTTCCTTTACAATGACCGCTGTGCAGCCACCGTAGGAGGCAGCGATGCCTCTCTCATGCTCTGGGAACTAGTCGATGAATAACACAATCATGTTCAATCTGTTGTCGAATTATACTAGTCAAGTGGAATTGTCATATCCTGACATTTTTCTACTCAATGTCTCCGTTTTGATTCAATGGTGTAATGACAATGATCATTTTAACATTATTGTTCATTTGGATTGACTTTTGAAGTCCACTTTTTATCCAAATAGAGAAACAGCTTTCATTGGATGCTGTGAGATATAAGTATTGGAGAAATAATGCCACAGTGGCGGAATCAACAAGTTATTATTTAATACCATAAAGTATATATGTTTATAATAATGTTGTATACCTAGGTAATAAAGCTTATCAGACCAGTTAAAAGTAATTTACACAAAAAAAATGCTGCATGAAGCTTCCCATGAATGCAATCTCATAATAATAAAGTATTATAAAAAGGTCTGCTCTCTCAAACAACATAAACTCTGCTTGAAACAGCAATATTTTATTAACACAAAGTTGGACGTCCAGAACCAACATTGGATCAAGTAATAATAATTGTTAAAGTAATAAAATATATCGTACTTAAAAATATTTCCTTAAGTAATTAAACACATCTCTTTGCTAAAACGAATGAAATTACTTAGCACTGCACAAGCAATATCTCACTTTAGATGTAGAACTGTTTTAAAAAGTTATAAAGTATTGTCATATCTATCAATTTGGCATAGATTCAAAATTTTCCATTGTTTTCGCTCTTCAATCGAGCACATATTTAAAAATAAACATGAAGAGATTATACAATGCTCAATAAAAAGTCTCCAGTAAAATCGTAAAGAAGGAAATTAAAAAAGGATATCATGTTTAAAATTAATACACTTCACACATTTATATTTGCAACAATGTACAATTACCTAGGTATAAATAAAAGTATGGCTGGCCATACTTTAGATTAAGGTTTTAAATTTTGTATTTAGTAATAAGGATTATTTATGGTCCCAGAAACATCAAAAATTTAAAAAAAATATTTTGTACCCCTCCCTCTACAATATGATTATTTCTAATGCAATTTATAAGTGCAACAAAATTACTTACGCAACGTTTGCAATTAAATTCACAAATAGAAACAATTTCAACTATTGTCAAATTTTGAATTGAACTGGTTTATAATATTGGATGTAAAAAATTTTAAATTAAATGCCGAATATTACTAAATACATTATAAATATAATTATATTTCTAAGTTTAAGTATATTTATAAATAAAAATGAATTTAAAAATTCATGCATTTGTTTCTTTTTTTTTATATTTATTCAAAACAAGGAAAATTTATTCCATTTTTCTTACACAACCCAACTTGTGAAAGTATATTATTTAATTTATTTTTTTACCATTTTTAAAGTCATTATGTACTTGATTTGTATTGTTCTTTTTATTTCTCATTTTATTCTCATATAATGTATGAATTTTTAGAAGATGTCATTTTATGATGTCAGGTCTGTTTTGTATTACGATCACAATTATTATTTTATTTTTTGCTTTTTCCTGTTTGTCAGTAGATGAATTTTCATATTCTTAAAAATGCCAGCTTTTTTAAAATTATACTCTATCTTTGTAACGCCAGGCCCCTTTTTGCATGTTTTCAACTCAATAGCAATAGCTTTACAGCATGTTTGCGCTCGCAAATAGTTAAGGAAAATTTATCCAACTTAAGCAATTGTGTGGAGAAACAATTCAAATCGATGATAGGTATCCTTTATGTTTGCAACAATTTTACCACAAGTTTTCTTTTGCTTGTAGTTAAGGAATAATAATTCCACTTCTATAATTGTGTGGAGAAACGGTTCAAAGGTACCATAACATTTTTAACCATAACAAATAACGGTACCATAACATTTTTAACCATAACAAATAAAGGTACCATAACATTTTTAACCATAACAAATAAAGGTACCATAACATTTTTATTTTTGCAATTTTTGTTTTCCTCATATATATATTTCCAACTAGCGTATTGGTGATATAGGCACTTTGCAAGAAACAAGGGGTCTCATCAAAATGACAGAAATAGGAAGTTTGTCAATGTCAGTGCAATATTTTATTGAAAAAAAAGATTGTTCATTTTATTTAAAGAGATTATATTACGGGTAAATACGAGATTCGATTTTTAAAAAACTAAACACTGTATTTCTTTTATGAATTATTAAAATGATTTTATCATCATACTACATTACAGTTAAGCATTATAAATAATTTTGATTACACAACGCAATGGAGACTTCACACAAAAAAATGACAGCAGTGTAACCAAAACTACCAAATGGCACTGATGCCATTATGCACAGCTTCTACCCTCTTACTTCTCTATACTCCTTTAAATGTCAGTGATAATAGTTCTCTCAAAACTTAAATAAAGATCTGATTTTAGAACCGTGAATTCATTCAAAGAACATGATGACGGCTATGATTCACCTTTACCCAAACAAGGAAAACATTTTTTAGTACTTTATATTTTCAAAATGAAAATTTAGCATGTATCCATCAATGCATTAAGAATGATCATGGGGTTACTGCTGACGTATACTTCTACACTATTATAAAATTGTAACAGAAGTACCTTGAAGATATTATTATAAAAAAATATTTGGATTTAGCTGTTGAACTTATCTAAATCAAAAGAAAATATTGTTTAGAAATTCTGCCTATATGTGAATTCTTGTATTTTTCTATTCTTTCCATATAACCTAAAATCACTAAACGGATTTGGACAGAGTATTCATTATTTGAATATGTTGAATCTAACTTCAAAAATGAGATATGTATGACTACGCTATATCAATTGGAAGCGGAGCAGGAGAAAAAAATTGGTTTGGAAGTTTAAAACTTTTTTAATATCACTCAAAAACTGCTAAACAAATTTTGGCAAAATATTCACTGTTTAAGAGTTTAGGATCCAATTTAAATCTTGAGACATGTATTATAATAAAAAAGGGCTGAGCAGTATTTTGAAATTTAAATGAAACTTAATTAAAAAAACCTGTTAGGTATAATTATATCTTACACTAATAGGATTCCACACACTCTTAATACACTCAACATATGTAAATGTATTTCTATTAAACTATTTACAAATTTTAATATTATTTTCCTCACGTAAATATATTACCTACCTCTTACTATACTAACAGGTGTAAAATTTAGTTTTTGAAAGATTGTCATTACTAAAATATAAGTTATTTTATGAAAGTTCTCTTTTTTTACAGCACTGAATTCTTGAAAATATATGGTAATTAGTTTCTAATAATAATGCCCTTTGGCATTATGTTTGAATTACTTTTACATAATATATTTTAGACCTGTCATTCTGCAACCACATTGTGTCATTTTAGTCAGTTGTTTTTAATACTTTATAGATTATTTGTAATTGTAATTATATGTTTTCAAAACAAATGGATAAACAAGAAATTTAAATACAGTAAGCTTGTTAAAAACATTTAGAAAGTTTGTAAGAAACCAACAAAAACTTTTTAATAGAATAAGTTTTGTATCCATCAAGCACATAAATCAAATTATGATGGAATTTTATTTGTTTCATAAAAAACTGTGTTTAGAAATCTATTGGTTATAAAAAAGTAGACATTTATTAACTTTATCAGAATTCGTTTTTGAGATTCCGTGAACTCATAGAATTATTCTGTGTATGATGCAAATTTTAAATTTTCTTAGCCTCTTTAAAAACCAATATTTTAATGATGAGTGTAGGCCCACAAGTGAGATAATTGCTTACAGATGCCATTATTTAGTTGACTGGAAGAGATTGCTCATGTAGCAATAAGTCCGCCATATGTACTGTAAATAAAAGTTAAAAAATAAATAAATAAATAAATTATTTGAAGAATATGTTATTTTGGCTAAGGAATTGGAAATTCACAGTGAATTCTTTATCTGCTTAAACTTTTTCACCCCTATTTAAAACAACGATCTTTCTTCAGGTGAAAAGCTTCTTTTGAGCTGAATTTATTAAATTTTTTTTTAAAATGGAGAATGGAAAAAAGTAGATTTTAAATGTTTTGTGTTTTCATTTTTTATTAAAAAATATTGTTTTATTTTTGCACACTCGCATTTTCATATCCATACACTCTATCTTTGAAATCGTGCACCATTGTTTTAATTAACTTTGTTAAATCAAAAAACTACATAAATAATAAAAAGACCAAAACCATTCACAAATTACTATATGACTACAAGTATTTAATCGATTTAAAAATATTTATCAGTTTAAAATGGATTACCCGAATTATCCATATCATGAATTTATGTAATCCAAGTCCATGACTAGCCAGTTCCAGCCTCTTTTCCATTGTAAAAAAAATTCCCTAAAGGATGGTTACTTCAAAGCAATGTTGGGTCTTACACTAGAGATCACCGACAGGTACAGAAATTAAATTTTTTTTGTTATCAATTTAAATAAATTCTAATTCTGTACCTGTTAACTTTAGATTAATATATTATTTGTGTTCATAATTAAACACTATTTATCTATTATGGCAACAAAATTGTAACTAGTTGGCCCATGCAAATAATTTGCACGTCACCGAATGGTAATATAATGTGAAAATAAGTAAGTGAAATGTATTATGTACTATTTGTTTTATTGTAAAA
The DNA here is from genome assembly GCA_039881145.1 of Druceiella hillmani. Lineage (NCBI taxonomy): Eukaryota > Metazoa > Arthropoda > Insecta > Lepidoptera > Hepialidae > Druceiella > Druceiella hillmani. Next base: position 29,868,184 of record JAYKKI010000003.1, on the reverse strand, counting down.
TATTAAAAAAGCAGATATTCCCTTTTCAGCTTTTTTTTTAAGCTTCTTAGTTTATTAAACTTCTTTAAAACAATATTAGAAGTGATAATGTGATCGTTGTTTACTTTATGGCTATATCTATCTTTAACTTAATCACTGAATCTATGAACTAGTGAAAAAGTTCCTTTCCTTGCGCAAACTTGAAGCCACGAGTCTAGCTCGTTCTATAGCATTCAATAGAGCTACTGATCAAGCTACCTTCGAAAACTTAAAAAGAGCAAAGGCCAAATGCTCGCAGATAAGACCAACCGATATGTGGAATGTTGATGAAATAGGAAATTCTACGGTTCACATAGGAGGAGGAACTGCTGGAATTATTGGTGGAGCTAATCCTTCAGGATGGTCTAATGATGCACTGTTTCTCCAATTTTCAGACATTTTATTGATCTGAAAGAAATCATTTTTATGGATCCCACGAAAACAGACCGCCTGACAGTTCTGAAGTTGACGACTATGTTATTTTTATTTATGACGGTGAACACTTTTTTGGCGAAATAAAATCTGTCAGCAAAGAGGGTGCTCTTATTAAATCCATGCAAAAGTTGCTGAAAATTTGAAAGTGGCCAAAAAAGAAGATCTGAACTTGTATCGATGGTCAGATATTAAAGAGAAAGTTAAAACGCCTGAAAAAATTAAATCTAAGAAAGAATTTTATTCTGTTCCGGAAATTAATAAATATTGGGAGTTCATCAATTAAATAAAAAACTTATGAATAATCAAAGAATGAATCAACTAAAGAAGAAAGCAGTATAATTAGAGTATAAGGTTCCTAATTTAGATTTTAAAGATTAATGTTAATACTTAGAAGCGGAAGTGTAAATATTATAAAAGAAAAATAAATTATTTTTAAATTAAGTATTATTTTTTATTAAATCAATATTCAAAATTAAATAAAGGTAAATTATATTTTATGAAAAGTTGGTTTGCCGCTTTTATACCCACCAATCTGCTTCGATGCTCTTTATAAATTACTGGGTGGTGTTGATAAAAATCGCACATTATCGGCAAAAGATGATTGTATTTCTGTGCCTTTCATTGCCGCCATATAAGGGATCTTCATGTAGAGTTAATCGCTTTTCTTTTTTGTACTCTCGACACTGTGATTGAATCTCCAAAAGTCGATTTTCAGTATCATCAGTTGCAGTCGGATCTTACTGGTCTTCATCCGAATTTAATATGGAATCCAACATTTGTAATGATAAATTATCATTGAGCTTCATTCTCAATTTGAGTTCGGCGCCTTTTGGGGGAAGATATACGAGTACCAACACCATCTTGAGTATAATTGTTGTATCTCTGGATTCTGTGGGGTCATTTATCATCATATTTAGTAATTTAGACTCAACCTGCTCAATAGAGATGCTGGTAAAAAAGTAATATTTATAACGTGGATTTAAATACGTCGCAATAATGTATTTGTCGTTTTTGATCAGTTCTCCAAATCTTGCACTTGCGTTTAATTTATCGCGTAATCTTCTCACCAAATTTCGAAATTGTTTTGAGGTTCCTGTTTGCATCTCTTATTGCAATGTGCGATAATTTGGTTTTCTTGGCTAATCTATTGTACAAATTATCGCACATGAAAATTGCATAAGAACTTGAATCAAGGGTGTGACTGATGAAATACTGACTTGAGAACTACTTAAGTTTCTAATGATTTCTTCCAATGGTTTCATTAATTGCACAATATTTTAAACATTCATACAGTCTTCAGGGGAGATCATCGCGATTGGGCTTGCACTTAAGTACAGTATGTGCTATTCCATCTAAAAATAAAATAAATTTAATAATTTATTGTTGATAATGTAGCAAAACTACTGGACCGATTCTACAAGAGGATAATTTATTTATTCCCTACAAACAAACAAAATTTAAAAAATATATTTTACAATTCCTATAACTCCAAGTGAGTTATTCTTGTAAATATATTAATTTATTAACATCTGATATCTCGGAAACAGGTCTAACGATTTGGATGAAATTCGGTAATTATGTAATACTTTATTTTCTATTTTCTAAGTTTATCTATTTATCTGTTTTCCCTGAAAAAACACGATTTTACACGACCGAAACTCGGTTATCAAGGTACTTGATTATTTTAAATAACAATTAATTATTAGAAGTTACCATGTAGGGCAATTCTAAATGACAGATTGATTCAGGCGTTCCTTTTGATTTTTTGTTAGCTCTGCCTGTGCGATCAAGGAATGGTGGAAACGGGTGACGATTTTTCTCAATTTAGCAGTTGTAGGAGCCATTCTTGAAATTCAACACCAGCAATTACAAAGTTGAGTCTGATATATTGTACAACTGACATCCTCAAAACCTGACAACTGCATTGCTCTTATCATGTCAGATCCACGATCACGAACCATGCAGTGTAGTGTTTGTTGATGTATGCCCCATATTTCAATAATAGTTTGAAACTTATTGTTGATATTAAGGTACCCATATGACGTTGTGGTTCATCCATAACTTCACATTTCAAAATTATAGTTATTTTGCAAAAAATGCTATGAAATTCCATATGCAGTCAAACTAAGCAATAAAATCCCAGAATGAGGATATGTCAGTTGTAACTGACCATTTGTCCGTTGTAAATGATAACTTATTAAATTCTTGAATTAATTCTTTGGTTTTCTTAGCTAATCTATTGTACAAATTATCGCACATGAAAAAAAATCACGGTCTCTCAATTTGTACTTTGGAAGAGCAGCGTTCATTACTTTACGAAAGTCTATACTCTCGACAAAACTAAATGATAAATTTTGGAGGGCAATCATTTTAGAAATTATACGATCCATTTGTTGAGATTTATGATATGATGAATCATTAACTTGCAGGCTTTGTTGTAGTGTTATTTGTTGTTTAGCGATTTCATCTAGAGTTGAAAAAACCTACAAAAATATAATACAATTAATTTTATTATCTGTTAAATCCGCATGTGCCCTCTGGTGAACAAGAATATTTTTACGGTCAAGCCGCAAATAACTGCCCTCCGGTGGGCACGCTTACATAGTCCATTTTAAACCTTGTTTTTAAGCATTACGGCTTATTTTAGTTTCTGTACACAACTCCAAAATTTTAGAAAAAAGGCCAAAAAATAACATTTGAAGCATACGTCTGTGGTACGCGACAATTTTGCTCGCTCTCAACATTATTTGATTTTATGTAATTTTTTTTTCTTACTTTTTATAAGGGCGGTGAGATTAGAGTAACAGGTTCATTTCAATATTTATTCGAAATAACATTAGTCAATAAGTCGCAGGTTATTGCTAAAATTATAGCTTGAAGTTATCACCTATTATCACTTCTAATATAAGGTTTATTTCGAAGCGATCAGTTTAATTTACTGTAATATATATTCAGCTACAAATAATCGTTTACAGAAATGAAATCGATGCAAGGGTTACTGCATTACGACACTTTGCTTACAAAAGCGAGCCGCAGTGATAACGCCCCCCCCCCCCCCGATGAAAGGCATAACTAAAAATAATGTGTACACAAACGCGTAGCGAAGTGTCTCACGCGCCGGCTCGCTGGTGGGAACATCCCTCCCCCACCGGGCGTGTGTATTGCTATCCACTTGCCCGCTCGCAGGTCATCCCGCCATAATGTCCCGTTTAAATTTTCGTTATAAAAGTTGCGGAAGCAGCAGCAGAAACGGATGTGAAAAGCGTGCGGAACTTACGTAGTTGCGGAAGCAGAAGCAGAGGTCTGTACATCACTAACCAATGTGTCTGAGAGGGGTGAAGTATTTTATGTACATTCAAATCACAAAAAACTGAAAGTTATTTAATTCTGCAACTCACTTCGGGTTTGAAAGAAAGAAATTGTAAATGTCCTTTACAAAGTCCTCTACGAAGTATAGCAGTTTTGTATAAGCAGTAGAAATATAAAACGAATGGCATGTACACTTCAATATAAAATATCGGGAATTTCGTTTTGCAGCAATGTTACAGGAATAAGAGCTAAAAACAATCTCTGTTGAGATGCTTTTTCGCATATCACATCTACTAAGCACAAACGTTCGGTGGTGCTAAGATCAGTGGATTCATCAATAATTAGTGAAAACTTAGTATGCTGCAGATATTCACAAAAAATATCCAAACTTTCTTTACCCGTAATATTATCAACTATGGCTTGAGATTTCCTCAACGAACATTTTATTTCTATCGTAATTTTTGAATCGAGACTAACGCTATGTATCAGTTTCGTAACAAGTTTCGGTAAATGCTCTATGATGAGGAATGACAGATTACGTTCAGCAACAAATGTTAACATTACATAATATTTACCTTGTATAACTTGCATTTCGGGATTTTGTGTTTTTGTGATAATAAATAAAGATATCATTGGTTGCGATTTTAAATTCTTTAAATATACTGAATGGGCTTGTGATGACTTGCGTTTCTTAAGTTTCTCGAAGTAATATTAATATCCTTATTACAATTCTTACAATAGGCATAGTTTGTGCTTTTACAACTTTCTTTTCTTCTTCTTCCCATTCTGTTTTGTATAATTGCAGGTACTTACTTTGCACCCGTACTTGTACTCAATTATTCATTTGACGACATTTTGACTCCGCAGTTAGACCTTCTTTGGTAATTAGCTATAAGTAATTCGGAGAAAATTTCTCTTCCATATAATGACAATAAATGACAAAATAAAATTCTAATTCCCATTTACATAGATAAGCTAATGGAATCGGGGAATCCCTTATATTTGTCGTGTTGCACACAAGTATTCTTTAAGATGACTCGGAAATATAAAAATCATAATATCATACGATCGAAGTTTTCCGCCCAAAAATAAACGAACGAAAAGGGTTGCCGACATTTGAGAATGAAAATAGGTAAAAAATTCGTGAGAATTTTCTTGTATTCTCAAAAATCGTGGAAAAATCATTAGATTTCGGTAGAACAGTCCTCATATCAGCAGAAATACCGAAAAATCGGTAGGTTCTAGTACACTGCTGGCACTAGACGCATATGAGTCCAGGACCAAGATCAAAGACTTAATCTATGACCAGGACTTAATACTCCTTTGGATTCTTTGTTTCGTTTATAATTTCTCTCTAATCTATGTGAGAAAAACACTGTATGTATCTATTTTGTGGCACGATCATACTTTCATACTGTAAAGTGAAATCGCATTACATTATAATATTTATATAAAAACACTTGTATACGAGTACATATGGCGGGTTGGATTTAAAAACATGCTACCTGAATTCGAATAAGATTGGGTAGGGGCAAAATGAAAAATTATTTTGTCATCTCTTCGGTCTCACCGCAGAAACATAATAGCCTTTTAGGAGAGTAATTTTGAAAATTTTGGTATTATATACTTATTATTAACACTGAAAATACTTTGAGAATAAAAAATGTTTTATTATTAATTTTTAAATTTTCAGTTACTTTTTATATATTTTAACTTTTAGGTTTTTTTGTATTTATTTTTTATTTAATTATAAATTCGTTTCTCACAATTGATTTCACATGTTTTTTATTTATTTTCACGTATTTCATCTCTTGGACATTAGGTTTTTTATATTATGTGTTTTTTATACGAGAATTTGTTTTTTAATCATAAATTTGTGTGTTGTGACTTGTGTTGTGTGTTAAATTTATTATTAAGCGCAATATTATTTATAAAACACATTGTTGTCAATGTTGTCACAGTTATCGTATCTATTCTGTGGTCACAGTATGAATCTTAATTCTTTTTAAATTATTCGTTGCCACGTATTAGAATTCGTCCTTCCCCTTCTTTCTACCTTTAATCCACCACTGATATGAGTATGTTTTTAAATTTTTATCTATATATCACCTTAATGATAAATTGGTCACCTTATCCACTCGTAAAGGTAATATTACCATATATTGAAATATGACGTTCCTCACTAAATTTCGATTACTTTTGAGTTTATATTATAAGGTTACGGTTAAAAAAATAACGGTACTCATATTTTTCAAAACTAAAAACAATAGGACTAATAGACATTATCACAAATCTAGATTGGTTCACACTTTTGAGTTAAAAAGTATTTAGTTTGTTAAAAAAAAACAAAGTTTGCAGCTGTTATGCACTAATAGCCGCCGTTTAAACTTTTAGTGAAAGAACACACTAATATTTTCATTAGTCACTTCTCAGATTAATCATATTATTCTGAATCACATTGACTTGTAATGGGTTCATTGACTATATTAAAAGGGATTCATTTTTATATTGCCTAAATGTTTTCTCTAATAACCTCTGTCAAACAAAATGTTGAGTACACAGCAATTAATTATTATGTATATTATAATGTCATTTTCTTCTTTTTGTTTAATTGTAGCCAACTTCTTATTTAATTTTTGTTTTATTGTATAGTTTATTCTTTTGTTTACAAGCAACAATGACAAATATCCGAAATATGATTTAATCAGTGTTGCTTAGCCTTTTTTTCCACACTTGACATTGGCAAATGTTCTCTCTGGAGAGAACGAACGCTATATAATAAAAGATAAAGTACAGAGCAGATACGGTATTAATGTCATTTTGACAGCTGTCAATATCAAGTTGTAAAACATCGTGGTATACTAAACTATAAATGTAGATATAATTAATCTGCTAAGAAGAAATTTTCTATTTTAGAAATATTAACATTCTATAGATTAAATTTATAGTCAATACCCATATTATATAGCATATATAAATTATATAAACATTATAAAACGACTAAAATGGAGAATAAACCTAGGCCATGCGGATGTAAAGGCTGTAGAACGTGTCTAATTTGTGAACGCGATTATGGAATACAATCAAAATACTCCAATTTCATAATAAAAGAAAATAAACATTCTTATGTTTATTGTCATTTGTGCAATAAAGCGTGGAGCGGTTGGGATATGAACGTATATAAAGATCACCCCAACCACGAAGGAGACTCTATCCCTTATCCCGGAGTATTTATCCAATTAGATTTCCTATCAGAACAAGAAGAAACAAACTTGATGAAAAATTTGGATGAAATGCCATGGGATATATCACAAAGTGGAAGAAGAAAACAAAATTTCGGACCAAAAACTAATTTCAAGAAACGTAAGATCAAGGCTGGTAATTTCAACGGTTTTCCCGATTTTACAAAGTTTATTCAAGATCGATTTCATTCTGTGCCATTATTAAAAAATTATGAAACCATAGAGCAGTGCTCACTTGAATATGATCCTGAAAGAGGCGCTTCAATCGATCCACATATTGACGATTGTTGGATTTGGGGAGAAAGAATTGTTACTGTCAATTGTTTAGCAGATTCAGCTCTGACCATGACACCGTACAGTGGTGATTGGACAAGGTATAACCTAGACAATGCCACTAAGTATCCTCCGGTGGTGAATGAAAATCATGAAGTTTCAGAGTTTCCTTTAGATGTCAATATTAATAACAAATTTAATTCTGATACACAGTTACCAGCTGTTATAGTTCGCATTCCAATGCCTAGGTATGTATTGTATTTTTTTTCACATGTTTTGGATAAAAGAAATAAAATTTTTATTTTATACACAAAATAACAATCTTCACATTGTTAACTATATTTATACATAGTGCAAAATTCTTGTTACTTAAATATCTCATTAAAAAATATTTCTTATTTATATCATATTCGAAATCTCATCTTCAGCATCACTCATTTCATTGGTTTTAAATTATGGTTTCTTCCAATTACAGCTTTCATGTTATTACAAAACTTACTAGCTGAAACAATCAATTTCAGGTGACAGTTGCTATATATACGTTTTTATGAAATGTTATTTTTATGTCAAATTTTTAGGCCATAGTATTTAAAGTAAATTGTTGGACACAGGCTACATTATATTAGGTAATTTCCCTCAATATATTGGTATTCATATCATATTGGTATGATCATATCATATTGATATTGGTAACACATCATATTACATTGCTGTAATCTTATCATATTCCCTGAAACGTAATTTCTTTGTGATGATTACGACTTAGACCCCCCACAGAATTCTTAATTGTTTTATTTTATAAATACAAAAAAATATATATTATTAAAAAAATATTTAACATAACTAGATATAATTGATACTACATACTTTATTAATTGTAACATAAATTTTTAGGTATTCATTATTAGTCTTGTATGGACAGCCAAGGTATTTGTGGGAGCACAGCGTCTTACGAGAAGACATCACTAAAAGAAGAGTATGTATAGCGTACAGGGAATTTACTCCACCCTATTTAAAAGGTGGTGTTCATGAGGAACTTGGTGATGCTGTAAGATGTAAATCTAAAATTTTTTGGCCCTATAAGAAAAATGATATGGACGTTATTGAAACTAAATAAAAACCTATTATTGTATTATGATGTTGTTTATTAAATCTTACGCCATATTAATAATTAATTCATGTTTCAAATACCTATTTAAATTCTTACCATGTTATCCGTCAACTAATGGTGCAAGTGTCTCATAAATTGTCTGCAACTACTAAGTTACATAGTTTTAATACTGTGTACATGTTTCTTTAACTGATTTTGAAAACCAAGACATGCCACACAATGAATTCTTGGCAAAGGTTTACCACCTGAACTGTTTAAACTAAATAATGCTGCGTCCATGCGTCTTTCAAATAACATTTTGATGTGGCTATAATGGAGGAAAAAGTTTCATGTCAACCAGATAAGCCGTTTTTGTACTAAATCCTAAAAACAAACAAAATTTTTATAAAGCTAATATGATGACCTCACTGACAACCAATCAAACTTTAAAACATACTCCGAATTCCAAGACAAATATAGAAAATTCTTGTAGGCATATAATTTTGGGCTTGATTTGCCACTGTGTCAATTAATAATTTATTTTCTTACATAAATGAAATAATACCCAAATAAAAACTGAAAATCGGAATCATGATTAAACTTGTTCAAATCTTCATGAAGAAACATAAGTTTTATTCTAAGTACTTCCTGAATTCCAAATATTCAAAAATCTAAAACCATGTAGACGTGTCTACGGTTTGAGAAAATTAATGTCAATTTTAGGTAACAAAGACACTATTAATCAAATAGAGAATAATATTTCAAAAACTTACTGCCATTGGACATATTATTGGCTCCTGACCCTTATCAATAGGATTTTACATTGTAGCAAAATTAATGTTTTGCATCCCGTAAAAGCAAAATGTATATCATCATTGAAGGACAATTTTTAGTAAAATTTTGCTAGGTTTTTGGTCTTTCTTGCAAGAAATCCCACTTGAAGAAAACCCAGATCAATCACACAAAAATGTTTGGTGAAGATTTACCATCTGAACTGCTCAAACTAAATAATACTTCACAAAAAAGATATGTGGTCAGCCTATCCAAATTGAAAAGAAAAGTCTACCTCAAATTTCATGGTTCAAAAATAATCTTCACTGTATAGTCCGATTTTAAATATAACTTATTGTTTGGGTTTATGCTATTTTATTCAATAATTATTAATGATAAAAAAAATTTGTTTAGGAAAACTTTGATATCCAATCAGGTTAATAAAAATGTGTTATAATATCAAGCATTATAACTCTGAAAAGTAATTATAAGTCTACACTCTACTCAAAAGTAATTAATAAAGAGCATTCAAAATAATATATGTCTGATTTTATTTTTTCTTGCATGATAATATGAAAAATATCGTCTATCAATAAATATCTACAAATATATAACATTTTTTTAATATTTATAATATATATATATCACATAACACAATTACACTGGAGAGATATCGCATCACTATAAACGATCTATGAATATGTTTTCTATAGAGATTAAACAATAAAAGAAATGACATAGAATATTATAAAGTTCTGTAAAATGTGATCAACCCAAAAAAATCTAGAAAGATAAATTCATTTATAACGAATACTAAGGTTTTTGTTTTACCAATTACATCTCTTAAGAATATACTATCTTAAAAAAGAATTTAAAATAGTTTATTCAGATGATATTTTTTTCTTTCCCTGGTAATGAAGTCATTTTAAATAGCAGATTGTCCTGAAGATGGAAAATAGAGGACTGATTTCATAGATTCGTTGCTCTTTCGCTCTTCAGGTAGTTGAAAGGCTGTGTACGCATTAATTATTTGCTCTTGTATTTCCCATGTTCTGCGGGCACGCTCCGATTTAGCTCTTCTGATTGCTTTACCCAGTATCACGGAGAGAATTATTCCAATGAGCTGCAAATACAAAACATTCAAATATTTATATGTGAAACATTAGCCATGAAAGGAAAAACAGTGCAATGTGTCTTTTGAATTTAAATCTATGTTTAGAAAACATGAAGTTGAGTTTTAACAGAAAATGAAAGAATTTTTTTCAATAAGATTTGCTAAAATAAATTACCTTGAAGGAAAACTTTTTACTGTGGTTGGTATGCCAATGGTCATATTTGAATATCATCCAACTGTATTGGTACTTACTTGTACAAATGCAATAATTAAAGCACCAGTTCCGAGTAGAACTGCGCTCTGGGTTATAAGGTAGACGACACGATCCATGCAACCAGATTCAGAGACTGATTCACAAGAAGCTGTGAAGTCATCAAAACTCCAAATTGCGCAGCACGATTCTGGTACTGTCACATTATTCGCTGTATATGTCGAATCTTCTAATATTGGTCCATATGTTGACCAATCTTCATAAGATTGAACACCACAGCAATTCAACTAGAAAAAAATTATTAAAATTGTTTAGGCTTATTGGTATCAATGCAGTGTCCAAAATTAAATCACAAAATTTTAGTGTGTTTTAACTAATTTCAATAATCCAAATTTTGCTTTTATAGAGACCATAAATTCAATTTTGTGAATTAGCTTGTATTTTAAATTAGTTGGGCAAATTTATTTAATTACTCTTCTGTTTGCAATTAAGTAATTTGTTGAATGATGTATAAAAATAATTCTGTAGTTGTTTTTTAAATTATCCATTAAAGTGATTAACAGCTAAATTTGTGCCAACTGATTCTTTTGTATCCTTACATTCTTGGTTACCTAAAAAATACTATACTTTATATACATAAGTAAAGGCTTGATAATTATTTATTTTTATTATGAAAAACAGTCATTTATTGTGGAACTTTGACATAATATACATTTACTATATATATATATATATATATAAATATATATATATATATATATATATGTATGTATGCATGTGTGTGTGTGTGTGTGTGTGCGCGCGCGTTCGTGCGTGCGTGTATGTATGTATGTATGTATGTATATATATATATGTATGTATGTATGTATGTATATATATGTATATATATATATATATATATGTATATGTATAATTGTAAAATATATAAATTGAATATATATAATGACAGAATTATAAATATATAATAATATTTATAATACTGTTATAAATTTTTTATTCATTGTCACAGATTTAGTAAAATTGATTTTCCATCAAACTAAAATTATGCATTTGGTATAAAAGGGTATCCACCATAAGAATTTCAAGCCGAGGTTATTACGATAAGATGTCACCATATCTATATTATACTATGATTGATATTCCATTGTGTATATAATATGTGGAAATTGTACAAAGTATTGGTGACAAAACCTGATAAATAAATTTATCACACCTATTCCATGTACAGACATTGATAATGATAGATATGAAAATTGATTTTTCCATTATTTTATCAAAATATAGTTTATTTGTTCGTTGTATTCGTTTTTGCAACAAATAAAAACAAAATAACCTAAAATATTAACAATTTGTAAGCCATTTTAATTGTTGGGAGTAAAGTGAAGCTGAAAATAATTCAATTATTTTTTTAAGATGAAATAAAGTTTAGGTTACAAAGTATACACATAACAATTTAAGTATACTTAAAGAACATACAAAATTCAATTTTAAGTTATTTGTTTCGACATATTAGCAATTAATAAAAGGTTTGAAAATTCCATTCATGAATAAGTAAGCGAATATTAATGGACGTGAATAATGCAGTTGAATGTCAATCACAGGGAACACGATCAACCAAATGTGCACGTTGATGTTTGGTTAGGGTAAATATGATTAAAATATTTTTAATGTACATGTTTTCGGTGAGCAGTATTAGCCTATGTGATAGTTGATAGGCCACCTGTTATCGTCTAGTAATGGTGGATGCATGCTCAGCCAATGAGTCTCATAATTTAGGCATTATGATGCGTCACCCTCACATTCGCTACTTTGGTAGATCTCCTATCTGCTGCCTATTCAGTATATGCTTAGTCATGATAGTGAACGCTGCATCTGCTGCCTATTCAGTATATGCTTAGTCATGATAGTTTATCGTTTGCGTTTGTTGTGCATTTACATAATTACATATACTGTGTATACTATTTTGTTAAGTTTCTGAACCGAACATTTTATTATATGAACTAAACTCAGTCCCAATTGATTTGGATAATTAACTCTCTACTGTGAAATATTTTAATTATGCCTTGGCATGACCCTTAGTAAATGAAGAAAGTCATTTATATACCATTTTTGAACATTTACAATATAAACCCTGTAGGGTAATTAAATTTTCTTTTACTGTTTCTACTGATGTAAAATCCATAATACAGAAAATAAATTTTATACATAAAAATAAATAGATTTAAAACGTGTATGAAGTTAAATTTATAGCGTGTAGGAAATTATATTTTGAAATAACGAGAAAAAGATTGCCTTTTTTTATCCAATTTTACTGTTCACTGTCGTCAAGCATATTACCCAAATTTAAAATTTTTCTTGAATTGCATAATCAAAATTATATATATTCTTAAATGCCCAAACGATCCACATCTTGTCCCGCAATCCAAAAGTAATATTAGATTTGCACACATTCTTAACAATCTATAAGATCTGTAATATATGAATGCTATTGTAGTTTTTTGAACAGTGTAACACTCTCAATAACAAGTTTGAAGTCAAACGACTTGTTGGAAATATAATTCACAAACTTTAATAAGATCGTTCTTACCCTCGATTGAACAAAGTTGATAGTATCCCGAAGTTCTTCATCAGAATCAAAAAGTTTGATAGAAGACATCATTCGTTCCTCCACCATTTCTGCAACCCCATGTCTTAAAGTATATGCTGCAATGGCTGCTGATATTTCCACGATAAATACAAGACACAAAATGAAACCAAACTAAAAAAAAATTACCATGAAAAAGTGTGTGTATGTGTACTTTTATATACATAAATTAAGATATATTGTTTGTTGTATGTTTTTTATATATATAAAGACTTCCAATACCAAAATTCCGAACTGATTTCAAGTACTTTGCAATATCAATACATCATGACAATCTGCATGTAGATCATTAAAATTTGTATCTCACGTGTTTAACCATTTTACGCAACACATGCTCAACTCATGTGGCAAACAGAAAAAGGCCTAAATTTCTGGAGATATATTAAAGTAAAGAATTGTAACGAAATATTTTTAATCTTAGAATGCAAAGTTGACTTCAGCAAGCAAGTATAATATGATTGGCTGATTTTTAAAATTCACAGATTCAAAAAGATTCAAGTGTGGTAAAACTAAGAACTTTAATATCTGAATAAAATTAACATAGCTTTACTATGGTAAAAGCGATTGTTGCAACACTTTATCAACTTATCAAATAATACAACTTCCTAACAACAGCTGAGAAAGATAGCTAACTTGTTGATGTTAATACCTAGTTTATTGATTAGACTAGTCTCGCTTGGGGAGCTCATGCTCTTAGTTTAGTACCAGACCAAATAAATAGATATGATTAATATTTTTTATGAATTTATTTTTGTCTAAAATAAATGACAAATTAATAAAAATTAAGTGCTTCTAGACCTAAAATACAATTTAAAATTAAAAAATAAAGTTTACACGCTTGAGGTTTTAAAATCGGTTGGTCCATATACAATGAGGTTATCTATAATCTGACAATCTCTTATAATATACATACCAGTTGCTCCTTAACAGGAAAAAACCCGACTACGATAACATAGAAACCAAATTTTGTGACCTGTCATAATCCTATTATTTATTTCTACATGTTTTATTTAGATATTTTTGAATCAATATTTCGTTAACACCCTTCAAACAGATTCAGCCAAAATATTTCATTAAAATTCTTTTTAATTTGACATTTTCACACCACACATACTTTTGAAGTGGTTTTTCAAAGCCCTTTCATTTGTGTGGGGGCATTAGTGTAATAATAATTTTTTCTCACAATTATCAATTTAACATTAGCAAATAGCCCAAAGCCAAGCTTCAAACTATGTTGCTGGGCGAGTATTTAAAAGATATTTTATTAAATATGTTTTTTGTTATACAATATATTGCAAGTTCTTAAAATTTGTACACCAAGACCTTTAATTTGATATCCATATTGAAAACTATTTCAAAATTTAATTTTTTTATATTGGACAAAGTGGCTCATGCGCCATATTAAATGGATCGGGAAGTCACCTACCTATGAAAAAACGGAAGGTTGAGACGATCATAATAACACCTAATATGTTTAAATCGCCTTTGCCGATGTGTCTCTAGAGAGTAAGAATTTTACACACCCACATACCCTTATTGGCATGTCACAGTGGAGTAAGGAAAGGCATCATCTAATTTCAGAAGTATTCAAATATTTGCTTTTTCCACAACACTTTACAGGGACTACGATGGTGAAGAGTGTGATGACACTTTTAAGAAAGCTACGTCTGGGGCGATTTAACAATTAATCATTTCATTGTTAACTTGACTGAATATTTTCATCAACTTTCAATGTCTCAAGCGAACAGAATGAAGGTCACATCGTAGTTAGCAAACGATGATTCAAAAGTGGATCTCCTAGTAGTGGAATATTACAAGAAATTGAATCTAAATCGGGAAATATAATTGAAGTCAACTGAATCTAAATTTGGAAATATAATAATGCAAGGAAATTGAAACTAAATTTGGAAACAAAACTCAAATTGATTATAAGAGCAAAGATGCGCGTATGACACTGTTGGAAGATATCGATAAATATGCCAACAAGCATAGAAGTGGAGCACATATTTTCTTTAGCTGACTAATTATATAGTTTCTTTATCTCTAAAAAAGTTTTCTTTTGACATTAAACACTCTTTTCTTTGAGATTGAATTTTTGAAGAACAAAGTAATAATTGTTTAAATCAACAGTATTAACTTTAATACACACGAGTTTTGCAAAATGTACGTAAATTTGATAAATATTCTTTCAGATGTAAATTTAACATACTATGTTTTAAGTCAGAGGTTACTTTATTTCGATGACATTCAATGAGTAATTATCAGCATAGGAAAGTACATTATATGAGTAAATAACTTGTGATGAATACTACAAAGACCCTTTAGAATAAAATTTAAGGTGTTTGTTTTTATTATTAGACTTTTAAGTTTAAGTTTTGATCATTATCAATTAATAGAACAATCAATATTACATCATAATCTTATTTATCATAGTTTAAATTAATTAAAAAATTTAGACTTTCTAATAACAACACAAAATCAAAGAAGAAACAATGAAAATAAAAGTGCCATAACATAATTATAGATGAAAAAAAAACAAATAGATTTTTTAAAAAATCCACCAAAGAGCTTATTTAGCTTGTGAAATTTTGTTGAAGTCAACACTAGTACGGGTGGTTTTCAGTTAACATCCAGTAAAAAATATTTCTAGATGAAATATTTTATGTATTGTAGATGTTTTCGAATAATATAAAATTTATGACATTTTCATTACATGAATCAGTTAACCACAATCAGTTATTTAGATTACTTGTTTTTTATTTTAATCTAACATATCACAATGAAAGATCTTATTTCATACATGAGTCATGGCTTTTGCGCACTTGCAATTCTATGCAAGGAAAGTTCTTTTCTACAGCCTATAAGTGTTTTTATTTAAATATGGAATAACTTTGTAAACTCCATAGACATTATAGTAATAACAAAATGTTAATTTTAACACCTGTCATTGTGCACAGAGTAGATTAGACCTCAAGTATTATAATTGGATTTGTTTAAGAAGAAAAAAAAAATTTTAGTGCAACTTTTATATTAATGATGATTTTATAACTATAAACTAAAAAGTTCCAAGTTTTTATTTGATTTTAAAGAATACTTATTATTTGTTCATCATTCATTTACAATATACTTATATTCGTTTACAATGTTTTGAAAATTTCAGAAGTGTTTTTATAAACTTACCAAATTTACCAGACAAGTACTTTCTCTTAAAGCACCAATACATCCAAGGACGGAAATAAATAGCATTACAACTCCAACAAAGATAACAAGACTCGCCGGAGAAAAAAAGTTCTCGTTTAGCAGAGACGATAAATCATGATAAATTGCAAATATTGTAGTCCCAATTGAAATAATGAGTGATGATGTCAGCTGAAATTAAAAGAAACTTTTAAGCATTTTTTGCAACCTTTAAATTTAACATTCAGATTTCGGATGCATAAGTGGCTCAAAACAAACATATGGCAATATCTTCTCACAATATTAAATAAAACTAATTTTTGTTTCTTAAGTTTTTGAGTTCAAGGCTTGGAAAATTGTACAAATAGCAGGTTGATTAAAGTTTTTGATTAAAACTTAGTGGCAGTATAGTTCCATAATGGCAACTATTTTAGTTTGATTATATGAACGTATAATGCATAGTATTAAACATTTTTTATATTTTCATATTCCAAAAAAGATATAAGCAATATAAAGTATAATTAAAAAAAATCACTTACAATAAACATCATCGTAAGGGTTAAAAGCATATACTTTACACATTTTAAACTTAATTCCGCTGAATTTTCACGCATTTTAATAATTTTCTTTTTTTACGTCTCAATAAAGTATAGGGCTAGGTTCACTGATAAATGTCTATCTGACGCACATTCAGTAATACATTATCTAAAATATACACTTCCCGTTATCAGGTGCTGATAACACGTTAATATGTCCTGTGGCTATACATTATAATAAGCAGGTGTAAACAGTGTATGAGTATGTAGGTATTTTTACCTTGTTCTTTTCATTGTTCATGATATATACAACATATCATAAGCAATGTCATACATATTTATTTGGGCTATAAAAACTTTTACAAAACTAATTGTGTAATAATGAACCTTGAGCATTGAGCCATAATTAAGTTCCTTAACAAGCAAGGAGATACCATTCAAAATACATTGAGTGAAATTAAATTAACTATTTATGGAGAGTGTTAATTATCTTAGTAAAACCAAGGTTTACAGTAGCATGGCCTCTTTAAAAAAGACAAAGAATCAATCGAATCCACCTAGGCTGATCTGTCAGACCCAGCACGTCAAATATTGTTGTAATATGATAAAATCGAAGCACACTGTAGTAAGCAGACCAAATTTTTGTAAAATCAGCTTCAGTTTAAAAATAGGGCATGGCGTGCATGCATTTAAAAAAACTGTTGAATCTCCCATATATATGTAGATAATAGTAATTAAATTTCATTCATCTTTATTAAAACTTTGCCAAGCTTATGTTCTATATGAAGCTATTAATTACAAACTTTATAAAGACAAAGGAAACTATACCTTTAATTCAATACTAAGGTTTGAGCTTTCAAAGTACATATTAAGACATATCATATTGAGCTGTAAGCTCATTTCTAGGTATTTGGAATCTGAAAATTTAAAGTATTAGAATTTACTGGAAAGTTGATGGCTACGATTTTTTGGGGTTCCAAAGAAATCTTATTGGTGGAAAATAGTGTTGGAACCATAAAGATAAAGAAAAGGTTGTCATAAAAAATTAATATTATGCAACATTAGAGGAAGAATTAACAAGAAGCCATCAAGGATCAACCGTGATACGTGAGTGTAGCTATGAATAATTGATCATTCCACATTACAAGGTAAACTTAACTCCACTAATTGGGTATAATTTGTTTCCAAATTTGTTTGTTTCCAAAAGCATAGGAAAAAGAAATTTCAAGGTAACGGAGAGGCAAAGGAAATGATTTCACCTCATTTTGAGAACAAAGACAAAACTTATTTTTTGAAGGGATAATGAAAAAAAGACTCCTCTTTTAATTCATTTAAACCCCACCTCGCTGCAGACTGCAGACGCGTGGACCTCGTAAAGTTTAAATTTTTTTTTAAATAACTTCCAATTATTAAATTAGAATAGACTTGTTTATTTTGTTGTCAGCTTTTTGCTCTTATATTAAATTCATAATAGCACTGTAGTAAGTAATGTTGTAAATACACTTATGGGCAGTACAATCATGCCTTTTTTTCTAATTAAACACCAAATCAAAATACAGAACTAGTCGCTTAAAATGATTGAATAATGGAATATTGTTGTATGATTGAAAATAGGTAAGTGACGACATATCCATTGATGTAATTCATTTACCAATGCAGAACCGTACATGATTATATTCCATTCATATAACATTACAACCACATAATAAGACACATTCATTTATTTTCAATCCATTTTGTGATGTATATCTTCTTTCACTTCATTAGCGCAGAGCAAAATTATACTAAATTAACTAATTTTTTTTTTCTTTTTGAAGTAAAATGTCATGAAAATAAATGTAATTAAAAATCAGTAGTGAAAAATTATCAACATTTTTCAAAAAATAAGCAAGTTATGAGCTTCTAAATATAAATCAGTCAGTTGCCAAATTTTAAAACCACCATCTAAAAATTTGTTATTCTCCATTCTCACTCGCAAGAGTCAAACAATTTTTTTTAACGTAATAAAAAGTTATTTACCAAGCGCACCATATTGTAACGTTACTGAAATATGTACATTATATTATTTATTAATTATACCCAACTTAACTACGCTTTATCACACAACCTTTTGCAGCTATAACAGCTTCCACCTTTCGCAATATACTTTCTATGCACTTAACGCAATATTCTTTTATGTATTGGCTGTTGATAAAGCAACTTTTCTACCAGGCAATATTTATTGGTAATTATTTCTGTTGCTACCTTCCTCTGGAACAGTTTCCAGAAGTTTTCTATAAGATCCAGATCGGGTGAATTTTCTTACCAGTTCAAATCTGTCTCCTGATTGTCACCTAGGTATTTTGTAAATTTTTTGGCTTATGGCATGGATCTGAGTGTTGCATAAGTGTAAAGTTGTCAGCTGGAAACCAGTCATGCACTTGTTTTTAGTTTCCAGAACCTTGATGTACTGATCTTGCCTCATAGTTTTTTCAACAATATAAAGACACCACATTTCTTTGTTGACAATAACATCTCAAACAATACAACTCTGATTGACAACAACATTATTCGTAATGAGTGCTCAACTTTCTTCACTATGCAGTTCTTATTATACTCTTCTCCTGGTCTTTTTTGGACAAAAGCCATTATGCCGTCCAAAATTCCTCCGATTTCCTTCAAACGATTCCTCCGAAAAGCAAACCTATGATAAAAAGGAATTGCACAAAATGAATTAAAAAAATATAATATACGTATATGAAGTATGGAACTGTGAACTGTAATAAATATCAGAAAAAATAAGCCTTCATCCAGTCATCTGCAGTTCAGTTTCAATGACCTTACGCCCAGTTACGACTTTTTACCATCACCGCAGGTGTGAGCAATAGTTTTTCGCTAGTTGACGACGTGCAAATCCAGAACCAGATCCTTTATTCTTTTACGAATTGTATTTACTACAGGATAGTCAACTAATTTCTATATTAGTATCCTTGATGCTTTCCTATTTTGCATACAGATATTCCTTACCTTCCTCTGGTCACGGTGTCCAGTAGCCTTCTTTTCCATTCGTATTCTTTTATCCAATTTGGAGTCAAATCCAATTTGAAATCAATTTTTTTCTTTATTATATCCACAGTATGTTGTGATGCCTTTATTGTTACTGTAATCTGTTGTTAGACTTAGAGGTGTGCTTTAAAAATGTTTATGTCACAAATGTTTGCCTAATTGTTTCCTAATGTATCCCTAATGTTTCCCATATTCAAAATCTTTTATAAATAGTAATGCACAAGGCGAAAAAATTAACACTTAAAACCACTTAAAGCTACTTAATATATCATCACAAAAGTATATCATTTATAAAAAGCATGGAATCATTTAAACTATCATTTAATAGACATGTACTTCAAAACACTGCTGCCTTGCAATTATGCATAAGCCACAATTCAACTTTGAATGTGGTATTTGAAACAAAAAGTCGCAAAACTTAGTTTTATTATACTTCTAAAAGTTAAACAACGACAGATTCTGAAATTTAAGTTTATATTTAGGCTAATAAATAAATGCCGTCATAACACATACTCATATAAAAACCAAACACTATTTTTCAAAGTGGCTCTATTAATTTGGTCGTCGTGGAATATGATAAATATGATTAAAAATGATCTCACATTTCAGTATTGTCTTTTTTGTGAAATAAACCTTTATAATTCGGTATTTATAAGATTTGTCAACATTAATTTTTAGGTTATATTATGTAAAATATATATATATATATATATGTATATATATATATATATATGTATATGTATATGTATATGTATATGTATATGTATATTTATATGTATATGTATATGTATATGTATATGTATATGTATATGTATATGTATATGTATATGTATATGTATTATATATATATATATGTAGTTGATTTATTACCACAGAATCAAGCTCTTCAGTCATAATAACAAAGATTCTTACATTGACAAAATATAAATAAAAGCATACAAATAATGAAGCATAGAATCATAAGGAAAAGGGACAAGATATCAAGAAAAGTATGATTTTTTTGAAAATTAAAAAAGAATTAAATAAGGTCCTTGAATGAATGTTATCAAAAACTCAAATGAAATTAATCCCATGCCACTGCACAGTGAAGGGTCTGATGACAAAAGCTGTATTTGAAACAAAGCTGTATTTTGAATAAAGATCAATTTTAGACAACATGGTGCTAAGGATCATAATTACGTTTCCCATTTAAATAATAATGACACTTAAAAACCCTTAGCATATGGTAACCTTTCCATCACTACCAGAGATATTGCTAATGCATTATGCTAGCGCTGCTCTATCATCCGTCATTCATGAGAAGACAAAACGGTAATCAAGACCCTATAAAAGCAAACTAGATTTATTGTCCTTTCATCAAAATAAAACACAGGTATTTATCCTTTACCATAGCAGCACTAGAAAAGGCATTTTCGCTGGCAAAAACAAATAAAGCTGCAGGAACTGAATATAATTTATACAGAATTCCTGGTGAACATTAGTGACATTGCAAAGAAAACTCTTCTTGCTCCCATCAATCTTACACGGCATAAACACATACTTCAATATTGGAGAAAGGCAGAAATTATCCTGATACTAAAAAAAGAAAAAAAAAACCATTCGGCAAAAGTCTACTGAATAATTTATTTAACTAGTGCATTTTGCAAAATGAGAAGAAATTAGAGAATCAACTGAACCAATTCGTCGAGTCTCGAAAAATCATAGACGATGCTCAAGCAGCCCTCTATAAACTCCAAAGTACCATTGACCATGTTGTAAATTTTAAACAACAATACCTCCCTAGAAATCAAACTGAGACACCAGTTCTCCAGACTATCACTGAAAATTATAAAAGGAAAGAGTCAATACATACACTGACAAATCTAGAACTGCATTCCATTGTCATTTAAATGATAAATTTTCTGTGAGAGCCCACCATCCTTAGAAACTCAGCGGAGAAGTTGGCACTGTACTGTCTGCAGCCAATAAACTTGATGGAATTCTCATCCCTTTAAAGACACTATTCCTTGTGAATTACCAAACAGGCCTTGCCTCATATCTACACTACATCCCTATCTAGCTGTTTCCAGTTTGTTAACTATGTGGCTATGAGAGAATGGAAGCGAATCATTTCAAAACTGTGTGGCCTACCGAAGATAAACGAGACCACTCTTACTGAAATGAGCATGCTTCTTTGTGTAGACCTATTTTGACTGGTTACACGGTCACACGGCTCATCAGCCAAGAGTGGCTGTTGGCTAGGAGAAGAGGATAAGACCGTGGTATCAGTATTTAGTTGTCAGTAAATACTTTTTGAAAGCAGTAGAATAATTGGAAATAAGCATAGTGAGTAAATTTTTAAAACAAAACAAAGTCTTTCAATCCACAATGAGGTAACTTTGAACCTAGAGGCTTTTTAAGACAGCAAGAGAAGCAAAATGAAGGTTTAACCATTTGAAACAACCAATACGCACAAATTTTGAAAACATTATAATTCGTTTAAAAATTCATCATAAAGTTGTTCATAAAATTATGGTTTAATATTATGTTGTGACGAAATAATAATCTCAAAAAATGGTTTCAGAGATATGACTTGTCAAAATAGTGCAGATGCACATAAATGGTATTTGGATAAGTAAAGCTTAATTGGGGGGGGGGGCACGTGACCCCGTGGCCCCCCCTTGAATCCGCCTATGAATGCATCTGTAGGTATTCAAGTGTAATGGTAATGTAACTGTACAGAAATAAATTAATTATTCATATTAATAATTATATTACTAAGGTCATGTAACATATTAAATCTAATGTTAAGGATTGTATGGCATAACCAACATACAGTCTTCACATCTGAATAGGTCTAAAAGCTACATATTGATTATAGGCAGTATGGTTTAAATGCTTATACAGGCTAAATATACTTGCACAAATAACTCCATATTTTAACTTCGGCATATTATTGTAATCTTAACAAATTCATTACATAATAATCAAAATATCTTTTTCATTCCATTTTAAATCCAAAATCTTCTAAACCTAAACAAATTATTTAAGTTGCAACGTATGTAAACTAGTTCTCAACTGAGATTGCTCATTAAATGTGTGATATCTATTCATTTTCAAGGCATTCGAGGTCCTCTTGGAGAAAAAACTGCGAGCTGAATTTAGAAATAATTTATTATTGTAAATATAATAAGAATGAACAGCAAATGGTTGAAGAAAGACTCTACAAGATATTTTTGTATTGAACTGAAGAGGGTTATGTGGACTAGCCACAAATGAACATGTATAATAACATTTATATGTATCAGTAAAGAATAGAAGTAAGAAGTACTCTTACCAGACAATCCTCTATTATCATTGCCTACCGTATCTCAGTTATAAATAGCATAGAGACTGTGTTAGTAATGCTAGAACAATGATTGAGATAGCACAGACCCATATTGCTAATTAGAAGATGAAAATAACTGCTTTGTGTATTTAGTTACTTCATATTAATTTCTGAATCTCAGAAATAAGAAGACAATATTGACTACTATAAATTATATTTACACTTTTTATGTATTCACTAAGGTCTATATTGGAAGGAGTGTATTAAAAAGTTTATATTACAATGAAAATTTAATTTAATTCAATATGTTAAAAATTGTTATTATAATACAACATTCTATAATATTCAAGCAAAAAGTCGCTTCATATTCTTTTGCATATTTTAGCTCCAGCTTATTTTTAGTGAAAAATCAATCTTCAGTATGTCATTACCGACTGATGGATTTTTGCAACATCTATTCCTTTCGTTAAATTAAATACTGGCATATTTCGATTTTCTTGCGAGATAACAGGCTGCCGCTAATAGTAAGAGCTGAAAATATAAGATATGATTTTAAAAATAATATTTGGAACTATCAAATACATATTTAAAAAAAATTTTTAAAAAAATTAAAATTATTAGTTAACACCTAAAAGGCATAACACAAATTATACGGACAAAATGTTTGGTTTGTCTGTATAAATTCTGATAACTAAAATTACTGAAGCAAATTTTATTGAACATTATAAGCAAGCTTCCATAGAACGGAAGTAAATCACAAAATCTTAAACATATAAGTTAAGTTCTAATAGTAGCTTCACTGACTTAACTGTAAATCACATAATTTTTCAAATTTAAAACGGATAAACTGATAACTTCAATGTTTTTATAATGAAAACACTACATGTTATGTATGAATTAGAACTTCACTCCAATAAGATGACTATAAGTTTAAATTAAGTTTAAGCTAATAAATGACATCCCTGTTACTAGGATATGTATGTCCATGCCTTTAGTTTATTACACTAACTATGCACGTTATGATCTGCAGGTTTTCCTGAAATAGCCACTTCAAACAATTATTTTAGTTAATCAGTTTGAGAACTGTGAATTTAGTACAAGACTTATTACATCTGAATTTCAATTAAGTTTCCTGTATTGCTTTTATGATGCCCTTGTGTATACATTACAGTTGCGGCAAACAAATAGTTACTCATAATGGCAAAATACTATTGGACACATAGTTTATCCAAGACACATTTAAATCTATATTCAAATAAAGAATCTTCCAGAAGCTTCGAACCACCTAATAGGTTTCTGTGCCCCTTACTAGAAGACTTACGAATCGAATATATTTCATTTTACACATTAAATGCATAATATTAAAACTTACAGAATTACATATTAAATAAATTATTATAACTCTCAAACATTCATGAAGCCTCGAACTCAGTATTAAGAAGTGATGTCTCTATGAGCGTTATCAGGTTAATTTAAAACAACGAAGTGATCACTCTGAATATCCATCAAGAAACTATGTATCAAACGTCAAGAAATATAATTAGCAACTTCACTGGACCTTGTCTTTAGATCTATCTATTATAATAATAATTATATTACTAATGTCATGTACCATAATAACTAATTAATACCCTTAATTAATTGCTGTAGACAAGTCAATAAAAAATAGTCAAATTTCAATCACTTGGTGAACACTAGTATGTATAATGCTACGTACAAATTGGTGAAGGGTAACATACAATGTAAAATGCAAAGAAATAATTTGCTGTCAACATTGCTGCAATATAACATGCACTTTAAAACAAATTCTCATAGTTTGGACATCCGACGCACGCAAACTATGCATTTCACACGCACATTACGAGCATTAGCAATTGCACACGGAGCGATCCATGATTTGTCAGTTTTTTGCCGAACACAAAGGGCGCACAGATGTCAGCATGGACGGCTTGTTTTGGAGTGCACATGTGCACAAACAGAACAGATCTGGAGCCGCTTCAACTAGACTATGATGCGTGGAATGAAGAAAAGACACTTTAATTGATTGAGGCATAAAATGAAACAATGTCAACAGACTGGCGAAAAAACTTCTGAACTTACACTTCGCCCGCATAGGTTTGTCGGAAACAGACGCGATCATGTAAATGTACGGTTTATAGACTGATGAAATAGAATGTTTCATTACGTGTCACCTTTCACCAATCTGTATGCAGCATAAATTATTCTATCAAGAAATATAATTAGCAACTTCACTGGATCTTGTCTGTAGATCTATCTATTATATTAGTAATTATATTACTAATGTCATGTTACATAATAATTAATTAATTTTCCAGTCAAATATATAGAAAAATGTTATATCAAGAAATATTATTAGCAACTTCGCTGGACCTTGTCTTTGGGTCTATTAATTATAACAATTTTCTTTCATCAACAATCTTCATATAGTCTCCTCCAAGTATCCATAGCTATCAACTAAGAATTATGTATAAAAATAATCAGTATATAAAATACCTGAAAGCAACATATGACAATACCAACTATTCCTAACGATTGTGCGTGATTTTGTGCCCAGCCACCAAATTCTGTTCCACAACCTATTATAAATACATTGGTACTGTTGCAGTTGAATTGATCCAATATTCCGCTAGCCTCCGGACAACAAGTCAATGGTATGCCTCCAGGAATAGGGAACCAATTTAGATAAGTCGTCACACCACAGCATTCAAACTGAAAATTTAACAAATGGTTCAATTTTCAATATAATATTATATTTATGTTCACTGATCTCGAATATTAATAGGTGAAATACGAAGTAAACATTTCCTGTACCTATACTTTACACTCTGTCCAGGTAATACCAAAAGAACATCAAACATCTTCATCCAGTTGTATTCCTTTTGGATCATTTACTTTTAGTATTTTCCTGTTTCAAAATTTTCCAAATTTTGTCCAGTTTCCCTAGATTTACTAATATTAAGTTTTGACATTACCATGGAGAAAGAATATTTCCATATATATCGATAAGCATTTAACATATAAACATTTTAAACTCACTAAATTTTGTTGTAGGAATATTTAAAAAAAACTTACTAGACGTTGAACTTCGTCCCATAATTCAGTTACTGCTGGATTGTTAGGTCCGTACAAAGCTATTGAATCAATTAAGGAATTTTCAATTACTTCAATAGCAGTATTCCGTAAAATATACCCGCTTATTCCAGCAGCCAATTCAAGAATAAATATAATGAGCATGAGTCCAGCATACTGTAATGAGAATGATTTTTTCATATATATATACATATATATATATATATATATATATATATGTATGTATATATACATATATATTATTGTAAGCATCCAAAATAAACTCAAAAATTTACGTAATTTAAAAAAAATTTTGAAATCTTTCCTGGTTGATTCATGTATTAAAAATTTGCTTTGGCAACTTTTAACTCTTTGTACTGTAATAATGTACTATGTTAGCCTGGAAAATTTTTTAAAGATCAGCCATTTAATAAAGATCTCAAAATTTTAAAAATGTCAGATTTCTTTTGTGAAAGACCTAATTTCAAAATAATTATGAAATTAATGACTTTTTAGTGCTCAAAAATCAGATTCCACAAATCTAAGTGAAAAAGGAAGTGAAGTTATCGGACATGAGACAGAGGGAGACATATATTTTTATTCGATCAAAAGCAAATATTCAAATTGTTTGCCTGCATCATGAATGCAAGCTCTGCATCTCCGTAAAAAGGATTCCTTCACCAGAAGGATTCATGCACCCCTTCGAGAATTTATTTCTTCTACAGCTTCAGCTGTGTTGTGTATTTTAGCATACATTCTTTCTTAAGAAACCCTAGTAAAAGAACATGAGAAGATTTAGCACTAGAAACCACAAAATTGGAACAAGGATACCAATCTATATTCTTGGCTCTTAATTTGGATAATACCATACCAGACGAGCACAATGGGCTAGATAACCGTCATATTGAAAACATTTCTTGATAAATTTCTTAAATGAAGAGAATTTACAAGAAAATCCCAGTAAATATCACCATTAAAAGTTCAAGGTAACTCAAATGGGCCAAAAATTTGCCCGTTTATAATACCAGTCCAAAAGTTTATCTTAAATTCGTATTTGAACCTATCTTCATGCAGCAAATGCAGATTTTCAGTATGCCAACTGCAAATTTTAGAGGTTTCAATGAAATTATGTCAACGAAATGCAGATTCAATTTAATCCTGTAAGGGAAGTTACAGAGAAGGAAGCTTTGCTCATGCTACACTTGCAAAACATGATAGTCATATAGATTCCAAATCTGATGAGCAGTATTTTTCGGTATCCTTGAAAACAGTTCAATCACCCGGACAAGCGGACTATGATAATGTAGTTCCAACTTCGTTTGGAAATAATTTGTCATATTCCATCATTCCTATTAACACTAGGTAGTCAACCTTTCCAATATGACCAGTGCAATTTATGAGTATGCAGTAATCCAAATAAATGAACCGTATTTTAGCATATCTGCACGTGTCTGGAGATGGCATAGTGCAAGAACTAGTTAATGACAGTTGACAAGTCTTAACACAATCAAAGTCTAAAAGAAAACCAGGTCAGTTGGAAAAGGTAATCAAATCCAAATTAACAAAGCCAAAGTTATTAGCAGTAAACGAAGAATCGTAACATGCTGACTGCTTCCAAATATTCTCACATCAAAGCTAACGACTACTTATTTCACTCTAAGTATGTCAAATGTAACACTATCTCTCTTACTCTAATTCACGACAAACAATGTCACTATCTATCTCACTCCAACTCATATCAGATCGTCTCACTGAGTCTTGTTGAATTCGATCTTTGAACATGGAAAAAAGTGTTTAACTTCACAAAGTCATCATTAATTCTGGAATTATTTTGAAATTAGGCATTTTTGAAAAAAAAACAAAACACATATTTTTTTAAAGAAAAGTTTAATAAGTGTTGTATAGTTTCAAAATGATAATTAAATGGGTCATCTTTTAAAAAAACCTGCCAGATTAGCATAGTACTTTTTTAAGTTTTTGTAGCTAAACTAGGAACCGTTATAGTTTCGGTAAGTCGGTTCGTCTGTTGGGATTTTACTTTGAAAAACATGTTTTACAAAAATTTTTTTAGGATGTCTGCAATATATATAAAGTGGGGATGAATTTTGTTTATTTGTATAGGTCATCGTCATAAAGGTCTTTCCAAAGTACTTGAGGTATATTACGAAAAGTTTTTCGAGACAGATCCATTTTTTAAATATTTAACTTTAAAATGGCCATTTTTGTTGAATCATTACTTTTGCATATATAAAAATTATTCATAATAATTGTATATATAATGAAATTAAAAGGAAATTGATCACAGCTAAATAAGATAAACTAATTTACTTATAACATGTAGTTGGGTCTGTAAAAAATTTTTAGAAAGCCCATACAAATGACTTAAATCAACAGAAAAAATAATTATGTAAAATGTAAGAGCAGATAATAAAATCTTCATTTTGTTTTCTATTTTATATTTATTTTTCCAAATCAATAATCTATAACTTACCAAATGAACTAAACAACAATTAGTTTTCTCAACAATCTTTTTATCTATTAACATCAGTTAATTTTTTTAATTTTAATCACAAGTATTTAATTTTTATGGTTCTATAAAGTAAGAAAAAGTCCCTATAATTTTATTACGCCCATCTGTCCGTTTAACAGTTTCAAACCCATGCATTTACAAGTAGTTGCTTCATATGGAAATCTTAATAAATAAGTAAAAAATATTTTTAAAAAATATTACAATGTATGCGGTGACAAAATTTTTGCATCATGCGTCGCATAGAATGGCATTGCATTACATTTTTACGTTCTATTACCATTTTTGTGAAATATTAAACTTCAAAATTAAAGCATAATGGGTTCTCCCACAAATTTCGTCAAAACCTGTGGTTGGAAAATATGTTAAAAATTCTAGATATTAGCTTTGATTAGAACTATGAAATTAAATTATTTTAGTTAACTTATATCAACAATTTCAGGATATATAGACAATTATGGAACCATACTTTATGCGTAGTCTTATACACATCTGCTCAGTTTTTATATAATAATTACTGTTTATTGCAGTCAAAATCAGTGCCATTCATGATATTATTTTTTCTTCGATTTATAGCAAGAACATATCATATTATACATTTCATATATATATAATAGCATATCATACCATGCATATTATACATTTTCAAAGAAAAAAGAAATGATTAAATAAAAATTGTTTATTTGAAGTAACAAAAATTCAGCATAACAACCAAGTAGGCATTAATTTTTTCTTTGATTCCTAGAGCGCAACATTGCGACATAAGTGCTCACATATTGTGACCTTGTGCACTCGAGGGGTTAATAAAAATACACTTTTTTAGATAAATAAAATTTTTAAATTTCTAATCAACAGTGTTTAACAATTGTTAGTGTCGAACAATCGACTTAGAAAAAAACAAACTATTACATAACCAGCTTTTTTCCTGTAGCGCTTCGTGCCTACTGTGTTCAAGGACACGCTTCACAAATAATAATATAGCTCTGTAATCTGAACAACTACACTAACAATACACATAAAATATACTGAATAAATACTCTATTACAGTGACAACCGCAGAGAAACCCGTCTATTAGAACTCAAGTTATAAGCGGACAGACCGACAGATAGACTAATAGAAATTGGATTTTATGTATATAGAAATAATCAAAGAAAAATAACTTTGCCTTAATGACTGGAAGCAAGTCTATTTCTCTCCGTCATTGAGTAGATACTATTGATAAATGCATTGATTTATTTATACTGCTGACGATTTCGTAGAGTGCTTCCTATAATTTCTTGTATCTATAAAATTTCTTGAATCTCATCCCATTTACAAGATACAATATTTCAACATTAACTAAAGGGTTAAATGCACATCAGACACTGTGATACTGTATGATGCAGTATTTTATATCTCATGGAAAAAGATATAATATTTTTACATAAAAAGTAATATAAATTATATTGGAAATTTAATATTTTTGTTAAGTTTTTTACATACAGGTTCTGTTTATGATAAGGAAACATTTAAATGAAATTGAGGAAATAGTGAAAAGTAAATTATTTCTCCACAGTCACTAAAAACAAAATTGAATACGAAGCAAGGAGAACTCACCGCTAGAATCAGGTAATAGTTTTCTTTGTATGCACTAAAACATCCGAAACCAGCTATTAAAAATATGAATACTCCAATAACTATCAGGAATGTTGGAATAGCAAAGAATTGTCCATCTAGAAATTCATAATAATGACTGTACTCTGCCTGTATTACAGCTCCTGCTATAATAACTATTATTCCGGTTAGCTGTAAAATATAAATCAAGTTGTTATTGTTGCCACAGTTACATTTCACTCAACACAAGACACATGACATAATTTGAAACCTGGTCCTGGTAATATTGTACAAATATTACCAGGACCACGTTTATATGTAGCATCAGAAGCTCAGTAAAAGACGAGAATATTTTAATGACGATGATGGTAACACAGATAAGACTACAAAAATGGTTTTTGTACTCTTATCTGTGTTATCCATTTAACATATGAAGTTTATGACTAACAAAAGTACAAAATAATGAACTAAAAATATAAAAGGTAGTTACCAAAGAAAATTTTCAGAAAGTCTGGTTCGTATTTAAAAATTAATTTTTATAAACTTCATATTATAATAGTGCTGGCGATGACTCTATTTAGCACATGTATATTAAGATATATGTACACATGGTTGCAATGTGTATATGTTAATAATCTTACTGCGCACCTCATAAAACGCAGCTAAGGTGTTTCCTGTTACTACAGCCCGTTAAGTTATTCTTCTGTTAAGGCCAAACCATGATCTAACAAGTGGTAGTTTAGTATGTTAGTAACACAAGTGTTTAATGCTTAATTATCCTTTACTTAGAATTAGATGTAGATGTGCATGTAGCACTCAAAATAATTAACATTCAAATTATCAAAACTGAACTGAGTCACATAATATTTCTGGTTGGTCGATACTTATGTACGAAAATACTCAACTTTGTTAAATTTATCTTTCTTATTTTCTGCAGCATTTTTCCTATTGTATTTTGATTGTTGCAAGCAATTGATTACTCAAACTCAACACATCTTATGACAAATGTACTTTCTTGCGAGCATTTGTATTAAATAATGATTTTCATATTGCTATAACAGAATTATATTGAGTAATATAAATAATTAAACAAAATTAATATTTTTAAGATTTACTCGTATATTTTAATTTACTTTTTTCTGAACTTATTTAATTAAAGGATTTCTAAAAAAGTGAGTATCCAAATATTTCAATATTTGGATGGAAAACTTTGGACCCATTTTAAGCATATCACACACTGAGAAGATTGTAAGGTTTGGCATAGTTAAAATTTATATGGAGAGAGAGAGTGCAGGAAACTAAAATTTATATATAATATGTGTTACAAATACACAGAACAAAATTCAAAAAAATTATACACAATGATTATAGAGGTATAATTCTTTGACAAAAGCACTTCAATAACGTTTATTTTTGTACTTTAATGTATCTTATTACTACCCTTATTGCTACAAGAGCAATCTCTTATAGCCAACCAGAACACCAGTCCAGCGCTGCCCGACAGGCGGCCAAGAATCGAACCCGAGTCCCCGTGGTGCGCCTCGTAGTCAAAGGACGTATGCCTTGTAATCAACCCAACACACCACAGTGATGACAAAAATTTAAAGAATTATGGTTGAATTTCGACCACTGGGTGACCGCTAGCATCAATTGAATAATTGTGTAAATATACTGTAATTAATATTTTTGGTTTTACAAAAAAAATTTACTTTTTTCTTGTTTTACCACCGCCCACAATCTAAATAATTAGTGCTACTTAAACGGTATGCACAAAATTACAGTGCTGACAAAAATTAGTAATTATGATTATATTTCACCATGTTTAAGCATTTATAAGAACATTATCACCACCAAATTTGTTGTCTTATGCAGCTTAACTGAAATATTTTAAAAACAAACTTTGAAACATTTAAAAACATTTATAAACACAATTCTTATTAATCTATATAATAAGAATTGTGTTTATAAATGTTTTTAAAATGTTTCAAAATAAGTTTTAGACAAAAATTCAGCTAATAAATCTTTTTTAGCTTATTTGCATATGAAGGTTATCTATTTTATCAAACTTGAACAATATATACAATTTGTATGAACGGAGGTATAACCATAAATTCTATTTAATGAGTACAGTACTACACATGTTGACCTAGTTATGTGACAAGTAGCGATGACAGCAGATAGTGCAAGTACAGTATTCAACATGTGTATTAAGATATCGCAGAAGCAACAATGAGATAGATGTTTGCTACGGTGGACAAATTTGTTCTAACATACAATTATATTCTTGATAACTTATGGTTTTTATTCTTGTAAAATTAATATAAAATTTAGAAAGCGATTACAAGTAGAAAAACAAGTGAGGAAATCTTCATTTAGTATAACAATAAATTCTTCTACAAACAACTGCCTTTGCGATAATACCTTTATACTATTTATACTTTATAGAAAATTGTTTAAACAAAATAAAGCGAATCTCTACATCCACTTTATTTTCATCCTTAGAAAATATGGTAATATTGCTTCTACATTTAATATATTGAAGTATTATTGCAACCCATCTTGCATCCATATTCTCAAACTTAATTTTTTTAAGAACAAAATATTTAATTTTGTGAAAAATCTTTGACAGTACTCGTTGCTTAATGGTGGAATAAATATATTCAGACATTTGTAATGGATCCTTAATATGTAGTTGTAGATATGGAGAAAATTTTTTTTCTTAATCTATATATATATATATATATATATATATATATATATATATATATATATATATATATATATATATATATATATATATATATATATATATATATATATATATATGTATATATATATATGTATATATATATATATATATATATATATATATATATATATATATATATATATATATATATATATATATATATATATATATATATATATATATATATATATATATATATATATATATATATATATATATATATATATATATATATATATATATATATATATATATATATATATATATATATATATATATATATATATATATATATATATATATATATATATATATATATATATATATATATATATATATATATATATAGATTAAGAAAAAAAATTTTCTCCATATCTACTATCTAGTCAATCTAAAATGATGTTTAATTAAAATTTTAAAAAAATATTTACCGTTTAGATTTGGTAAAAATCGCTCTAAAAAATGTACAATTAACATTATATTTAAGGTAAGTATTTCACCACACTTCATTTTATTTTAAAAAAACGCAGAGTATTTTTTTCAAACTGTTAAAATGATGTTATATTAAATGATGTTAGTTTAGAAAAAACTATTTTTAATAAAAAAAATTTATAATAATTTTTGTATCTTACTGTCACACAACAACTACCTATCTTAAAATCCCTACCGTTGTATCCAAAATTATTGTATATAAATATTCGTTACTGTTGACTATATTACTTGTATCAGTATTCGTATTACTTGTAACTGTCCATAGCTCACACAGCCTTTTATTTTAAAATAAACGATCAAATTTCACTTTTCGCACACTTTACCTAACCAGTAAGCCTGGATGTCTTCATGATTTTTTTACCGAACAAATACTTAATAAATTTCAATTTAAAAATATTGTTAATTTTTTCAGTTATCGTTTGTTTTTACTTTTTTTATATCAGTCATTACGAAATATTATTTGTTTCTAACATATCTTTTTTACTTTTGACCATTAAGATAATAATTACATGCATAAAAATAAACATCAATCAATCTGCCACGATTCGTAGCTAATAGAAATAGGAATAGTGTCATATAGGTAACTATATGATGTATAACCACGTATGACCCACGTCCTTAAATTCCTTCTCACAATACCCAGGTACGTAGTCGTTATGTAAACATCCTATGAATACATTTTTATAGACAATATAAACAATAATGCGATTGTTTTTATTAGTATACAAGAAGCTTTATTTTTAAAATACTCCGAGTTGTCCTATCCTTTTTCCATTGCTCTAGCTATCAAGAATCATCTTAATCTTAATTTATTTTCTTTATTAATTATTTGAACGTACATATTGAAATAATTAAATTCAAATAAAAGTATTCCTCAAAAATTCTTATTCACTTAGTTATTGCTATTCTTATTCACTTAGTTATTGCTATTCTTATTCACTTAGTTATTGCTATTCTTATTCACTTAGTTATTGCTATTCTTATTCACTTAGTTATTGATATTTTTATTCATTAGTTATTGATATTCTTATTCACTTAGTTATTAAAATCATAACACGTACTTGTTATTAATAAAACGTGTAAATAAATAAAATAAGTGATTTTTTGTTGGCAATCATTGATATCCATATAAATTCCATCTTCCCATATACTTCTGAGACAAAAAAATATTTGATGCCCTTTAACCAGATTAGAAAACGAATTGAAAAACATTTCTTTTATTTCTTGCGTTCAAGGTTCCCACTTGAATACACTTCACGAGAAATTTAGGTGTGACGGACATCGGACAGATGAATGATAAAAGAAGATTAATGAAACTACAGAATACTAAAATATCATAAATTTTACAGTATTGTGAATGAAATTACTCAAAATGAAATTAAAATAAATTTTAAAAAGTTACAATGCTTGACATCTTTTTTACGAAATTAATATTAATATACGTTATGAGTTTAAAACTTATTCAGATGTAAAAAATTTCCAAAAAAATTATGCAATAAGAGCTTAAACATATGTCAATTATCAACAAAATGCCGAAAAATTTTTCGACCTAATTTAAATTATTTTCAATATAAACATTAATTTATACTATAACCTGAATACAGTAATAATTCGTAGTGTGAACCAATACAATTCGGCCAAATTTAAATTCTTGTATGTATACCTTATGCATATACACTAAATTATAATATGAAGCCGTCATTTTCAAATTTATCCCCATAAATAAAAATCATGAATTAATAAATACAACTAAATACGCCTAAGTAATAATAATCCAGGTGTCAGGACCGATTTGATTTCTGTAT
The DNA here is from genome assembly GCA_039881145.1 of Druceiella hillmani. Classification (NCBI taxonomy): domain Eukaryota; kingdom Metazoa; phylum Arthropoda; class Insecta; order Lepidoptera; family Hepialidae; genus Druceiella; species Druceiella hillmani. Next base: position 29,832,755 of record JAYKKI010000003.1, on the reverse strand, counting down.
CCCCAAAAATTAACAGAATACAGCAATTATTATATTGCTGTTGGACAACAACAAAAACATTCTTAAAAAAAGTCTATTGTGGACGTTTTGATTTGCACATACTCGTATCGCTATGTTAACTTTGCCAAATGATATTGAAGGTCCACAGTTTTACCCGCCATAGTTAGATATTAACATTAACGTTAAAAAAATGGAATATACGCGTACTTATTATTTAATCGACGAGCCGATAAACTAATGGTTAAAACTCCGACGAAACGTAAAATTACGAATATTGGAAGTAAAAGAAAAATTAGATTATTCACAGCGAGAGTATTTCATGATTTATCACATGCACTTTTCAAATGATGACGTAACGATATACTCAATACATAAACACTATTTCCCAGTTTAATTTGAACTAAGCATGTAAATGAGCAACTTACCACGAAAAAAAAGTTCACCACAAGCAACGAATAACGAATCGTTGAGAACAGAACGTTTAAAATCTCCGGCATTTTAAAATTGAATTGGAGCACTTTTAAGCAATTGAGATTGTTTCGGCGACGCTCAGAAGAAAAATGTTTTAAATAGTAACAAGTTTATCTTGAAGTATTGTCATTTTTCTTCGTCATAACTAATCTGCCCTTATCAGATATAGGTAGAGAATTTTATATAAAAAGGCGAGTGATGCTGAACGCTGGTACGTGTACAAACACGGTCATATCTATGTATTCTCAAAAGACAGAAGGTGATTAAGTTTAAAGTTGTAATAACTGTAAAATAAAAACTAGACTGTCTTTGATTTATAGTATTAATTATTTATGTCTTGATAAAGAAAAAATATTTGCAGATAAACTAATTATAGTTTATCTGCAAATATTTTTTCTTTATCAAGACATAAATAATGTCAAACAGTAAATGTCAATTTATCTCCCTTTGATAATATCGACAAACTCGTAAACCAGATGTAGAAACTGTATCGATGAATTTTAAATGTTGTAATAGATCTTTAAAATTGGACCAAGTATTCATTGTCAGAATGTAATTTTTGTTACAATTTACTTAACATTTGACCCCTTCACGTAATCTCCACGTGTAACAAGATTCCAAATGTAACTTTCTGGTAACTTTTCGGAGTCTCATCTGTGTGCACCTGGCCTAGGATACAATTGAGTAAAGAAAAACGAAACTCCTCTATTTTTTTACAACGCTGACTGTAAAAAATATAGGTAAACAAATAGATAATTAAATGAAACCACGTGATGTAGTATTATTTCTACTTTCTTTAAGTTCTTTACCACGACCTGGGTTTCGTTGTATTATAACATCTAAAGGTGGGCTATTACGAAAGATCTTTGCTAATAGCCCACCTGAAGATGTAATACAACGAAACCTAGGTCGTGGTAAAGAACTTAAAGAAAGTAGAAATAATACTACATCACGTAGTTTCATTTAATTATCAATAATGAATTTCTACAAAATTAACGCCAAATATATTCGAAATTTTTAAACAAATAGAGGCAAGGATAAAATTTATCATTTACGCCTTTCCGAGATTCGAAAATAACCCGCTTAGGAAAAAGTAATCTTTTTCTAAACTAGTTGCTAATAAATTATTTTTTAACAGAACTATCAATTTAGTACATTTATTTCAACTTTTAATTCCAGCTCTTTAACATTTTCTGGATTCTGGGCTTACCAAACGAGGTGAATCTATCTAAATCACCTATCGACCAACTGCGATTGAAAGATATTCAGGGTATTCAATAAATAATAATAATTTTGCTTAAAATTGAATTCTCCAGATATATGATTTTTTTTAATTTAACCATGAAATAGTCTTATAAAACGTAATTTTTTTATTCAAGATGCAATTTTCCCTTACTCTAGTGTAACTACATGACATTTAAATGACTTAAATAATATCTAAAAAACATAAATAACAATTTAAATGGAAACCATAACACTTCCCGTGAATTCCCGTGAGCCCTAACCAAACGTATTCAAACGTTACTCATTTCTTGTAGCAGAGAACAGCAGCTGTCAAGAATATCTCTGGATGTGAAGGTGAAATCGCAGTTTGAAGTTGTATACTGCTCAGACTGATGTAGGTGTTCTCGCATGACCGTAAAGATTTTCGAGTTATTTTTTGTTGTGGTGTAGCTGGTAGAAAATCAAAGTCGTGAAAAAGTGTCTGTATGTATATATATATATATATATATATATATATATATATATGTATATGTATATGTATATGTATATATATATATGTATACGTATATATATATATATATATATATATATATATATATATATATATGTATATGTATATGTATATGTATATATATATATGTATACGTATATATATATATATATATATATATATATATATATATATATATATATATATATATATATATATATATATATGTCCATAAAGTAAGAAACACGATGCCGCCGTCACGCGATTGTTTGGCTGGTCATCAGCACTGGGCTGTTTTAGAAATTACACTAGGAAATGATTGAGATATTTCTTATAATATTTACATTATAATCACTAACTACTAATATACTGGTATGTGTTTTCGAATATTAGGAGTGTTCTTAAAATATAAAATTAGTAGCGTGCCCCGTGCGAAGTCTTCGCATTATTTATTCCATTATGAAGCTCATATGACAGATCAAACAAATATTTTACTAAAATTGACATATAGAGGCGCAAGTATCAAAAGCATTGAGCTAAAGCGCCACTTTATTTATACGTGAGTGGATTTGAAATTAAACAAAAATTTTACCGACCGTCAATCATATTGACGTTGAGCCGTTAGATGGCAGCATTGCTGTTTTGTGTATATAATTTTAATAATTAATTAATTTGCAAAAACAATAGCAATAATACATTTTTTAGTTGTGGATGCCGGTAGAGCAAGCAATTATCTATAAAATGATATATAATTTATGTGGATTAGTTGTGAGGTTTTTTCTAAAAAGGGAGTGTAACATCTTAACCTTAGCGTATTAATATATACTAGCGTGACCCATGCGAAGTCTTCGCATTATTTATTCCATTATGAAGCTCAGATGACAGATCAAACAAATATTTTACTAAAATGGACATATAGAGGCGCAAGTATCAAAAGCATTGAGCTAAAGCGCCACTTTATTTATACGTGAGTGGATTTGAAATTAAACAAAAATTTTACCGACCGTCAATCATATTGACGTTGAGCCGTTAGATGGCAGCATTGCTGTTTTGTGTATATAATTTTAATAATTAATTAATTTGCAAAAACAATAGCAATAATAAATTTTTTAGTTGTGGATACCGGTAGAGCAAACAATTATCTATAAAATGATATATAATTTATGTGGATTAGTTGTGTGGTTTTTTCTAAAAAGGGAATGTAACTTCTTAACCTTAGCGTATTAATATATATGATGATATGATGATGATGATGATGATGATGATACAAGCTGAACTTACTATATTAAACCTTTAAATCATGATGTTGTTAACTGAAACATACGTTTGGGGGTTTTAACGATGATGTGGAGTATCCGTGGACGTCGTGAAACTTTATTATCGACGCGTTTAATTTTGTACGTATACATATGTTTCTTTATTTTTAAATTCCTTACTTCAAAAGAAAAAAGGCGCCCTTTTAAGATCACTTGCGTGTATGTCTGTCCGTCCGAGATTCCAGAGTAGAGAAATTACTGAAAATATCTAAAAGAATTGTAGAACTTGTGATTAGACAAAATAATAAAGCGTATTAACGCGCATATATTAGCGAGATATATGCGGGTTGATAAGTTAAAACTTAAAATATTCATGTAGAAATTTTGGAGAGTAATTACTCAAATATTTTTTATTTCGAATACCGTGTGGGATATTACTTGAGGGATTTCAAATCTATTTCTTTTAGAATATTAGGTAAATTACAAAAAAAAAACGTTAATAGAAGTTTACATAGCTACGAATGTAAATCACATAGTTTTTGGAAAATTTACAATATTTTTACGCATGTGAAAAATATGCTAGGCAATACACTTATATTGTGAAACATTTGTAAATATTTGTAAATAGTTTAATAGATACACTGTGTGCCCTTAAACGTTTATATGCACCTGAGTATTTACGAAACCCTTTAAGTGTGTGATTTACTCGCACTTAACATATTCAAAACGAAAAAAAAAGGAATTCCCTCTTTATGAAAGAAACGCATAGAGACATACCGACATGGTACAGTGCTTTTAATTTGATATCGGAAGAAATATTTGTTTATTAGTTTCACCACTTCAAAGATTTTGTTAAGCCCTCAGTTGCAAAACTGTTTTACTGATTTTAGACAGAAGTGAGGACTATGTAAGTGAGTTTGAAATATCACGATTTTTGCCAAAATTTTATCAATTTTCATCACTACCTGCTCACGGACCTCACAGAGACCAACTACTAGTTTTAACGTTCCGTGGATCATTGAAGACGACCTACGATCAAGGGAGAATGATATACAGTCTTGGAGTCAAAATGATAGCGCATAAAAAAATTGTGCTTTGCACAAAAGCTTTTGACAAAACGGCATTGAAACACAGGTCTACAATGGTTTTCCCCTTTCAGATTTGATATCTGATTTCGATAGACTTTAGGATGCTGGTTAAGGGGAAAATGTTAAAAAAATTTCATCACGTCAGGATTTTTAGGTCTGCCTAATCAAGAACTGATATTTTATTTAAATTATTTCTTATTGAATAAAAAACACACTGAATGGTTGCAGTAGATACCAATAAGTAATTCTCATAAATGGTCAGTTAAATATAACGTAATTAACTAAGTGACATACCTTTATTATTGGAAAAGAGGTGGATTTTCAGGTCATTTGCAAAAACCTTATTTAACCGTAACTAACTTAAATCATAAGAAAAGTGTTAACGAGGGTAGATTAATAAATTATTAAATAAATAACAACATCATTGTTTTTAGAAAATCAGTACTTCTGTTCAATTCGTAACGCTTACTTAAAAGATGTCATCGTGAAAGTGGTTAACCTCACCGGACAATTTTTTTATATTTGTGGGCAGTTTATGCTGACAAAACAGCAGCATAGCATTACCGATTTCACAAGTAACGTTTATAACTTGTATTTTGGCCTGGCAATTGCTAACCAAAACAAACACCACAAAAAGTTTGTGGGATTTGCGTTGGTGAACTTCGAAAGTGGCCAAAAGGGCAGAACAATACCTTTGATTTAGAATCACCTATGTTAATAAGAGAATCTTAGAATCACACCAAAGACTATTATTTTTCTGTTGCAAGACTACAGGCTACAATTCTAAAGCATAAAAAGACTTGGTACATCCAACTCTGGAATCGGTAACGCACGCGGTGTATCGCGACCCGGACGTTGCACCGCCATCACCTCCATTTGGAACCAGTGCAAGCTGAAGACATGAGCAGTGATGTCTAAGAGGTATCTCAACCTGAACCAACAATCAGTTCTTTTGCATAATGGCAATAAGTACGCTTCATTGTCAGTAGCCCATTATGTACATTTGAAAGAATGCTACGATAATTCTAAAAATGTATTGGAAAAAATAAAGTAGGTACAACACGGTTGAACGATCTGTGGAGATCTAAAAGTTATAAATGTGCTGCTCGGTCAACAAGGGACTACTCAAAATATCCTCGCCTTCTCTCCGAGTGATAGTCGAGACAGAGGACAACATTGGATGAAGAAAGAGTGGCCACTGAGAACTGAAATAGTTCCTGGAACCAAAAATGTTGCGAGAGAAAATTTAGTCCCCCGGGAAAAAGTTTTACTACTCCCTTTACGCATAAAACTGGGAATGATGAAACAATTTGGGAAGGCGCTTAATAAAGAGGTTGAGGGTTTAAAATATCTACACCAAATTTTTCAATATCTATCTGAAGCTAAAATGAAAGAAGGTATTTTCGTTGGCCCGGACATAAGAAAATTGATGAAAGAAGAACAACTTTCGATGACAGATTAAGTGAAATTGAATTAGAAGCCTGGAAATCTTTTAAGGAAGTAGTGAACAATTTCCTAGGAAAAACCATAAAAGTCCAAATTATGAGGAAATTGTGAAGAAAATGAGTGAAAATTTCGGAAAAATGGGATGTTCGATGAGCATTAAACTTCGCTTCCTTAATTCGCACTTGGTCTTCGCTTGGGATTCGCTTTTCTCATAACTTGGGAGCTGTTAAGTGAAGGGCAAGGTGAAATATTTCATCAGGATTTGAAAAAGATAGAACGACACTATCGGGAAAGGTGGCATAAAAGGATGATGGCAGAATATTGTTGGTTGCTAAAGCGAAATGATCCAAGTCGGATTTTTAAGCTAAAATCTCACAATCGGAGCTTCGGTGGAAAAAAAAACAAGATACCACAAAATTATTTAATATTTCTAATTTATTTATTAAAATGTTAAAGTCATGTAATGATTTTTTTGTTGTAAAATATTCTTTTTACTTAGCAAAGTTGGCTGTTTTCCGATTTCATGCATAGGGCTTTTCCAAAAAAACTGAGAGTGATTGGGAAAATTTCAGTACATATTCGTAATCAGCGCACCAATATACCATAAGATCAGTTATCAAATTCCAAAAGGGAAAATAAAAGTTAAAATTTTGTAGACCAGTGAATTGAAAATAATTGGGATATATCCGGTGGATACAGAAAAAATATTTTTTCTAGGGAATTGTTCACTACTTCCTTAAAAGATTTCCAGGCTTCTAATTCAATTTCACTTAATCTATCATCGAAAGTTGTGTCTTTCATCAATTTTCTTATGTCCGGGCCAACGAAAATACCTTCTTTCATTTTAGCTTCAGATAGATATTGAAAAATTTGGTGTAGATATTTTAAACCCTCAACCTCTTTATTAAGCGCCTTCCCAAATTGTTTCATCATTCCCAGTTTTATGCGTAAAGGGAGTAGTAAAACTTTTTCCCGGGGGACTAAATTTTCTCTCGCAACATTTTTGGTTCCAGGAACTATTTCAGTTCTCAGTGGCCACTCTTTCTTCATCCAATGTTGTCCTCTGTCCCGACTATCACTCGCAGAGAAGGCGAGGATATTTTGAGTAGTCCCTTGTTGACCGGGCAGCATATTTATAACTTTTAGATCTCCACAGATCATTCAACCGTGTTGTACCTACTTTATTTTTTCCAATACATTTTTAAAATTATTGTAGAATTCTTTCAAATGTACATAATGAGCGACTGACAATGAAGCGTACTTATTGCCATTATGCAAAAGAACTGCTTTCAAACTTTGCTTTGATGAGTTTTTACTTTCTTTAATTTCTTAACCAAGACCTAGGTTTCGTTGTATTACAACATCTTCAAGTGGGCTATTTTCTAATGAACAACCTCTGAACAATCTCCATTCGTTCGCGTCATATTCGATGTTAAACATTTTCACTCAGCCTTTGCAATACTCTCGATCACGATCTTCAGCAAAATGTGGTAGAAAGTCTTTTTCTCTATTGCGATACACTTGGTTCAAATTGAGCTTCAGGTTGAGATACGTTTTAGACATCACTCATGTCTTCAGCTTGCACTGGTTCCAAATGGAGGTGTGGGTGGTGCAACCTCCGGGTCGCGATACACCGCGTGCGTTACCAATTCCACAGTTGGATGTACCAAGTCCTTATATGCTTTAGAATTGTAGCCGGTAGTCTTGCAACAGAAAAATAATAGTCTTCGGTGTGATTCTAAGATTCTCTCATTAACATAGGTGATTCTAAATCAAAGGTATTGTTCTGCCCTTTTGGCCACTTTCGAAGTTCACCAACGCAAATCCCACAAACTTTTAGTGGGACCCACTGTTTGTTTTGGTTAGCAATTGCCAGGCCAAAATACATGTTATAAACGTTACTTGTAAAATCGGTAATGCTATGCTGCTGTTTTGTCAGCATAAACTGCCCACAAATATAAAAAAATTGTCCGGTGAGGTTAACCACTTTCACGATGACATCTTTTAAGTAAGCGTTACGAATTGAACAGAAGTACTGATTTTCTAAAAACAATGATGTTGTTATTTATTTAATAATTTATTAATCTACCCTCGTTAACACTTTTCTTATGATTTAAGTTAGTTACGGTTAAATGAGGTTTTTGCAAATGACATGAAAATCCACCTCTTTTCCAATAATAAAGGTATGTCACTTAGTTAATTAATTATATTTTTAACTAACCATTTATGAGAATTACTTATTGGTATCTACTGCAACCATTCAGTGTATTTTTTGTTCAATAAGAAATAATTTAAATAAAATATCAGTTCTTGATTAGGCAGACCTGAAAATCCTGACGTGATGAAATTGTTTTAACATTTTCCCCGTAACCAGCACACTAAAGTCTATCGAAATCAGATATCAAATCTGAAAGGGGAAAACCATTGTAGACCTGTGTTTCAATGCCGTTTTGTTAAAAGCTTTTGTGCAAAGCACAATTATTTTATGCGCTATCATTTTGACTCCAAGACTGTATATCATTCTCCTTTGATCGTAGGTCGTCTTCAATGATCCACGGAACGTTAAATCTAGTATTTGTTCTCTGTGAGATCCGTGAGAAGGTAGTGATGAAAATTGAATAAAATTTTGCCAAAAATCGTAACATTTCAAACTCACTTACATAGTCCTCACTTCTGCCTAAAATCAGTAAAACAGTTTTGCAACTGAGGGCTTACCAAAATCTTTGAAGTGGTGATACTAATAAACAAATATTTCTTCCGATATCAAATTAAAAGCACTGTACCATGTCGGTATGTCCCTATGCGTTTCTTTCACAACGAGGGAATAAATTTTTTTTCGTTTTGAAAATGTTAAGTGCGAGTAAAACACACACTTAAAGGGTTTCGTAAATGCTCAGACGGCGCATATAAACGTTTAAAGGCTCACAGTGTTTCTATTGAACTATTTACAAATATATTTTTCATATTTTTCACATGGAAAAAATATTGTAAATTTTCCAAAAACTATGTGATTCAAATTCGTAGCTATAGTTTTCAGTAAATTTCTAGTAATTTTTTTTGTAATTTACCTAAAATTCTAAAAGAAATAGATTTGGAATCCTTCAAGTAATATCCCACACGGTATTCGAATTAAAAAATATATTAGTAAGTATGTGTACTCTCTAAAATTTCTACATGAGAATTGTTAAGTTTTAACTTACCAACCCGCATATATCTGGCTGATACATGTGCGTTGATACACTTTATTATTTTGTCTAATCACAAGTTCTACAATTCTTTTAGATATTTTCAGTAATTTCTCAACAACTATCTTACATAAAATTCAAAAATGGAATCTCGGACGGACAGACATACACACGAGTGATCTTAAAAGGGTGCTTCCTTTTCTTTTGAAGTAAGGAATTTAAAAATGAAAGAACATATATATTTACGCACAAAATTAAACGCGTCGATAATAATATTTCACGACGTCCATGAATACTCCACATCATCGTTAAAACCCCCAAACGTGTCTTTCAGTTAACAACATCATGATATAATGGTTTAATATAGTAAGTTCAGCTTGAATAATTTCATATTTTAAGAATACTCCTAGTATTCGAATGCGCATAACATTGTACTATGATTATAACATAAATATTATAAGAATTATCTCAATCATTTCCTAGTGTAATTACTAAATCAGCCCAGTGCTGATGACCAGCCAAAAAATCGATTGATGGCGGCATCGTGTTTCTCACTCTCTCCTAGTCTTCAAGTAAGTACTTGGAAAATAGCCAAGTAATATTTAATTGTTCTGTTCGATAAAGAAAAAAAAGAGACCCCTAAAACATACCTTGACATACTAAACTCTGTGTCACCCCCAATTGAATACAAATGACGAAAACCAACAACATTCACGAACTGCGGACTCTAATCCAAGATCAGTCGGAAAGTTCGCTCCTTTTTTATCATGTAATTGCAATAAGTGATGTTGCCCCTATAGTCCAAAACATATGGCCAGCCATTAAATAACTAATGTATTGAAAAACGGTTGAAATATATCAAGCTAACAAAGCAGATTCAATAACCAAAACAGACCACAAGGGACGAGTTCGGAATCCTTCAACATCCACATAAGCGTACTGCCAAAACAAGATATCCCCCTCTTTCACCTTTGCTAGAAATCAAAAGCAAAAATAATCATAGATAGTTTAAGTTAGTCCTTATTATATAATTAGATTGCCAACTAATAAATCTGCCAATTCAGTTCACATAGTTATTTTTTTTATTTACATAACTTATTATTATGTTAAACATATTATAGACAAACAAAATATTTCCAATTATCCTTCTTCCCCAAAGCATAAAGATGTGTTTTTCTAAGGCGGCTTGTAATCAAAAGAGTAGCTTTGATAGATGTCGCGAAATTAACCTAGGATCTGTTTAAGAATTTTAAATTTTTTTTAATTTAATGTGTCGCTTTGAATAAAGATATGTCAAATGTTCTTTGGATCTTTGAAATCAATGTTTGGATGTGATATAACAGAATAGGCCTTCACCCATCATTGTGCTTTTCGCTCTGACAAAATCCATGAAGGAAGAGCACTCTAATTTCAGCTAGTGAAAATTTTCAAATATTGTTTGTTCTTTACTAGCCGAAAATATAGTTACTTGCAGAATATCGAACACTCACCTCTCTATATATACTACCAGAAATGTTAAAGAAGTTTCTATAATATTCCGAAAATCGTAAAGAGTGGCGCTTTTATTAGTCACCAAACTAATAGAAGCATACTTCTAATTTCCAATATTAGCAGCATAGATATACCAAAGAATTGATTTTTTTTTATTTTATTGAAACTATAAAATATATGTCACTCTTTCAAATATAACAATTTAAAGAAAAATACGCCTAATCGCACATTAAATAAAGTTATTTGTCAAAATATCATGACGTACGTACCGAATTTTTATGTAAAGATATTTATTTCACGTTTACGGTATTGCTAAAATTTTGCGGAATGCAGTTTTATACCGACAGAAATTAAATCATTATTCGGTTTAAAGTTTCGTAGCAAACGAGGAACTTTATAATTTCCTCATGTCTATCCGTCGGTCTTCTGAACTGTGAAACTTGAGTTAGATTTTTTCCGTCCACCCCGTCCAATGGTGTTTCAGTAAATATTTTTGTTTTTCAAAATGCAGTTAAAAATATCGCGCAATATTTTTAGTTCGATTCATTATTCCCTTTTATTTAATCGTACGTTTTAAAAATCACAATAAAGTCACGATAATGTATTGTAACTCCGTATAATTTTATGGAACAACATTTAAAATGCAATACTAAATAAGTTAATTTAAATTTATGTAATATAATTGAAATTAATTACTTTTTAAAACTTAACAAATTATAAAAAAATAATATTACGTTTAATTTAAACTAAATCATTTATTTTATATTTTGAAATTATTCATAATATATTAAATAATTATAAAAATTGTATTTATTCCTTGAAAAACTAAATATCTTTAAAAACGATTAGAATTTGATTTCTAATAGATTAGTTTTATTAGTTACGCTATATTAAATAAAATAATTAACTCTTTTAAATTTGAGACTATGTAAAATATTTATTTATTAAGTTCTGATACACAAGATACAACAAATTAAATTTATTTTAAATAATATAACTTTTATGTCATTTCAAATTGCTTATACTCTACTGGTTAACATTCATTTTATTATTTTTTGTTTTAAAATAGTTTTACTTTTAATTTTAAAACTATTTTCTTATTTAAATTATTTATTTTTGCAAACTCTTCTCAATTTAAATGAAATATTTTAGGAAAACTTTAATTTTTCTTTGATCTGATTTCACTTTTTTTAATTTTCAAATATTTGTCACTTTAATTTAAAATTGTTTCGGTTTAGTTATACTGACAGATTAAAAATTTAAAAATTGAATCTCTTGAAACTATACAAAGGTTATAAACATAATTTTCTATTTTATAGAACACCGCTAAACTTACACTATCGTACATTTATCTATACATAAACAATACAATTTATGTTACGCCATTGATCTCTATCATACTAATACGCTAGACTGTCTATACTATAAATGACAGAAATTTTTTGTACCTATTTAAAGCTTCGTCATGTCCCGGTAACTAAATTTGACGTTTAATTTTATTAAACATAGATGAGGACATCACTAAACTGTTATATATATATATATATATATATATATATATATATATATATATATATATACATCATGATATATACATCTAAAAAAGAGATGTCAACGTTGCTAAAAAGTATTGTTAATGTTCTCTGTAGAATGTGAGATTATAAGATTAAATAACGTTTGAGAGTGAAAAATGCTGGTTTCTATAATAACTAAAATATTAACAGGGTGGCAAAAGTCCATGGTTACGAAATAAAAGGAACGATGTGAAATCAGTGCAAAAAGTCCAAAAATAGTATTTGAGGAAAAATAACCTTACCACAATAACTTTAAATAATTGGTACTTCAGAGTACGGTGTTTGCTAAGGGAAAAGCAAATATTGCACATAAAAATCTAAACATAACATATGTACATGTAAACATAACATATGAACAAGAGCTTGTAATCATGCCAAGGATTTGATAGATGTGTTAAAGAAGGCATTCCAACGTCAATTTCAAAAATTCCAATTCAAGACGTCGAAAATTATTAAAAATATAATGTTCTGAAGAAGAAAAGTTAGAAGAATACATTCATAGGTTTGAGAGCCTCATAAAGGAATTAGAGACAATAAGTACGAAAGATATAGAAGTAGAGGATAAACTATGTTATCTTTTTACGAGCTTGCCAGAATATGTGAAAAAGTCATCACATCAATTAATCCTGAGAATCTAAAACTAGACTTTGTGAAGACACGTCTATTGGATGAATAAATAAAGTTGGCATCAATAGACACAAATAGAAACACTGACATACCTGCTGCATTTCACATTAAATGTTATAAGATTGGACACAAATCATGTGAGTATACTATGGAAAATAAATGAATCAAAGGAAATATGACCAGAGGACAAGGGGGCAATATACGTATCTCAAAGGGCTACAGACGTAGATCAAGCCTGTAAATGGATAATATAAATCATGATAATTACAGCTTCGTAGCTTTAAATACTGATTATAAAAGCATACCATTACATAAATTTATTCTTGACTCGGGCGCAAAAGATAATTTAGTGCGCAAAGAATTAGAACCATACATGAGAAACATATTAACATTAAAGGATCCAATACATATTGCAATGCCAAATAATATATAACAGCAAAGAGGCAAAATTAAACTGTCATACACAAAATGGAAGATCACTAAGTTTTGAAGCGTTTATACCAGAAGAATTAAGATTTAATTTACTATCTTTATAAAAAAAATGCTGCTAATGAATATGTAATAATAATGACAAATAACATTATATTGAAAATGATAAGAAAAAAAGAGAACGATATAATTTATGCAAAAGAGTACATATATTATACATGAAATAAATTTGACTACAGGAATTAATGCTGGCGTGCTATGGCTCCAGCGTATTGGCCGTCTCAACAGAAAGAGTTTGAAGAAAATGAATTAACCTGTAACAGATGAAGCGTGTGAACAGTGCATGGTAAAGCAACAAGGTAAACATTTAAACTGAACGAAAGAAAAAATACCATATTGGTCAATTAATTCATACAGATATAGCAGAATCAGTAAGTCCAATATAAAAAAAAGGTTTGTTAAAGTATACAAGTTAAGACAAAAAAGCGAAGTGGTGAACAATTTAAAAAATTATATCGGAAAAATTAACACACGGAAAGAAGATAAAATAAAGAAAATTCGTTGTGATAATGATTTTCTTTACCTGATTTTAAAAACTTCTGTAATAATAAAAGAATTACTATAGAATATACGATTAGTTACTCACCACAGTAAAACGGTTCACCAGAGAGAGTTAACCGTACAATATATGACTAAGCACGAACAATGTTCACAAAAACTGGTATTCCAAAATACTTGTCGACAGAGACAATAGTGTGCGCCGCATGTTACATAAATACATCTATTTTAACAGTAAAAGGACAACTTCCAGCTGTGTTATTTCTAGAAAGAAATTATTTACAAAAATTAAAACATTTTGGATCTAAAGCGTGGGCAGTTAAGTTGCCAAGAGGCTCTAAGCTATCTGACAGAGCGATAGAGGCCAGAATGGTTGGTTATGAACAAAAAGGATATCGGCTATGCGAACCTGAGATAGATAACTTAAATACTCACGAAATATCAAATTGATGAGACACAAATAAAGTATACATTAGAACATAAAGAGAACCACCGTGAAACTGTGAAGTCGAAATAGATGAACAAATAGATAACAAAGATGAAGAAAGAAAAAGGGATGGAAAGGAGAAAAATACACAATATGAAGAAAATATATAAAATAAAGAAAATACTGAAAATGAAGAAAACGTGAATAAAAGCAATGAAGAAAACGTGTTTACAAGATCTGGAAGACATGTAAAACTTCTAAAATACCTGGGAAATTATGAAACTCATATGTCTTACCGCCAATGGCTAATGCAGGATACAGTATAATTTCTGAAACTCCCACAAATTATAAAAAAGCAAGCAATAAATAATGAGTTCGAAGCTTTATGAAAATTGGAAACATGAGAAGATACCGAATCATCAAATGAAATCTATAGAAACTAAATGGCTATTCACATATAAGGATGATGGAAATAAAAGGCTAGACTTGTAGTCAAAGCAAAAGCATCACAAAAGAACTTTTAAATTGCAAAGTAAAGTCTGAAGTATATATAAAAATACCTAAAAGATAGAAAAAAACAAGGAACTAAAATTATAGATCATTAAATAAACTGACCGAAACTCCAAGATGCTGGAATGAAAATATAGATATTTTCTTTAAACATAATGGCATACAAGATGACAATTTTCTTTATTATATATCGAGGTAAATTGATTATTGGGCCAAATAAAAATGTAATTGAGGATTTAAAGAAGGAATTCAAACCTAAATATCTAAGAGAATTGAAAACATTTTTAGGAATGGAAATGAACTATGAAAAAGGTAAAATCATTATTAGACAGACAAATATGGCACAAAAAATACTTAAAAATTTTAATATGACAGATAACAAAAAAATAAAAACACATATGGAAATAAATTTGATCCTAAAATAAACGAAGGCAAAAAGATAATCAATGTACCATTTAGCCAGTTAATTGGAAATTTTCTTTGTCTTCGAATGGCATCAAGACGAGACCCAAGGGCGTAGCTACCGCTATATCAATGATACGGGGCCCCCGGGCTACAGAGGCCCCGAACGAGTGTAAACAAAAATTCGGAAAATGTTATCCACAATCTTACTTAAACTCTTAGGCCGTACTGCCCGGGAAAAAATCAAATAATAAAATAGTGCCCAACGTGCCTAAAGAAGTTTTCCATTCAAAAATTACGAAAGTTAAAAAAGGGAATCTCTTTTTTTCCCGTGTTAAGCGGGCGCCCAAAAGTGGCAACACTCGACATCTCACGATTTACCCTCGACTCGTATCAGCATACATCAGTTGTTGCGGGATTCCTCCGATTAAATGAATGACAATGACAAACCACGGAGAACAATGTTTACGCGTTTTATTTCAATCCGGTTCAAACGTTACTACATTGTAATAAAATCTTGTTCTTGTGATTATTTATTGGTTAATAAGTTTAATTTGTAAAAAACACAAGTGAAAGAAAAAGAGATTACCTTAGTGGAGCTACGAAAAGAAAAGGTAAGCAGAAAAAGGAGGAGGTTATAAAGAAATTGCCCAAAATTTCTTAATTTTTTCAGCAGTCAGCTTCTGCGAGTGATTTAGATCGCGATTGTAAGTATTAAGTACCTATCTATCTACCACTGGCGAAGGGTGGATTTTTTTTTTGAAATTTCAAAAGGGACGACGAGGGCACATAAAATCGGCTACACACAAGCATACCTACTCACACGCGTACATAGGGCGCCAAACTCATGACCTCTTCTGTCGGTAGTTGATTAAAAATCATGTTTTATTATAGTAGGTTCGTATATTTACCAACATAATAAAAAAATAGAATGGATTTTTATTTCAATCAATCAATTTACCATTATGAATTAAACTTTTATGTTATTGATTAAGTAGAGGTGATCCATTGATATGTGATTTAAAAAATGTTTAATGTATTTTTTTTTAATTTATTTCATTGATAGTTTTAGTCCTCTAGTTTGAATAATTTCCAAAAATTCTTTACTATATTAATTTTATTCAATTATACTTTTAGATTCTTCTGAAGCACATTGTCCATTAGAGGTCCATCCGGAAATAGAAGAAACCGATATCGATGTTTCTAAGAAGTCAGAAGAATTGCATAATATACCTTCGTCAGATAGAGGAAATTTTGGTGACAGCCCAACTCAATGCGAACGAAAAATAACCTTTAAATTGGGGCAATTTAAACCACAAGGACATTATGTATTGCGTTTTGATTCGTTTACTTTTCGCTCTAAACAGAATCCATGAAGTAAGAACACTTTTTCAACTGTTGTTTGTTCTTTACTAGCCGAAAATACAGTTGCGAACAGAAGATCGAACACTCACCTCTCTATATATGCTACCAGAAATGTTAAAGAAGTTTCAATAATATTCCGAATATCGCTAGCAAAGTGTGGTGTTTTATTATTCACCAAACTAATAGAAGCATACTTCTAATTTCCAATATTAGCAGCATAGATATACCAAAGAATTTATTTTTTTTATTTTATTGAAAACTGTGAAATATATATGACTATTTAAAATATAACAATTTAAAGAAAAATACGCCTAATTGCACATAAAATAAAGTTATTTGTCAAAATATCATGACTTAGGTACCAAATTTTTATGTAAAGATATTTATTTCACGTTTACGGAATTGTTAAATCCTCTTATCGATAATTTTGCGGAATGCAGTTTTATACCGACAGAAATTAAACAATTGTTTGGTTTAGAGTTTCGAAGCAAACTAGGAACTTTATAATTTTCTCATGTCTGTCCGTACGTCTTCTGTATTGTGAAACTTAAATTAGATGTTTTCCGTCCACCCCGTCAAATCGTGTGTCAGTAAATGTTTTTGTCTCTCAAAATGCAGTTAAAAATATTGTGCAATATTTTTAGATTGATTCGTTATTCCCCTTTTATCAATCGCACGTTTTAAAAATCTCAATAAAATCATGGTAATATATTGTAACTCCGTATAATTTTATGGGATGACATTTAAAATGCAATATTAAATAGGTTAATTTAAATTTACTTAATGTAAATAATGTTAATTACTTTTTAAAACTTAACAAATTATAAAAAAAATAATAATATCAGCTTTAATTTAAACTAAATCATTTATTTTATATTTTTTAAAGTGTGTCCCATAAGTTATTTATAATTTATTTTATATTATGAAATTATTTATAATACATTAAATATTTGTAAAACTTATATTTATTCTTTGAAAAACTAAATATCTTTAAAAACGATTAGAATTTGATTTCTGATAGATTAATTTTATTAGTTACGCTATATTAAATTAATTAATTAACTCTTTTAAAATTGAGACTATGTATATTTAAAATATTTATTTATTAAGTTCTGATATACAAGATAAAATAAATTAAATTTATTTTATCTTGTGTAACTTTTAAGTCATTTCAAATTTCTTATACTCTACTTGTTAACTTCAATTTTATTATTTTTTGTTTTAAAATAGTTTAACTTTTAATTTTAAAACTATTCTCATTATAATAAAATAAATTAATTTTTTTTCAAATTATTTATTTTAGCAAACTCTTCTTAATTTAAATGAAACATTTTACGAAAACTTTAATTTTTCTTTGATCTGATTTAACTTTTTTTAATTTTTAAATGTTTGTCACTTTAATTTAAAATTGTTTCGGTTTCGCTTAAAAAATTAAAAATGGAATCTCTTCAAACTATGCAAAGGTTATAAACATCATTTTATAGAACACCACTAAACTTACACTATCGCACATCTACGTATACATAAACAATTAAATTTAGGTTACGCCAATGATCTCTATCAATCTCTGTCATACTAGTACGCTAGACTGGCAATTTTTTGTACCTACTTAAAGCTTTGTCATGTCCCGGTAACTAAATTTGACGTTTAATTATGTTAAACATATGTATGGACATCACTAAACTGATGGTATTTACGTCACCAAAAAATAAAAAAGAGATGTTGACGTTGCTGAAAAGTATTGTTAATGTTCTCTGTAGAATGTGATATTAAATAACGTTTAAGAGTGAAGAACGCTGGTTTCTATAATAACAAATATTAACAGGGTAGGAAAAGTCCAGTGTTACGAAATAAAAGGAACAATGTAAAATCAGTGCAACATGTCCAAAAATAACGTTTGAAGAAAAAAAACCTTACTACAACAAAACTGTAAGGCAAAAGCATTAATAGTAATTCCCACTTAAATCTATTAAGAGCTTGTAATCATGTCAAGGATTTGATGGATGTATTAAAGAAGACATTCCAACGAAAAAATGTAGTGTTTAAACTTAATTTAATAGAAGAATACTTTCATAGGTTTAAAAATCTCACAAAGGAATTAAAAACAATAAGTACGAAGAAGAAGAAGAGGATAAAATATGTTACCTTTTTACGAGCTTAGCAAAATATATGAAAATATCATCACAGCACAAATAGAAACACTGTATGTGCATTTCACATTAAACCTTTTAAATGTTATAAGATTGAACACAAATGATATGAGTGTACAATGGAAAATGAATGAGGCAGAGGAAATATGACCATAGGACAACGGAGAAATAGACGTATCTCAAAGGGCTACAGACGAAGATCAAGCCTTTTAATGGATAATTTAAATCATGATAATTACAGCTACGTAGCTTTAAATACTGATTATAAAAACATAGCATTACAGAAATTTATTCTTGACTCGGGCGCAACAGATAACTTGGTGCGCAAAGAATTAGAACCATACATGCGAAACATACCAACATTAAAGGATCCAATACATATTGTAATGCCAAATAATAAGACTATAACAGCAAGGAGGCAAAATTAAGCTGTCATACACAAAATGGAAGATCACTAAGTTTTGAAGCGTTTATACCAGAAGAATTAATATTTAATTTACCATCTTTATAAAAAAATGCTGCTAATGAATATGTAATAACAAATGACATTACATTGAAAATCATAAGAAAAAAAGATAACGATATAATTTATGCAAAAGAGTACATATATTATACATGAAATAAATTTGACTACAGGAATTAATGCTGGCGTGCTATGGCTCCAGCGTATTGGCCGTCTCGACAGAAAGAGTTTGAAGAAAATGAATTAACCTGTGACAGATGAAGCGTGAGAACAGTGCATGGTAGAGCAACAAGGTAAACATTTAAACTGAACGAAAGAAAAAATACCATATTGGTCAATTAATTCATACAGATATAGCAGAATCAGTAAGTCCAATATAAAAAAAGGTTTGTTAAAGTATACAAATTAAGACAAAAAAGCGAAGTGGAGAACAATTTGAAAAATTATATCGGAAAAATTAACACACGGAAAGAAAATAAAATAAAGAAAATTCGTTGTGATAATGATTTTCTTTACCTGATTTTAAAAACTTCTATAATAATAAAAGAATTACTATAGAATATACGATTAGTTACTCACCACAGTAAAACGGTTCACCAGAGAGAGTTAACCGTACAATATATGATTAAGCACGAACAATGTTCACAAAAACTGGTATTCCAAAATACTTGTCGACAGAAGCAATAGTGTGCGCCGCATATTACATAAATACATCTATTTTAACAGTAAAAGGACAACTTCCAGCTGTGTTATTTCTAGAAAGAAATTATTTACAAGGATTAAAACATTTTGGATCTAAAGCGTGGGCAGTTAAATTGCCTAGAGGCTCTTAGCTATCTGATAGAGCGATAGAGACCAGAATGGTTGGTTATGGACAAAAAGGATATCGACTGTGTGAACCTGAGATAGATAACTTAAATACTCACGAAATATCAAATTGATGAGACACAAATAAAGTATACATTAGAACATAAAGAGAACCACAGAGAAACTGTGAAGTCGAAATAGATGAACAATTAGATAACAAATATGAAGAAAGAAAAAGGGATGGAAAGGAGAAAAATGCACAATATGAAGAAAATATACAAAATAAAGAAAATACTGAAAATGAAGAAAACGTGAATAAAAGCAATGAAGAAAACGTGTTTACAAGATCTGGAAGACATGTAAAACTTCTAAAATACCTGGGAAATTATGAAACTCATATGTCTTACCGCCAATGGCTAATGCAGGATACAGTATGCTTTCTGAAACTCCCACAAATTATAAAGAAGCAAGCAATAAATAATGAGTTCGAAGCTTTATAAAATTGGAAACATGAAAAGATACCGAATCATCAAATGGGAAGAAATCTATAGAAACTAAATGGCTATTCACATATAAGGATGATGAAAATAAAAGGCTAGACTTGTAGTCAGAGCAAAAGCATCACAAAAGAACTTATAAATTGCAAAGTAAAGTCTGAAGTATATATAAAAATACCTGAAAGATAGAAAAAAAAGGATCTAAAATTATAGATCATTAAATAAACTGACCGAAACTCCAAGATGCTGGAATGAAAATATAGATATTTTCTTTAAACATAATGGCATACAAGATGACAATTTTCTTTATTATATATCGAAGTATATTGATTATTGGGCCAAATATAAATGTAATTGAGGATTTAAAGAAGGAATTCAAACCTAAATATCTAAGAGAATTGAAAACATTTTTAGGAATGGAAATGAACTATGAAAAAGGTAAAATCATTATTAGACAGACAAATATGGTACAAAAAATACTTAAAAATTTTAATGTGACAGATAACAAAAAAATAAAAACACATATGGAAATAAATTTGATGCTAAAATAAACGAAGGCAAAAAGATAATCAATGTACCCTTTAGCCAGTTTCTTTGTCTTCGAATGGCATCAAGACGAGACCCAGGGGCGTAGCTACCGCTGTATCAATAATACGGCGCCCCCGGGCTACAGAGGCCCCGAACGAGTGTAAACAAAAATTCGGAAAATGTTATCCACAATCTTACTTAAACTCTTAGGTCGTACTGCCCGGGAAAAAATCATATAATAAAATGGTGCCCAACGTGCCTAAAGAAGTTTTCCATTCAAAAATTATGAAAGTCAAAAAAGGGAATCTCTTTTTTCCCGTGTTAAGCGGGCGCCCAAAAGTGACAACACTCGACATCTCACGATTTACCCTCGACTCGTGTCAGCATACATTAGTTGTTGCGGGATTCCCCCGATGAAATGAATGACAATGATAAACCACGGAGAACAATGTTTACGCGTTTTATTTCAATCCGGTTCAAACATTATTACATTGTAATAAAATCTTGTTCTTGTGATTATTTATTGGTTAATAAGTTTAATTTGTAAAAAACACAAGTGGAGCTTGTGGAGCGACGAAAAGAAAAAGTAAGCAGAAAAAGGAGGTTATAAAGAAATTGCCCAAAATTTCTTCATTTTTTCAGCAGTCAGTTTCTGCGAGTGATTTAGATCGCGATGGTAAGTATTAAGTACCTATCTATCTACCACTGGCGAAGGGTGGATTTTTGTTTTGTTAAATTGGGGCCATTTAAACCACAAGGACCGATTCCAAAGTATTCAAAAACAAAGCGATGTTTTTCGGCCTATCATGATTAATATTTAAATAAGGCTGGTATAAAAATTCCAAGACCGTGGCTATGTTATTCTTATATTTTAAACAAGCCGCATTGCCACTTCTCTTGGTTGTTAGCAGATCGTCAAAGCAAATCGTACTGCTCCGCATGGGTTAACGGTGTTTCCGTTAGAAGCAATTTTACACAATGTACATCTGTCCAAAATTGACCAACTTTCTGTAGTTTTTCGATACATCTCGATAACATAAAATTATGATAATGTACCTAAAGAAATAAAAATCTGCTAGTCCTTTTTGGGGTATCCGATTATAGTGCAGAAGGGCTTAAAACTGAAATTTTAAGTACCATAAATGAATATTGAATTGATTTGTCCAAATGTAGAGGGCAGGGAGCAAATGTTACGTCGAGTGTATATGAAGGATTATAAGCCCTTATAAAAGAGCATACCCCATATGCCGATTATGTTCATTGTGCGGTACACGCATTAAATTTAATTTTAAACGATGCTGCGAAACTTGTTCCTGAAGGGTCATATTTCATTTTTCGATATTTGAAAAAAATAAATACTTTTTTAACAATAGTATAAAACGCTGGTCAATATTAAGTAACGATTCATATGAAAAATACATAATTACCCTTAAATAGGTATGTCCTATTAGATGGTCTTCAAGAAACGACGCTTTATCAGCTATAGGAAAAAATTATTCATTAATAATGAAATCATTGCACCAATTTATATTTCCACTTTAAAAGACGAACGGGACGAATGTAAAAATATAATTAACATTTTAGAGAGCTACGATTTTTAGTGCTTGTCGCCTTTTTTTCTTCACTACGTGAAATCATTAATCCTCTTTCTAAAGCTCTACAACATTAAAATAATTACTTACAGAAAGCTAGTATTTTACTAAGTAATCTTTTGAATAGACTCAGCGAAGAAATCAAAATTCATTCCATGGCTTCCTGAACAAGTCCAGAGATCTAGCAAAAGAGTGGGGGATAACAACTGTTTTCAAAAATAAAAAACAGAAGAGCGTTTTTTTTGAGTTGTCAGAAGATGAGATAATTTCAGACCCGGAATCGTATTTCAAAGTCAATGTGTACTATTGCTGTTTAGATATATTAATTTCTCAAAGTAAACAAAGTTTTCTCTCTTTGACCTCAGTAATTTGTTCGAAGTATTACAATCAGACAAACTCTTATCTTTTTCAAACAAAATAATAAAAAAGATGCCGGAAACCTGTCTGCTAAATACAGTTAAGACATGTCAGTTGATCTTTATGAACAATTAATTGCTTTGAAAACATGCTTAAATCTGAAATTCACAAAATTCATTCCATTAAGAAACTCATGGAATTATTTCTAATAAAAGTCTTGCTTCCAGTTTTCCGGAAGTAATAGGAGCATGCTTTCTATTCTTGACCCTTCCGGTTACAACAGCAACGGCTGAAAGAAGTTTTTCGAAATTAAAACTAATAAAAAATTATCTAAGGACTTCTATGGGACAGTTGTCTATAGAGGCATAAAATTTAGAAAAACTGAAATCTTCTTCAGTTATGAATGATTTAATAAATAAATTCGCCAAAAAAAAGGCAAGAAAAGTGTGTATTTGATTTGAATTGATTGGCTAGCTTAGTTCCTAGGAACATTAATTATAAGTAATGACTTATAATCAATATATAATTATTTTAACTCAATGCGAGCGTTTTTATTTCTTTTGTGAAAAATCTTTACCCTTCATTCGGGCCCCCAACAAATTTTGATACGGGGCCCGTCTAAAGGTATGCTACGTCACTGATGAGACCAAACTTTTTCAGTGTGTAATTTAAACAGATATTTGGATAAACCAAACAAACATCTTTGAACAGCAAGGTAAACAACAATTCGCTATTTGAAAGAAACAAAATAGATGGGATTATTATTCAGGAGGATCGAAGAAGAACAGAGTTTATGTGGATATTCAGATTACCTAAGGACACGTTCTATAACTTTGTGAAACATTTTTTTAATTTATTTAGTTATAACTTTGATATGTATACTGTTTAGAGAGTTGTAGTGAACTTAATTTTGTTTGGTTCTATTTTAGTTTAAAATTAATTTCGAGCAGAAGTTTTAAATATAAGTACATGACTAAATTGATAGTATGTACGTCACTAAAAAAAAGAAACATAGACGTTGCTAAAAAGCGTAGCTTAATTTTCTTTGTAGAATGTGGGATGGCAAGATTA
This sequence comes from Druceiella hillmani, assembly GCA_039881145.1. Lineage (NCBI taxonomy): Eukaryota > Metazoa > Arthropoda > Insecta > Lepidoptera > Hepialidae > Druceiella > Druceiella hillmani. The sequence continues at coordinate 29,808,747 of JAYKKI010000003.1, read as the reverse complement.
AGTAACATTTAATAGTGAAGAATGCTGGTTTCAATAATAACTAAAATATTAACAATTCATTGTATCGATACATGATAATGTCACATTATTTTATATCGAGATTTTCAATATTTTCTACTGTTTTGTTAATCATTTATAGCCTCATCTGACAATTCTTTAAAAAACGTCGAAAATCCCGCCAGACTGCGAACTAAATATATTTAGTACATTAAAATCTATGTAACTACTGTAACACACTACTGAACAAATTAGTACGCATGTTAAATAATAGATGGCGTAATTTATCAACTTTTGTTAGTTTGAACTCCGCAATTAGCTCACAGTCACTAGTTTGTACTCGTGCAAATTTTGAATTTGACAAACAAAATTAAATAGTGCGAAAAATAGTGTTATTTTCCTGTAAATATTTAGGTAAATGAATGCACAAATTTATTCAATGTTTGCAATTCCAATTGTTGCCTTTTTATATGATAGCAGTAAATTTTTGCGTTTGTGACATTCCTGTTACATTGAGTAAAATAGATAATATTAGTTATAAGTAAAATAGGTGGATATTGTCGCTAAATCGGTCCATTTCCTTTTAGAATGGCGTCACGATCATTGCGGGATAATGGGATATGTGATATAATTTACCAATTTGATAGTTAAGATGGATTAGGTGACGATTAAGATTGCATTGTAAATCCCGATTTACAACCTTTTTTCGATTCTCATGAAAAACCGAAATTGATTTAGATTCAATCATTGAAGCTATTAAACACAATAGAGCCTACTAGTGGATCCTCATTTCTAGAATCTGAACAGCAAACGAGCCTATCAGCTTCCTCTCATAAAAAAGTGAAATTTGCAATGGAAATAAAATTATTCTAGTTAAATACGATTTCTGGGAAATTCAACTTTACGGTCTAATTTATTAGAGCTTAATACACCTATTTCATACTTCTTAAATTTCTTTCCCAAAACCTGATAAGTTTTATTGCTGAATAAACGAATCTTTATATTTTTCAAAAAATCCTAATCAATCCTTTGAAGTAACTGATACTGAAATTTAATAGTTTATTGAAGATGACGATGTCATTATATACGATGTATATACGATGTTATTGATACGACTACGGAGAGTCATTGGAATTCATCCATTGATATCCCTATGATCCAAGAAAGAATGCTGAAACAAGAGTTCAAAAAATTTGGCAATATTTACATTTCAATGACATTTCTAAGATGCCACCTGCAATCCCCTAAATAGTGACAATCTGTTCAAAGTTAGATCTATCGTAGAAAAATTAAATGAGGCTTTTAGTAAAGTTTCTCTGGTGAAATATTTTTGAGTAAATGAACAGGTTTGTTCCATTAAAGTAAGAAATAATTTGAAAGGCGTAATTCCAAAAACTTCACAAATGTGGTTATATATACATATATATACATATACATATTTATATATACATATATATATATATATATATATATATATATATATATATATATATATATACTTTATATATATATATATATATATATATATATACTTTACGTAACATATTTACGAAAATTAAAACATTTAAATTGTGCTATTCAAGCGAAACCCACGCTTCATATATAATATGTAGTTCGCACACACAAAGCGAACGTTTCCGGTTGCTGGAATTTTAGATAAAACGTGCAAACTTCATTCCTGTAATGTATGGAATTACAAAAACTTCTCGAATCAGAATTGGTCCATACGAAATTAAAATTGATTACAATACTTCAAAACGTCAGTTCTTAGTCTCAAGGCATGCAGAAACTTGATTGATTATCGGCCATATTAGGACTGAAACAATACCGTAATTATGACATTCGCATATAAACAATGAATCATTGTGTTACTTTATCGTCTTCTTTGGTAAATAATTTTATATTGTATTTTGTTAGTGAAATATGTTTTAGCAGTGAAGTTTTCTTTGTGCATTTAAAAAATATTTTATTAGTTTATTTTTTGACGTGTATTTTCGCCATGAAAGTAAACAATTGTGTCTATCAAATGTTGCTGTTTATTACGTGATTAAGGTAGGATTTTAAAATGGTTCTTTTAGTGAAAAAAATAATATAATTGAGAATGACAGATCGAAGTCAATTTTAAAATTATACGTTCGTAATAAATCTAGTGCACAGCATTTTCATAGTCATTTTTATGATTAGTATTGGTGAAACAAGTTCAGTTTAGGAAAAATGTCAATTTCCATATTTTTTTGTTTTAAATGAAAGAAAATGGTTAAAAAACGAAGTAATAATAGAAAGTAGGATTCGGTCGCGATTATTTTATTAAGAAAAGTGATTTGAAAAAAGTTCCCATACAAAACTGCACTTTGTCAAGGAAGTTTTAGTTATAAGTTTTTCGACTTATTTGCCATACACTTATTATAACTTACTTATACTTATTTGTAACACTAGCTAATCAAAAGTCAATTTAAATAAAATGTTTTGTTAAATTAAATTGTATTTTTAAGTCCGGGAAATACGTGGAGAGTTTATTGATTTTGAGTGCCTACGATTTAACTATTGAGACAAATTTTCAATCTATTACACCTTCAGTACCGTTTTCAGCGCTATCAGGGGCGGTCGGCGGACGTTTGCATGTGTTTGCGTATATCTATATAATTGTTTAAATGTCTGTCCCTTCACAGCTTGCTCTTCCCAAAAAACATTGCACGCCACTGACTAAGATATATAAAACAAGAAAATTGCCTGTTTTTCAAGATCAATTTAAATAATCTTACTATAAGTACATTCCTTAGTCGTAGTTCGTATGAGATAATTTTAGTAGTTACTTTCAAAAATTAGCAAATTAACACAATAGATATATCTATAAGCAAGAATAAAACTGATTTACTTTATATATATATATATATATATATATATATATATATATATATATATATATATATATATATATATGTATATATATATATAATTAACTTAGTTTATATATATATATATATATATATATATATATATATATATATATAAACTAAGTTAATTATATAATATAAAATTGCTTCTTTTCGACTTTGTCTAAAGCTACACGGAATATAGAACGATTTATGTTATAACACAGTTACTGTTACACAGTTACTGTTATTAAAAAAAGTAAACTGAGGAGTTAGAAACATGAGTTCGATGACTTTATCATCGAACTCATGTTTCCAACTCCTCAGTCCTGATACTGCTAGGATACTGTATGCCTAAACATTGTAATTTGAGGATCTGTTGATTTTAAATTAGTATTGTGAGCCTCAAACAGTGATGTTATCAATGAACTCCGGCTTCTAGCTTCTTAGTCATGACGCTACCGAAGAATGATAACTATTACTACGTAACGCTACAGTGGTTTCAAATTTATAAAGTACATAAGTGAGAAGTTTGTTTTCTTTGTAACTATCAATCCAAGCTTGTATTTTTTTAATAGCGCGATTAAACAATCTTACACTACTCTGTACGCGAACCCCTAGAAGAAACTCCCGTAACGTTTCAATGGATAGGATAAATGTAATAAAATCCAGGCATGCAAATAAAACACACTAAAAAGTTAAAAATAAAATAAAGTTAAACAAATTGTTAAACCAAACATTTTTAAAAACACAGCTTAAAAATATAGATACTAAATATTATATCTTTACGTGAATAAGAATTTAAATACCAAAAAAAATATTTCCTGAATACTTCCTTAAGGTGCTTCAGCGCTTGCTTCCTCCATCCTTTCCAAAATACGTGTATTCTAGAAGTAAACAACTTAGGATATTTTTAATATATGTAATTGATTTGAGTATAAAATATAAATATGACAATTAAGGGCTCCGTAATTTTAGGGACAGCCAGTAATACCACCTTGAATAAATTAATGTTATTATGGAATGTTAATGTGCGTTGAAATATAAATAAATTCTCAAAAAATACGAGATTTAGAATCACTGTTAAAATTTTCCGGTAAACTTATAGTAATGCTGACTTTTTACGATTTTTCCTTTGGCAGATTCTTATATAGAGGGTAGGATAAGGAGAGCCTGTTTTTGGGTACATTTTCAGCAGTATCTACAAAAATATCTTACATAAAATTCTAAAAAAGATTTCGAAGACTTCGTTTGCTCTCTCCAAAATTCTCATAGAAATGTTTTTGCAGATTATCTGTGATATGTATGCTCTATCGAATACTATACCGAATCGAATAGTATACTATACGTTGCCGAATTTCACGTTTCTAAGTTCTGAGAAAAATTGCTGTACCAGACAGATAGACGATCCGGAAGAGTACCGTTTTATATTTTTGAGGTACGAAATCCTAAAAATAATAAAGACAAATATCACCCTAGTAAAGGTATTGATTGTGATAAAGAAATTGATCCTTCAAGAAGTGAGAAGTTGCCCAAAAGACGTACCCTTACCCTTTCCATCACCTGGTAACTTATATCTACGTATATACTGTTATAATAACGATTTTATAATACTAACATAAAGATATTGAAACATTACGTATTCACAATTAAATGAAACTACGTGATGTAGTATTATTTCTACTTTCTTTAAGTTCTTTACCACGACCTAGGTTTCGTTGTATTACAACATCTTCAGGTGAGCTATTAGCAAAGATGTAGATAAAGCCAAAAAGGTCTTTGCTAATATCCCACCTGAAGATGTTGTAATACAACAAAACCTAGGTCGTGGTAAAGAACTTAAAGAAAGTAGAAATAATACTGCATCACGTAGTATCGTTTAATTGTGAATAAAGAATTTCTACAAAATAAAGCCAAATATCTTCAATATTCAACATTACGTATTGAACAGAAAAAAATAATTTACCTGTCACTACAGCGCGATTTAATCATCGTTAGACACGGGTCTCTACCCCCTCAAATCCGCCTCTACAATCTAATTACTATATTAATCATACAATCATTCAGATAATTTTAAATGCCACCATTCATTTGGCAATACGGAGAAGAATGCTATAAATAAAATAATAATCCCAATCTTATTTAGCTTCTGTTACCCAACGAGTTTTTGGATTTGAGTAGTGGCACGCACCGACCTGTTGGATTTATGTATTAATCAGTACTTACTACTAGCCCTAATTGAGCCTCGCGTGATATTGATACATGAAAATAATTAGTTACGGAAAATACTTCACACATAATTATGAAATCATCAATCCAAAAAATCACATTACATTGCTTATCACACAAAGCCTCTGTCCCCGCGTCTGATCAGCATCTAATGTTCGATAACGATAACAAGTTTACTCGTAATGTGACCGCTGGTAAAGTCAAATTCATTGAACAAACTATCGGACAAACTGTCTGCTTTTTCAAAATTTTCTTCGAAATAAATGCCCAAACAGGCACTATTTTAAAAATAAAAAAACTAAATCCTGACTGATCAACTCATATATTGCTTAGACTACAAATATGAGTTTTTTTGGCGAAATTTCGGTAAATGTGAGAATATTGTTTATGTTTATATACATATATACTGTTTTTTTAAATTTCCGTAGCCAAATGGTAAAAAAAATGGCTGTAATATACGTCTGTCCGTATATCACAGCCATTTTACTCAGTGAATATTGGCACTATGTAGATGAAATTAGGATCGTAGGTGTCTTCTATGAACTGATATACAATGAAATACGTATAATTATGAAAACAAATAATATTAGGGGTGGCACTCCATACATGTAACTTTGTAATGAAAAAAAAATCAGTGTATGAAGTATCGTTATGAGGTATCGTTAGATAGGTCTTAAAAGATGACATAGAAGTACCAAAACAACTTTTTTTGTTTAGTTGATAGTTATTGAGATATGCGCTTCTAAATTCCTAAAAAGTGGTTTCCCGTTGCCCCCTAACTTTTCAACTAACATGTATAAACTTTGAAAAAAATGTAAAAAAATTAATGTAGTAGAACTTAAAATAAACTTTCAAGCAAAATTAGTTTGAATAAGATATTTGAATAAACTTTATTTTATTTTTCTTTGAAAATTTAATAATAAACTTTCAAGAAAAATTGGTTTGGATAAGTATAGTATTTAAGATATGCGATATTTTCGGCACCGACCACAGCAATAACTCTATTTTCACAGTGTCTTTAAGAAATATAAACTTATAAGTTTAATATTATTTGAAGCTACGGATCCCTTCTTGCGCGACACCGACTTGCATTTGGCCGGTTTTCTTTATTAATACATGGAACTAAATGAAAATATTACTAATAACAAGTCTGTAGCATAAAACACCCATTTGTGCGAAGATATTAAATCAGAGGTTACTAAACTTTTCACCATAATTAACATGTAATGTTTCTAAGATTTTAACATCAAATATATTTCTCACAGTTAACACAGTGCTGTTCACGACATAAGGTTTTTTTGTAGAGAAGACAATTTTAAAAAATCGCATAATTTTTACAAAATGTTTTAATGAAAACACAAGATGCAAGTAAATATTTGGATTTGGGAAGAAATCAATCAGAACGTAGTTAAATTCTGATTTAAAATTAATAGATAAATAACCATGTCAATGGGAAGGCTGAACCTGATATTCTGACAATAATTGTTTCATATTTGGCTTCAAAAGATGAGGTAAATTTCCATGTCCAGTAATTTGTATGATTTTGTTTTTTTAAGAAGATAAGCAAACTCGCTAAAACCCATTAACAAATCGACGAAGTGTAAAGATGGAAACCTATCAAAAACTCTCATGCGACAATCAGTAAAGCAGGATAAGTAACAGGTGTCCGTTTTTGAAGTCAGAACTACTGATACCGCTGGTATTGAAACTTGTAAAACCCTGCAAACTGATACTGCTGGTATTGAAACTTGTAAAATCCTGCAAACTAATACTGCTGGTATTGAAACTTGTAAAACCCTGCAAACTGATAGTGCTGGTATTGAAACTTGTAAAACCCTGCAAACTGATACTGCTGGTATTGAAAGTTGTAAAACCCTGCAAACTGATACTGCTGGTATTGAAACTTGTAAAACCCTGCAACTGATACTGCTGGTATTGAAACTTGTAAACCAAACAATTATATGAAATATCAAATAAGTAATTTAATTACACTTTTGTTTTACACACAATCCATGTTAGGTGTACTTCATTTACGGAACGCCTGAATGTTAAGATAACCTGCATAAATGGGGTCTGCTCACATAGAAAAATTATAATTTTTATGGGTTAATAACAGTTGTTTTTTAACAAATTTATTACTAACACAGATGTTAATTAAAATATATATATTAAAATTATATTAATAATTTATATTATAATTTATAAAATATATACTTATTCTATTCTAAGCCAGAATAAAAAGTACACTCAGATCGAACGGACTTTGAACTACATAACCCGTTCTATATAATTAGACTGTATTAGCGCTACAATCGATGAGTAATCAAATGTAATGTTTCGCGATTGAAAGGCAGATGGGAAAAACACAACGTGCGCTTAACACGACCTCTTTCAACTTTTAGCCTAAACGTTTAATTTTGTGAGTTATGGTAAAATATATATATATATATGAATTTATTATTTTTTAGTTATAATTTTTTCATTCCAGTATTGCCGTAAATTTTCTAAAGATAATTTTTAAATGTGAAATTTTCAAACATACATATGAGTATAAATCTATAAATCATAAGATTATGTTAAAGAAAATCTATTCTCAAATTGGAGAAGAGTGGCAGAGAATGGAAGAAAATACCGTTACCGATAACACCGTGTTTACTAGTATTGTAAGTTGATAAGCATATACGTAACTTCTTTTCGGACCTGTAAAACTTTAGAACGCTTCCCTTTATACGTCATCATCGACAAAAATACTTCGTCATTATCGACGTGAAATGCTTGTCTTTAGTAAATTTCCAAATTTTCGACTCTGGCCGGAATTTGTGAAACTGAAACTCTGAAAATGTTGATATTTGATACTTTCATGACAAATTCTTAATAAAGTGCTTTATTAGTTTTTACGTAAAACTTTCTTAAGGTTAATCAAACCCTCCCTCTCGCTAAATTCTAGGTACCGAATGCTAGACAATGAATTCGGTTTCGGATTCAATACAAATATCAACTGCCTTTACTACCCCATTCAGATCAAAGGCATAGAAGCTTCGCGTATTAACCCCATTGAAAAAACAACGTTATTTCTAAGTCACCACAAATTATCCACTAGTACCTTTTATATTTGAGTTTTTCCAGTAAAAGAATCTACACCAGGTGAATGACGTACCCGGTACGTATTATTCCTTTCAATCTAGATATGAGCAGTTCTGCAGACATTTTTGTGAAATTTCAATCTCTCACTACAGTGTTATATTTACTTTGTGAAAAACCCAGGCTAATTGCTAGTCGTTAAAGTAAACATTTTCTTGGTGATTAAAGATAGATTTACACATCATGACGATTTTCATTTGAATTTACAGTTGATGATGGAACTGAACAAAACTGAGTACATATACACCACGGCATAGAATATTTCCCAGACAAATCAAAATATAAAATTTTTTTGTTATATTCCAAATTGAAACATTTTATGCCAAATTTTTAAAGTGACAATGTCTATTTGATTTAAAAAATGTGGATAATTAGCCAGCTAACTGCAATTAACTATTCAATACCTCTTTTAATTAGAAACAAGGCAATTAATGAGGTACTGTAAATGAACCTGATACGAGTGAAAGTTTTGAAGTTATTCAGCCCCTTTTTGTTGCCAAACCACTATTCTTTCTAAACTCTCATTCATAAAATGATCTTTCTAATTAAGTCTTACCTGTCTTCCCGATGCATGAGAAATACTATTACATATGGCTTGCACAACAGCAGAGAAAATAATTAGTTGACCACGTTCAACAGACACCACCTGACATACTTGCTTTTGGGTTTTCCGTCAGAATTCTTCTTTCTTTCTTTTTTTGCACAGTGGTTATTCTACTTTCATCTAGTTGTATATTGTTTCTGAAGGAAACTTATAAATTTCTAAAATGTAACCATAATAATCATATTCATAAGCCGGTTTAAGTACGGTCTCTAGCGTTAGACAATATTGAATTTTGGATTGTTACATTATAATCTCCTAAAATATTTTCCTCTTCAACGGTAAAAAATGTTGTGTAATATATTTTTGTTTCGTGAGGGGGTTAAGTTATATATATATGTATTTTTGATATAACATCAATACCACCCTACCTAAGTAAAGTGGATATATTGAAACCCCACTACTCGGAAAATAAACAAATATATAAAGTGTTAATTTGTGATTACTTTGGATTAATCATCAAAATGCATTGAAGTAAAAACCATTTTCAAGAATTTCCTCTTTATTTTTTATCTGTCGAAAACACTCTCCAGGGAAAAAATATATCGACGAAAACCATCAGCAATCACTAAATTGATCATTTGTGTCATCACGCCTCGTATATCAACCCTCCGCATCTTGCCTTATTTGCAAAAGGGAACCCTCGGGCGCAATAAATGTGCGTGAATTCTTCAAAATTTTCTTAAATTTGCACTACATTACTCGCGAAGTTGAACGAAGTTAAGCGAAGAGAATAGTGTGGAGAGATACTTCGATTCGCTTTGTGCAACCTCGCCTCACCGCGGTCGACTTCCGATCGCTGTCGGTTTTTTGCACCCAAGTCAAAGGATTTCGCGAAGTTACGCGAAGCGTCTCACTACACTACTCAGCGTACTTCAGTTTGCAGATAGATGTCGTACTGTTTACACGCGGATGGATGCGGGCGACTCACGGCTATTGAAATCCTTGCGAGGTTGCACGAGTCACGTACTTCGGACTGCGATCAACTTCGTCAAGGTAACTTCGCGAGTAGTGTAGAGGGAGTATTATACGAATATACATGCGTGGAAGTGTAACATGCATTCGACACGTATGTCTTGTCAAAACAGAAAATCAGTAAAAATATTAAAAATTAGAATGTTCAAAATCAAAATACCTGTAATAGATCCTTTAAATTTTTCAAACGTAGGTATAATCTACGTTTCAAAAATGTAAAAGGATCCGGAAAGGTGTTTTATAACTACTTTGTATTGTTGCTATAAGAGCGAATAATTAGCGAGGTTAATGAGTCATCACGCTTCAAACAAGAGATGATTCATATTTTGTAGACATATGACAACTTTTCACTTACTGATAGCTACACGTAGTTCCTTATGAGTCACGCGCCTGAACTCTACGACTCATAATTACATGAACATTCGGTATAAATAGGATAAACTTATCAATATCCAAATCGCCCAAATAATCAGTAAAATGTTATCGTACGTAAACTGATAATGCTTAGATTGGATAATAACGAGGCTCTTTGCATCATTTCGACATTGTGCCGTGACGATTCATTCATTTTATCGAGAGCTTGTGTGTTATTCACATTTAGTTTATACCAATTTTCGAAGACACAAATAAACAATTCGATAAATTTGACAAATGATTATTTATCTCTTTTGTTACGAAATATAATAGCTTTAATACAAAAATAAGTTTCTCAAGAAAACTATTGTTTTTTAGGGTTCAGTAGCCAAACTAGGAACTCTTATAGTTTCATCATGTCTGTATGTCACAACCGTTTTTCTTGCAGACTATTAGTGTCATAAAGCTGAAATTTGGCGTAGTTTAAGTGATTATACGTAATTATAACGCCTAGAGGGTTAAAATATTTAAAAAAATTGTTGGGTCCTCCCCTGCAACAACATGGGAGTTTTTTTATTCCCATACCCCATTGTGTAGAGTATCACTGAACATGTCTGTCAAAAATGTAATTTTGTTAATAAATTAAACGAATCTCTGCCGTTTGCGAAACATTAAGCTTTAATGTGGTCTTTTTATTATATTTACATGTTCCCAAGCGTTACCAGCTAAATTGATATGTTTGATTATGATGTAAATGTTATGATGTATTTTTCTTCTATCAATAACCTGATAAAACCATAGATAAGGCATGACTGTCAATTTTTTTTAAACTTACAGAAATCTCTAATTATTTACCCATACTATTTCAATAGTGTATCTATTAAGTAGTCAGTTGTGCTGAACTAGTCGATTCTTGATGTCTGAAATATTTCTGAAAACACTCGAAATATATACAAAGGTTCTAGTCTGCTTTCCTAAATTAAATATGTTTATTGTAAAACTTTTATCAAATACCTCAATCAGTTGGTGTTATATTGTATATACCAAAGATATAAATGATAATACCTATCTATACGAGTAATTCGGTTCAAAAAACCTCTACAATAAATTGTGTACAAACACATAACTCAGCATTAGTTCAAGTCAGTTACTTACAACAGCAACTGCGAACGGTCAAGTGTTGATAAAGAATTCTGTTGAAAAGAATAATAATACTAAAATAGTACATATCAGAGTATTATTTTTATTCCAGTAACACCCGGGTCTAAAATCCTGTGAACTTTTGCCGGTCTCCTTTATTAAATACAATAACTATGCAAATCTACAAAATATCAAAATCGAGGCCATTTAAACGAAAAAAATATAAATTAACTGCATTCTAAATCTTTCAATACGTTTATTATTCAGTTTTCTGATTCAGTCTCCATCACCCACATGATAAAGTATCATGCCACTCGCTGAGCTGTTCAAAGGAAAAACTTACGTACTTTCATATTTAATTACCAGATGTATGGCATGGTCTGGGAAATTTTATTTGATATAAACGTTTATATAGCGTGTACGCTACACTGAAGACGATTAGCGTATTAGCAAGCCTAAATATGTTTTCATACTCATTTCAGAAGTGGAGAAACACTAGTAGTAACACAAACAATAACAAAGTTGTAAAATTCTCCGCGTTAATTCAACATATTAAATAAATCGTAATTTTTAACATTTGCGTATTTTTAGTTTTTTCAAAATAACATCGATACTATGAAATAGAAACTATACGGCTGTCCAGAGTGTAAGAGAGAAGAATATCTTCATAATATTCAAAATAGCATCGATACTATCGATAGAAACTATACGGCATGTCCCAAGTGTAAGAGAGACAAATATCTTCACAACAAAAAATGGAACAACTTAACAGTTGCAAACAAATTACAGTTGTCGCACACAAGTATGGACAACATAGATAAAACACATACTGTTAAAGCGACTTGCGAAACCACAAAATGCAACTAAGATGTTAATTGAAAGCAATATAATATTGAAGATTAAAGAAAAATTATTATCTCAAACTAAAGTCAAACAGAAGCCATAGAGGCAGTGTTAATTCAAATAATATTCACATTATGAAGTGTATTGATCAACCTTCAACGTTATTTGCAGAACACGAGCGATGCGTAAAATGTAATTTAGTCCATAGGCATGAAGACTTTGTTAGACATGAACTAAGGATCATCGCAACTCCAAACGCTGCTGGCAATTATAACTAGGATTGTCACCTTTTTTAAATAAAAAAGTACTCAAGAAAAAAACACTGCTTATTCTAATATTGTTTATTATCAAAAAGGAAGATTCGCATAGTCTACTTTCATGCTTATAATACATCCAGTAAATGATGATTCTATTTTGATTTAAGAGCCTTAGAGACAAACCTGTATTGTGAACACCTTGCCCTTGGAAGTAGACTTGACAGCACTACTTCCAAGGGCGAGGTGTGCACAGTCCTAAAAAATCTTTAAAAACCTATTCTACTGTATTTTTAAGTTTATAAATTTAGACAAACAATTTATATATGACAACAAATCCCTTTTTATTGCGTCGAGGGAAAGTTGATTCTTCTCTTCACAAAAAATCACTTTTTTTTAATACTGATGTAAATGTTAATATATTAATATATACACATTAATACAAATTTAATATATATACATTTATATATTGCTTGATTGATTCTAGAATATGTAGCCACAGATCACCTGTGTTTGTAATCTATATGTTCCACCATCACAATAGATAGGCGGGTGAGCAGAGAACAATCACGATCACGAAAAGGTTCAACTTGAGAACGTCGATGGGAATCATTGTAAAATAAGAATAAATAGTGCTGTATTTCCCAGATAATTAATAAAACATTTAATGATTTAATACAATTTTTATATAACTTATGATAAGTACTTGTATATTGAATATTACCGTCATTCAACGGCTCAATTATGAGTGGTGCAAGAATACGGAATATTGGAGGTTTGATGACCTACTTATAATAAATATGTACTTATCGACATAATTACTGACGGGTTCTCACAAATCATCATTTCCCTACCACATAAAAAAAATGTGTCCCGTCCGCGTATTTACTATGTAAATATAAATATAAACCGACTAGAACATATTTATGGGGTGCAGACTGTTAAGCAGCGACCCTGGAGCTTTGCGCGTTCCCTAAAGCTCTTCGAACTTAGTAGATACATTTATTTTTCTTGATCGTTTTTCACGATGAAGAAGGCAGTCTTTTTTCTCTGTTGGTCGTACTGCCCATTTATTGAGATGTAATCCTTAGTGTTTTGGTAAATAAAACAACTATAGATTAATTTTTAAAATTTTGTATAATTTGTGTTACAATAGACGATTATTAAACTTTATTTATTATTGTAGTTTTAATATTATTGTATTTTATTTGTATTATTGCTTTATTTTACTTCGGTTTTTATATGCATAAACTGAACTCTTCCCAAAACAAATTCTAGACACGTGCCTGCGTACTTGCTAATAAGCACAGATTTTATATGTATTTATCATTTCATTGCTAAAAAGTAAATGGAATATTCCAAATGCGGATTTTTAAAAAGCTCAATACAATTTAATAGAAATGATCAATGATAGTCGGAACCACGAAAAGACGTATCACGATTCAAATTATTTTAACGCACTTTGCTTAAATTCTTAGTAACGAAACTTCACAAAATCGCGTCAGTAGTGACGTCTAGTTAAGTCATTATAGGATTTTGAAAAAATAGTTTAAGAAAGCTAAATTTTTGGGTAGACTTATTCTAATATTTTAAGGACATCCTGAAATGTGCCCGAAGTTCATTATGGATTATTTTTAGGGGATGAAATACGGTTAATTTCTCATTTTTACACATTATATATATATATATATATATATATATATAACAGCATATATGCTGGTGCATACTTTTATTTCATTTACGGTATATCTTTAAAACGAATAGTGATAAGGATAAAGAAAACGGACCTTTTCTGAAGAGAATTTTATGATCTTTAATTTTTATAATAACTATTTATTCGAAAAATCAATGTCGAGATAATTACAGCAAAAGAAAAAGCTCAATCCTATTTCATCCCCTAAAGAAGTTCCAAGGTAAATTTTGGTTATTTTTCAAGATGTTTTTAGAACATCAAAATAAGTCTCCTCAAAAATTTATATTTCGTATTCTACGTTTTCAAAAAAAAATATTTTAATTGTTACTCAAAAATTAAGTATTGGGAATCATATTGTAATAATTTAATTTTCTGTGTAAGTAACATTTCATTAAACTAGTATTTCCATCAAAATTTATTGGTATTATGTATAGAGAACTTTTTCATGTAACAATTACATTTATAAATTGTTCGAAACACTTCATCTTACTTATTTGAACTTCTCTTAAATGTAAAATATATCTATGTAAATGGAATAAATGTGCACACAAAAAAAGTATATTTATTAATCGCAAATAATAAATAAATCCATATAAAATTACTAATGGAACATAACAAAAAAGTTTACAATACCTGAACTGTCAAATCGGTTTGTCTACAAAGATTCTCTTTTAAATTGAATGGAATATAGTAGTTATTAGTGAGAGGGAGCAGAGTGTTTGATGATGTTTTCTGGAGATGAATAATGTAACTCCTTAACGGATGGTAGTAAATCAACCGAAATTCAAGATATTTGTTAGTTTCCTCTCTCTCAGCCCTTTTACTCCATACTATATACTTACAACGTGAGGTTTCGTTCGCCAAAGAAGTTTCACTTCTGTCGCGAGCGCAATTTTTTTTGTTGTGTGGGTCATATTCAGTACCCAATAAAACCCAGAGGAATATATTTTATTTTAAATTCATAAAGGAGGTTATTTTGATGGATTTACTTTGTTATGCTTTTTATATTTATTTATATGATAAATATTACATAAAATGAGTTAATTTGTTTCATTTACTTCGTTTGTAGTAAATATGGGGCATTATAGATATATATGTATATGTATATATATATATATATATATATATATATATATATATATATATATATATTCAGGGTTCGGCAATTCTTAATCAACATTTATTGAAAATCATCAAATAATTGATTTCCATATTGAGTAGTTAATACACGTATTCATTTATTATAACATATTCATACATTAGTAATGCGTAACGATAAAGATCCAGGTGCTAATTAAACAAAATATTTGTACACCGCAATCAATCTGATAGAATGATAAGAATTGAATGTAACAAAGCCATTATCTTATTCACTGCTGATTCATTGTAGTTTGGAATTCTTGTGAAGATATAGTTTGCAAGATCCTTACAGCGAAGTAGTGGCGCAGACCTTCCGATACCAATCAATTCGGTGCGGTAGACCTGATGCAGATCAGGTCGGTACGGTGGCACAGTAAACGGTTTCGTATTAAAGAGCATATAAATATTTATACATGTTGCACGAAGACAAAAATCATAAAATTGTTTACGCAAAGGCTCAAAAATTAAAGTAAATAAGATTAGGCTTTTTCCAAATTAAAGGGAATCGGTCATTTCAGTTTCTTATACCCAGAATTTACCACATAAATGATAAAAAGTAGAAAATAAAAATGGAAGAAACCATCTTTTAAATAAGTATCTTTTGTCTATAGATACGGAGTTTAAAAAAGTTTTAATGTGAAAAAAGATTGTTAATAATGAAATACGTAGCAATGTTCCCGTGCATGTTCTCAGGAAGGTTTTCAATCAAATCTTCGTATTCCCGAAACTGATGCAGAGAATTGTTTAGATAATTTGTTTATTAAAAAATAATAGTCTTTAAACTACTCAATAATATATTTTTAGAAGTATACTCTGCCACATAATAAAAAACACTATCAAATGAACCAGTTTTTTTTACTAGCTGTGGCTACTGGCTAAAAAATTATACTGACTGTTGGATCTTCCATGACTTCTAAATCCACTAATATTTTAGGTTCAGATCATAATCTGTCGAACATAAAGTAGTACAATGGAGCAATTGGGCATTTATATCGCAAATGTTTGGTATATCCAAAATATTCACCAATTAATTTGTTTTTTGTTCTTGTTTTTAAATAATTTTTCAATTATGGACTATATTATACCAATATGCAAAAATGTTGATAAGCGATGTTCAACTATTGCAGGGGTTGATAGCATTGTCGATATGTTTGTAATTACTTTATCCAATTCTATTTTGGGGTATAAGGACTATCCTGTGGTTGTAATTGTGCCTTCCCGCAAGAGGGTCTCGTTTTGTAATGTCAATAATGCCGAGTGTCTTATACGCGGATGCGGTTAAATTGATGTAGTAAGTCCGTTTCTACGGATTTCCAAATACAAAACGAGATGATTATAATAAAAAAAAAATATTCTTGCATCTTATTTCATTCTCGAGATACACTATTTCAACATTAACTGAAAAGTTAATTGCGATGCAGTGTACCGTACATGATTGTTGCAAAAGATCATATTTCCTGACACTGTACCGTGCCGCAACGTCAAAGCGATACGACGCGACGCAGCGATTTAAAAAACTCCTACGATGTATTAATACTCGTACTACTTGATACGAATATTATTTTGCAGAAAGAAGTATCAATTATACAGTGTTTTCCTCATGTTTTTTTTTCATGGAGGTGCTTTTTATGGTTATTAAATTTTTAATTGTATTTAAGATTAAGAACCTATTGAACATTTTAAATACTCTTTCGTTGAAAGAAAATTATTTGTCTATAATGTAAGCTTAAATGAAAAAAAAATTGTAAATTATTTTCATATTATATTTTCGAATTTTAAAAAAATTTGCTGTACCTATTAACCAAAAAGTAGAAGCCTTTTCACTACATTTCTATGGTGACTCATCCTAATGACGAATTTTAATTTAACTCACAATTTTTCCTAATAAACGTTTCAAAAATCTGGTTCTTGTTCATAATACTTTCTTATGTTTTTGTTTCATAAATAAGTATAACAATTGGTCGGAGTACGAACAGAGTTGTATTTAGTTAGTTAATTTTTAAGTTCAACTTTTTCTGTTAGTATTATATTTTAATATTCAACCTACGTACCGTAATTTAAACCTTTTCCTAATTTATGGAAATTAATTTCTATTGTGTAACGACTAGTGTCGACTTTACCCATGTTGCGGGGTGTGCAGCGCACACGGGCGTAAGATCTTAGAGGGCTCCGAGCCACGCTTGCGACGCCACGGCACGCCACAAGCGGCTCCTTTAGACCTTGTCCAAAAGGAACGAATTCGCTACAAACTAATACACAATTTTAAGTTTAATTCAATGCTATAATGCTATAAAAATTGCATGCGTTATTTACAGAGCTTCTTATTAAAAAGCAACGCATTACAAAACGCATCAGGCTCGCGCGTACACAGAACACAATTCGGAGTGCGCGTGGCTAAAGGTTTTAAAATTATAAATAATTTAATCATAATATTTTCCACCCTCTACACAGTAACTTTTCTTTGCTTCAACGTGAAATCAGCCTTAAAGCAGATAATTAAAAATTATATTTGCTTAGTGTCGCATCGCTATCAAAGGTGCAAGCCAAAATCTGTTTCGATTTGTTTAAAAAGACGCGATGCCGAAAATCATTACAAACTCAGTTGTATTATAATGATATAAAATTCAAATTGCTAGGGGACGTGACATTTTCAAAAGGCGCGTGTACTCGTGCCGTATCTTGTGTTTTACCGCTACACCGTAGTTCTGCGAAATTAAGCCTTGACAAAATGGATTAACTATTATGTTTGAGTAAACACGTAAATATGAAGTAAATCGAATTTTCTTTTGATTTAAATGTTATAACAGGTGAATATTGGTTTTTAGTTATAACAATTATTACGACTATCAACGAAGCCAGAGCTCATCAAAATAACAGTGAACGTGATAGTGATAGCGAAGGTACGTACCTACCTACCTTGAATTTTTCATCTCTTTATCCCAGTGCAGTGCGGAAGAACAGTAAGTTTGCTGCTTCAATACGTACTTACTAGTATACCTAGATATTTATTTAAACATATGGGTTTGTGTGTCTTGAGTGTCGTGGATTTCAAAATAAGACTTTTGCTGTCTTTTTTGTTTTTGCATTGATAGTAACGGTAGTGTAATCACACTACTGATACCTAATGAAACCACTCTGCCGCTGGATTTAGACGACCTAAATTGCACTATGTAACATATATTGACTTTCTCCTTTTTAATTCTGTTAGATTGCTTTATGTCGTTGCCTACGAGGATTCATTGATACATGTGTTATTATAATATCTAGTTGCGACGATGTATCTGGATCTATACTAATCTACATCGATAGTACTTAGATACTACTGCTTAAAATAAAACTTTTAAACACCTACATACTTACTTTATTATTCATTTTAGACGTCTGATGGCGATGAAAAAAATTAACTTTCTGGTACACAGAATCGAACAAGAAAGCTGGAGAAGCAAGTGTCTCTAAAAAAGAATACAAAATTCTATCGAAAAGCTTATTTTTCGACCCGGTCTATCTTCGGACGAACACCTGGAGATACAAGAAAACTAAGATAATTCTACAGCAGAACTCGTCTCTCCAACGCCACCATCACTATTGTCTTCGTCGTCGATGGTCGTCGAACCCCCTTATGCCGAAGCGTCCCCGGAGAATATACTTCGAGAAGATGTAATGAATAATCTCGAGTTATGGCCGCAATAGTTATCTCACAAACAGAGGATATTTCTAATAAAGCGCGCACCAGTAGTACAAAAATCTGGTTTTTGTTGATAATATTTTCTTATGTTTTAGTTTAATAAATAAGTATAACAATTTCTCGGAGTACGAACAGAGTTGTATTTAGTGAGCGGCTCCTTTAAACCTTGTCCAGAAGAAACGGATTCGCTGCGAACAAACACACGATTTTAAGTTAATTTAATGCTATGAAAATTGCATGCATTATTTACAGAGCTCCTTACTAAACCAGCCAGTTTCTTAAAACGGTTTCATTATTTAAAAAGAGAGTTCCTATCCTTCGAATAGTTCTAAAAGATCTTTTTCAAATGCTTATTATACTAAAAAGATGTTAAATTTTGAATGTAAAAATTTTATAAAGGAAATCTTTTAGATTTACGCCCGCGCGTATTTCACATATCTTGTGCAGCACACAGCCTAAATTTGGTAGTGAATGACGCTGCTAAAAGTTCGTTAGAAATTGTAAATTTCTTTTCAGTTATGCAAGACATTTATGTTTTCTTTTCTGCGTCAACAGCACGTTGGCAAATACTTGCCGAAGAAGTGCCAACTTTAACTCTAAAGATACTTTCAAATACCCGATGGGAGAGCATAGTTGAAACAATAAATCCTCTACGTTTTAATCAAAGGAAGTGTATGATGCCTTATTTACCATATATTCCGATAGGAGCAAAGATGCGAACTCAAGAAATTTGCAAATTCATTATTGGCAAAAATTAACTCATTTAAATTTATCTGCTCTCTACTTATTAGCTTCAAAATTTTAAGCAAGATAAATATAATTAGCAAGGCTTTTCAAAAGTCAGAAGTCGTATTGTCAAAAGCGGTATAAATGATTGAAAAATAAGTTTGTATGAAATCCGTAATGAGTCCACTTTTGGGAGTTCCTTCACATAGCGAAAACTGTAGCGGTAGAAGTCGATGCAATAGATGCACCTGTCCGCCCTCGCGCTCGTAGAAGGTTTTTTTGATTACGAGGCGGAAGATGAATCAATAACAGACGCGGAAACACATTTTAAAGCAAATTTTTACTACTACTTATTAGATACCGCAATTGCTAATTTCGACGAACGGTTCGAACCTTTGAATAGGAAAAATATAATTTTCTCATTTCTTAAAAAATTAAGCATTGTTCTAACTTAGAAAATGAACTGTGCCATGCTGGCCCTTCACATGCAGAGAAGTTCGAGCTCTTTAATGAAACCGAATTATTGTCGATTTTTATTGACGATTCCACTACGCCGTTGGATATTTTAAATTATTTGTTTACGAATAAATTAATTTCAGTGTTCCCAAATCTGTTCACAGCACTTAGAACTTACCTCACATTGCCAATCACCGTAGCACACAACGTAAAATCAGTTTTTTAAACTAAAAATAATTAAAAACTATCTCAGATCAACATTGTCGCAAAGTAGATTGACAAATTTATCTTTAATAAGTATTGAACATTAAATCAAATTTGAAGTCAGTGACATTGTTAAAGATTTTGCTAATGCAAAAGCACGAAAAGTAAATTTATTGCAAATATATTTGTGATTACGGGCATCCTGTAATTTCTAATTAGTAATTATATATTCTAAATTGAAATGAACAATGATATAGTATTTTATACTAAGGTGTGATTAAATCACCCAAGGAAATAAAGATTAGACTACGAAACAGTAACTTCTGAAGTGTTTCGTTATTACTTTAGTTAGTCCAGGGGATCTGCTTAAGTTTATAGTTTTAGCTTTCTTTGCAATCATTTCCTGTAGCCTGCAGTGATTGCAAAGCTATATAAAAAGTAATTATGAATATTTTGCGTCTTTTTAGGAGAATGCCTGATTGAATCTAGTTAAGTAAGCTAGCTGTGGTTGCCTTTAAGCTAAGTTAACAAAGGTTTCAATGTATACATTTTATATTCACAAAAATTACCAATATGTACTCTGTTATGTACGTGCGTCTGTGTAGCCTACTTTTTTCTATGATTTACATTTAAATTAAATATTTTTGAATTAACGACAAAGTTGTCTTTTTTATTCTTGTAAACCCTTTTAATACTTTTTACTCGTCTACTCGCGGGGGCGTAACGCAAGCGAAGTAAACGGGCTATTGCTTTCCAATTTTCGATCACTGGTGATAAGGTAAGTATTCTATTTTGATCTCGCGCCTACTAGAAGGCGCCAGGGTATTGATTGCACCCGGGCGCTACATGCGCTAGAGCCGGTACCGGTTAAGACCGCAATTGACAAATAGTCCGCGAAGAATCTTTTGCAACGAGGCGAGAACATTGACCTTCAGCTTTATAGTCCTGGTTCTTCAATTCCCTGACCTAAGCTTTCGACATTCATAGGACATCTTTCACTCATCCACCGCATGGCATATATTTGTGATGATATTTATGTTGTGACCCAGGTGGAATCATCGAGAAGAAAAAGTATATAAATGATGTCGTCTTAAATACATTTTTAGTTGCATTTCATTTAATAACTTGGCGATAAATCTCAATAAATGAGTGTACTTCCACCTGCTTTCGACGTACTTTATTTCAATGTTAAAATTAAATATTCTCGCACGTTCAAGAAAGTTCCCAAACTCATGGCTAAAAACTAATTAGGCAACCTAATAAATATGTTTAAGAGATTAATTATATTTGCTTTTCAGCATATATTTTAACATATAATGTATATTTTTTTAATTCATTTTGTTATGTTTTTATGAAAATATGTAGTAACATGAGTAAATACCATGAATTAACTACAAAAGAAATAGTAAAAAAGAAATATTTCAGTTATTGATCTTATCAACAAGCATCGAGGTTTTGCAAAATTATTAATTGAAATAGGCATACCAATACCGAGGATTTTGCAAAGCAAAGCCTAATTTGTCTATTTGATACAGCGCAATTGCGGCGTTTCTAATAATTTATATAGGCGAATCTAAATTAAAAATAATAGAAACATATTAATGAGAAACTAATCAACCCACATTCAATTTGTATTTGGAGTGCTTATTTTCTGACGTCTAAATATGACATTAATGCCATTGCTTCAGAAAAAAATGTAATTTTGAGGATTTACCTGAAACATTTGTCACTAATCTTTACCTAGATTACAAGATATATAAGAAGATAACTGTGTAAACTTGAGCAAAAGATAGTTATGCAGTAAATGATAAGTCACCTACTCATATAGATATGTCGAGACCATCACAATGTATTTTAGAATTAGATCATAAAATATTAATTTTGCTTACAGAAATAGCTGTTATCTGGTACAAACGGCAAATACTTAAATGTCTTCCTGATATTTTTTAATCATTTTCAGTTTTGTAAGCAATACTGTATAAAATTATATGTAATGAGGTATTATTCTTTTTCACTAATACAATTGCAAAAAAAAGGTTAAGGATACAGTTTAAAGAATTATTTGCAAGTGCATCAGGCAACTTTCGGGCATTTGAAAGAGAATGAAAATAATGAAATAAAACAAGACCATAATTTTTTAAACTCAAAAATCCTACTAGTTAAACATTTCGAACCTCGGTTCAATAAATCTATCGTCTCTCATCATGCAGGGTCTCTCGAGATACCAACTATGTAGATTATGCATATATAAACTACCTCCCCTGTCTGCTAATTAGTTATTTCATCATTAAAGTCGGCGTGCACCAGCAAAACTTAATGAATGCGGAATAATTCCGGGATTATAGCATTTTTGTGCCTTGTATGTGGGATAAAGATGATGTATTTAATCAGCAGTACTGGGTCTTTATATCATATTAAAGCAAGAGGAGGGACCTTCTTCAACTTGAAGCGAGCTTCTTCATCAAGTACTTTCACTAGAAATCGTTGTTTCAGAGCATACATAAGAGAAGCAATGGAAATTCTAAAGGATTCAATTCAAGTTTACACCTGAAAACCAAAAATGGCACGAAAAATCAAGACCACAGTATATCTAATAAAGCATAGTTTCTAGGAAAAGCGTATGGTGATTAAGCTAGGAAGGATTTTTCACTACCTTTCTCTTTTAACTTAACATCGCAATAATTTCAATAAAATTAATTTCTATTGAATTTATTGCTATAGTTTTATTCCACGATGTAAATTTTTTAAATTAGGCGTTTTTAAATTTTGATTATAATGTATTTGCTTATGAAAGGGAAAAATTTAAGTTTTGTACCATTTGCGATTATTTGTACATGTTATGATTAATTTCATGCTCATGTTAAAAAACTTAAATTTACTTAGTTTTATTAAACACATTTAAAACTTACTGAAAACTGCATTAATTCGTAATACACAGAATAAACACAGCAAGCAGGAATGATGCTCGTCATAATTATTTCTTGTCGACTTGCATCGCGCACTTGGTAACAATCGATCATTGTCCCTCGTCCTTCTGCATTACTCTTAGATGCCGCCACTTAATATTGCCAACACCAGCTATATAAATTTATTATAATAACATATTTTATATTATTTTTGAAGTAAATGATCGCATAATTAGTACGTTTCTTATAATAATGTATGGTTTTGATTACACGGAGTTCAACAAAGTCAGTAGTTCAACAATTTCATTAATTTATCAACAATTAACAATCGGATACAAAATGATACCGGCTGAATATAAAAACATGGTTTTCAATCTTTTTAAACCGCTCGATTTAGTTTTAAACGGTTTAAAACCAAGTGGTTTGAGACGTTTCAAATCAGCATTTACAATCTTGATGTAAGCAAGAAAGTAACAACGTAAATAGGTATATATAAAGACGTGAAACCGTATTTTATAAGTTTTTACCCACCTTCACTTTCATGTTGTTATTGACACAAATCTTGCGCTCGATTTTTCAACTACTTAAATTATTTCCATGAAATTTCGCACATGTGTTCACACCCATGACAATAAAACATTAAACTTTCAACCTTTGACACACATATCCTGGTGTTGCAAGTCTACTTCCTGCCCAAACCGTAAAACTTGAAAATCCACCGTTTTTAAATTAGGACTATTATGGATCTCAAACTGAAACTCTGTCATTAAACTTCGGGTTTCAATTCCTCAGTCCTGATGTAGTAGAGGTACTGCCTGCTTAAACCGTGAGACTCGAGGATCTGCTGTTTTTAAATTCACCTAAACCCTTTGTATGTATGTATAAATGCAGGTATATATGAATTTATTTAAGTTCATTAAAGGCGTCAAACATCTCTTTATATTTAAATAAATAAGATATTCTTGATATTGAGTCTATCGTAAGTTTTTAAGTTACATTCTAAGTAACATAGGATATTCTATGAGGCCAAAAATGGAAAAATATATTTTTTTAAGAAAAACTCGCTTGAAATAACCATCGAATAAAAAGCGCATTGAAAAGTACATAATAACAATAATACCAGTACTTAGTTGAAACTTTGCGGTATAATATCGTTTCCGAACAAAAATAAATTCGCGAAATACTGCTATTACTAGAAATGTGTAGTGTCGATGCCAAATGAAATATAGAATCATCTGTACGCGCGTGCGTGTGTGTGTGTGTGTAGGTGTGTATACGCGTAAGGAAGAGAGAACAGTCAACTTGGCACAGATTTTTTTGTAAAACTGTTTTATTTTGTCATAATTGTACCATTGCAGACGGACACCAAACGGAGTGAGTCCACCGACAGAGCGAACTAATATTCCTAATGACCTTAGAATAATGAGTACTCCAGAAGGCGAGAACACGCGCGATAGTGTGTCCAAAAAACTACACATTTTATGCGTACTATCAAAACACGGCTGTCAGTGCAATTTAAGACACAGCTCTGAAAGGTTACGTGACAATATAGCTTAAAATGCCGGCTTGTGCTATTCCCACCAGCAAAAATATCACTGGACTGAAAAAGAAACAAATGGGAATTACTTTTCATACGAAAAAACTATTACTTAATTTCGTTTTCAATTAACTATGCAATTTAAAAATATCGAAGTAGATTATTATTAACAGAAGCGTGCCATTTTTATTGGTGTTGTCACCTCTTAAAAAATTGTTTACCCAAATTTAAACATCTTAATCGCTCGATACTGAAAAATGTAAAATATTGTTTGTAAAAAAAATCGGGATTTGGAAAATGTCGTTGGAGAAGTTGGTGTAACGTTTGAATTTCTGTTATCATATTCAATTTTAGAATATTTTACGTATTGCGTATATAATCACTATATGTAGGATTACGGCAAGAAACACATGTTACATTCATTCATTTCCGCCATCATCTTTAATTTCTTGAAAAATACGAACTGATATTGTTTAAAATAAGAAGAAATTTTATCACGACATTGAATGCTAATTAATATAAATAATTGTTTCGTCCTATTTTGAATTTCTTTAGTATGAGACTTTTATAATGGGCTTTTTCACATCTCTTTTTACTTGAAGACACTGAATTAATTGTTTTCTTTTTGTATTAAAAGTGTTAAGTGATGAATAAAATGGTAAAATGTGACAAAGTTTTTAAATAATTGTAATCTAAATACTTTGGCTATTGGTTGTGGTCAGAATAAACATTTTAGAAATTTAACATGGCGGCCTTAATAATACTTCATATAAGCCAAGCCATGATCATATAAATTGATGCAATTATGAATCGTACTGCCGCAAGCAAATATATTTATATGCGTTGATTTCCTGAAGTTAGTGGGTAAATTTATTCTGCTGGTAACACCATACGCGTTGGGGGAGGGCGCTAGTAGGCGGAGTGCATTGCCCCCTCCACCGATTTTTGGCTTCACTGACCGCGAAGAGATTTGTGCGTATGCGGCTTCTGGATTACTCTATATTCTAAGGTATGCGCTTTCTGGATTACTCTATATTCTAAGCTAATAACAATTCTCTCGACGCTTGCCGTTTTATTTTCAAATATAAATAATTTTGACATTTCGTAGAATTATTTTGTTTTATGTAAAGTGTATTATATTATTTTGTCTTTTATATTGCTAAGTCGAATGTGTTATAAAATTAAGTATATTAGTAAAATTGTTTTTATTGTTTCTTAAAAGTGGTTTGTGTACCCGGTCCAAGTGGACTCCTTTCGTTTCGTTAGCCAATGAAAAAAACGCTCTGTGCAGAACGCTTTAAATACTAATGTATTTTTATATATTTGTGTATTTAATGTTTTTTAAAAATATTTTTAATGATTTCTTAAATTATTATTGTTTGTGATTATGTTATAAACACTTATGTGTCTGTATCTTACTCACATTTAATTAATCCGTTATTTTTACATTTAGAAAGAAGCGTGCTGTTTCTTAATATCCTAGAGTATATGCTGTTTGGTAAACTCATCATAGTTGATGAAGGTTTGCCAAACGTTATTAACTAATAAAGATTTTGTTGCCAACAACGTTTTAAATACGCCCTACTTTTAAAACTGTCAGTCTCAAGCCTGGAAAAATGTGTATAGAAATTTGTTGGTATTATTACAAGTTGTTTTTTGTACCAATTATTTTTTTAAAGATTTTATCTTACTTTGAATTTCTCTCAACTCATTAGTGCATAAACTTTTTCAACTTGAAAAAAATTGCTAATTTCTATAATTAATCATTGTCTATCTTTAATCATATAATTCCAAAACTATAGTTATTTTTTGTGTAGATCCCATGTGTAGATCCGGTGTATAATTAATTTAATGCAATTTTATAATTGTAATCTATTTATTTTACACTAGCTTTTGCCCGCGTGTATGTTCAAATATACATATATTTATATATATATATATATATATATATATATATATATATATATATATATATACATATATATATATATATACATATATATATATACATATATATATATATATATATATATACATATATATATATATATATATATATATATATATATCAATATCTGCTGAAATTAAATCAAACACCTCTCACAGACGTCGAGCACTTTTATATCAACTTTAGGTTCAAAGGCGATTTTGCTTGCTATTTACTTTGGAGACAATTTTTTGAATTTATGTTATAGCAAAGATGATATAAGTCATTGAGAAGTTATTTCTTTATCTAGATAGTAAATTATTACCAATAAAGATGTTTATACAAAATATATGGTCAGAAATGGTATAAAAGCGACTACTCTACTGTATTTTGATGAAATAAAAATACGATTTGAAGTTTAGAAGTTGAATGACTGGAATGATTTAATTTTGACATGGTACGTTCTTTTATTCCCAAAAATGTTGGCCGAAAACAGAGATAACAATTCAAAAAGGTCACAGAACACAGCAGAAAGCGGTGCGGAGGCCGCGTGTAGCCGCTTCGCCTATTTATAAATATACACGCACTGAACACTCTCAGTCTTGGACGTCCCAGAGCTCCGTGCCTATATGTTTGGCGTTTTGATTAGACCGGCCGCTAGAAGGAAGGCATATTATGCTATTACGCTATAATAGAGGTCAGTGATCACCACATATTCTTTTCGGAAAAAAATCTTATTATTTGGTTGTTAGACATGCTTTTCAGAACAATTTATTATTATTTGATTGTAGGCTGGTATTGGTAAGTGCGTACAGCTACAGTATAAAGTGATATTATATTGTAAAGTACATTTTTAATTATAAAATATCAGTGGTATAATACAGACCTAGCATCTCCATGCTATAGTAATCGTGACGGCTCCGTTTAAAATTTAAAATGTTTACATTTCAAGTTTCTTCCAATGTTACATTATGCGAATTTTTACATTCGCTTACTACAGTGACATACTGTTAGTTAAATTTTGAGTACATATGTACTCAAAAATTTAACTAACTTTTCAACGAAGCATCAAAATAAATCAAATAATGCATTTCAATTTTAGTGGTGTCAAAAATGAAATACGATAGATTCTACAATTATGTTATAAACAAGTGACATGAATTCTAAACTAATTTGATTTTACACATAAAAGTAACAAGAATTAAAAGATAATTTGACATACCTATTTTTCCCTTCCCAAATATGCGTTAGAGTACCGAATAAACGAACATTTCTATGAATCTCTGTGTCACGAACATTGTGCATATACGAGTATGTATGTGTGCTTTTCTTGTCGACCACGTACAATATGATAAGTTTAATTAAAACTAAAGCCGAACGCTAACAAGTGTTCGCGCACGCTGTGCACGTTTAACCTAATTGTGATTTTCTTGTCGAACGTGTAAAATATGGTGATTCATATTTTGTGTTCGGCAAAAAAACACACTTAAGCATGCATGACATGAGCGAATTCCTTATTATATAGTGTTCGTTTTATGGGATGAAAAACCTGTATATACTTTTATATGTATAGTATTAAAATATAGCAACTTGTAAAAATTTAAAGATAATCAGAACAGTACACATAGTACACCACATTATGGCTGATAGTAAAATCACTTGAGAAAGAAAACGATAGAATACTGTGAATCTATAAAATTTATTTAAATTATAAAACATTTGTATATAAATATATATGTATAAGTTTGTTTGCAACTCATTTTTCTTCTCATTTTATTTATATGCGGTTACGCCTGGCTTTTCTTGCCAGGAAACCTGCTCCAACAATAGCCAAGACCTGAAATTTAAAGGTGTTTTTTAATTTGTGTTATTAGATTTTTTACATCATATTTTTTAAAAGAAATTGCTTTAACAAAATTTTAATTATTTTTAACGTTATGTAATTAAAAAGACATGAAATAATATATTTTTTTAACTTGTATCCTCTCCATAAACATTATGTCTTCCCAAAGATATTGGAAAACGAATAAAGTATGTAAACATTTAATAATAACTCTGACTGTAGTAAGTAAATTTATAAAGATATCATTTTAATATAAGCTTCAGGTCATATTAAATAATTATATACGAAATGTCCCGTAAGAAGTGGACCAACGAAGGGGGTTATTACATATACGAAACAATAAATTTTATTATCCTAGGCCTAATAGTCTTAGAGATATGATTTTTTAAAATTTTTATTACTACGCATGAAAAAAATGTTTTTTTTATTAGGTATTATTACTATTTCTGTTTTTTTATTGTCCAAGATCTTTAAGAGAACATCCGCTTTCCTATTTACAATGTTATGCATTCGCTATTATTGCATTTTTTAACTACAAAACAAGAAAAGTGATTTTTGAACATTGCTAACGTAAAAAAATGCATGGCCGTCTTGTGGAACTTTATTTCAAAAACATCTACAATTCGCACAGATTCCAAAAAGGTGTAATTTTCTAGTACTAAGTCATTTCATAATATGTTTTTTATTCCTAAACCCATACCAATGATCATTTTTTCGATCATGCTAAAGTAAAACAAATGTAATATTTGTCATCATAATTATGTTTTTTTATTACAGTAAATACTCAAAATGCCTTTCACTGACTCTTATGCATAACTGGCATCTTCTTACAAAATTTCTTCTTAAACTTCGTAAAGCCCTTTCCTTTTACCACTTCAGACAAGTGGCGTAAGTTTCGTCTTAATTGTTATTCATTATTGCTGGTAGTCTCATAGACCACCTCCTTGAAATATCCCTATAGAAAATAGCCCAATGGATTGAGGTCTGACGAACGTGGTGTCCATGCAATTGTACCGCCACGTCCTATCCATCGATTTGGAAATATTCAATAAATATTCAGTTACTTTTCGCGGAGAGTGGGCCGGTGCACCATCGTGCTGTAGCCACATCCTGTCACGTAGATCTTGTGGTATTTCATTCAACAGATTTCCAAGTTCGTCTCTTAAAAACCTTAGATAACGAAGACCATTAAGCGTCGGTAAAAATTCAAATGGACCGATAATTTTACCATCCAGGATTTCAGCCCACAAATTGACTCCGAATTGATGTTGAAATCTATCTTGTCTTGCTAGGCGGGGATGCTCGACGGCCCATTGGTGTAAATTGTGGATATTAAATACTCCCATTCTTTTAAGACATGATTCATCGCTCCATAAGATTGAATTTAAAAAAAGCGGATCTTGCCTGCATCGACGCAGCATCTCCCGACAGAAATCTATTCGTGGTTGATATTTAGCAGGTAGCAGTACTTGTACCGTTGTACATGGTACGGGTACAAAATCTTAAATACAAAATTCTTCTTAAAATGCGGTGTACTGTACTTCTTGCGACACCAGTACGTCGAGAAATCCGCCGAACTATTTGACGAGCGTCAACATTTCTAAGTCTTCCTTCAGGAACTACATTTCCAGGAATTCGACTCTCTAAATATGCGTTATTTACACGAAGAAAGACTCTGTGATCGGGATAGCGTCCGCGATTAGGGTAGCACTCGCGATATGTACGTGCAGCTTGCCGAGCATTCCCATCACATATCCCATAAACGAAATACATTTCTACATTTTCACAAGCAGTGTAGGTATGGGTTAATTTGAAATGTAGTCAGTCAAACAATATCCAAATCACAAGTACAAACAAGGTCCAATGCAAGCGTAGGTCAACAAATAAAAATAATGGTATGAAAAAAATAGTAAAAAACACGTTGTTAGCTCCGAGCGATAAGCAAGTCACTAAAGAAGCGAAGTTGTTGAGGGAAGAAGTATAAAGGGTCGCTTGACAGCCGAAAATAATAAAAAGACCATACGAGTGGGAAGGAGATAGCGAAACAATTCTGATAAGCGGTTGTTTTGATCGTAAGCATTACTGCTAATGCACAGTTATTTCAATAAAGCAGGTATTTTTCGAATGTTTACAGAATTAGTTGTAAAAATGTTACGTTTTTGGAATCTGTGTGAATTGTAGATGTTTTTGAAATAAAGTTCCACAAGGTTGCCATACATTTTTTTACACTAGCATTGTTTAAAAATTTGATTAGGAAGATGCATGTTGTCTTAAAGATCTTGTACAATAAAAAAGCAGAAATAGTAATAATACCTAATAAATTTCTTTTTTCACGCGCAGTAACAAAAAATTTAAAAATTCATATCTCTAAAACTATTTGGCCTAGGATAATAAAACTTATTGTTTTGTATGTGTAATAACCACCTCTATCACCGACATTTCCTTGGTCCACTCCTTACGGGACACCTGTATATTTTTCAGTTACATTAAGAATGACTAAAAATCACCTGGATACTGCAAATAATGATGCCCGTCATGCCAAGTGTGTGCGCATGACTTTCCATCCATACGCCGAATTCTGTACCGCAACCGTGTGGAAAGGCATTGAGACGAGTGCAAGCAAATTGATCCAAGGTTCCACTTTTAATTTCACAACAACTCAAGGGAATTCCTCCAGGTACAGGGAACCAGTCGTTTACACCTCTCACACCACAGCATTCGAACTAGAAAAAAAAATTGTTTTTTTTCATATTACTTACCATAGAAATACAGATTTTGTTTCTATAAGTATGTACAATGTTGAGAAAAAAGTTGCAATTATAATAAAAACAAAAATTATAATAACTTTACCAGTTGATGTATTTCATCCCACAAAAGTGTTTTACCAGGGTAAGCTGGTCCATACTTGACTACAGTGTCGAGGAGAGAACTCTTAACAGATTCAATCGCATTATTTCTCAACACATATCCACTTATACCAGCAGCTAATTCCAGACAACATACAATGACCATGAGCACGGCGTACTGAAATGAAAAAATCAGAAAATGATCAGGGGCTGAATAATTTTCTATAATTAAAAATTGTTATAAATAGACAATATGAGACATACTAAATATTAAAATTAAAAGTAAAATTATTGTAAATAATATCACTTTAATAACCCTAGTAATTTAGAGGTAAAACTACAAAGTATATTTCTCACACTTATACTGTTATATTAAATTAGCATACGTAAGAAATAATAAGGGGAGAGCGTGGTTTGAGTATTCAAATTTGGGGCGAATTTTATTTAGTATGGCTACAAAGTATATTTCTCACAACTTATACTGTTATATTAAATTAGAATAGGTAAGAAATAACAAAGGGAGGGGGCGTAGTTTGAGTATTCAAGTTTGAGAACAATTTTGTGTGATAATAGTTGAGGTATGGAGCAAACGCATCCAAATTCTTTTTAGCATTTATACGAGTTCGAAATTTCTTATGATTTTCTATGACGGAATAGTACAGAGGAGGTCTCGGTTTTAAATTTCACCTTTTATTACTTTTTTATCTTCTTTTTTTCATAATTTTGCAATGCAATTTTTTCCTAGTTTTAATTAAACATTTATTTCTTTTATTATAAAAAGCTAAAGGTTAGTTTATAGTTTAGTTATTTTGTTCGTCTACGAAAATTTTACAATCATTTCTATAAATTTTTTTACATGTTTCTATTTTTATCTCACACTATGTTTTTTTACTGGTAAATCATTAAGATTTTAATGAAATCATCACTATATTTTTGTTACGAAAATTATTATATAAAAATAAAAATATGTTAAAAAAAATTAAATAAACAATTGTAATTTTTTTATAGATATATAAAAGGAATAAAATTAATACTTCCTAAGAATAAGAGATTGTGATGCCTACCGGGCTTCTCGAAATGATGAAAAAAATAAAATTTCCGATAAATAATTGTACTGCTGCCAACTTAGATTTGCCTTTATTACACAGAGTGACTGTAGCCGACCCCATGCATATAAACTCAACACAAATTAAATATAACCCCAACACAAACGAACATTATATAAAGTAGCTGAATGTGAAGGCAGTAGGCAATATATAAAAATTGAGTATCAGGCTGAATTCTGTTCATTTAGGAACTTTCAGCAAAAATATGTACTAATCTTTTATATATAATAAAATTAGCTCTTCGTATCATAGACTAAAACTTTTTGTAGTTAGCAGGATGTCGTCAGATTCACAAACTTAAACATATATTTTTGGTTTATTGCCAAATATAATTTAAGTATGTAAAATATGCATTTAAGAGTTCGCATGGTTCTAATTACTAATTAGTTTAAAAACATCAACTATTATCGCATCCTTATATGACATAATTTTCATACCATATAATAGTTTAGTTTAAATAAACGTCTACAATGCATTTTCCAATAAAAGCCATCTTTAATGCCTATCGGAATGTCCAGCCAATATAAAATTACGCATTTTAAGAGATGCTATTATGTGTAAACTTATTATGTATGCATGTTATTACTTTTACATGCATATATTATTTTTTAACTATAAAATGACATCTGTATGTACCATAAATGTTTAGTATCATAATATTTACACAATTTTACCAAAGATACTATAAATTGTATAAATTGTAATTAATTTGTTAGCAACAGTTTATATTTTCGTGTGATTACTGAACTACTTCAATAATTATATAAATTATAATTGTATAAATTGTAATTAATTTGTTAGCAACAGTTTATATTTTCGTGTGATTACTGAACTACTTCAATAATTATATAAATTATAATTGTATAAATTGTAATTAATTTGTTTGCAACAGTTTATATTTTCGTGTGATTACTGAACTACTTCAATAATTATATAAATTATAATTGTATAAATTGTAATTAATTTGTTAGCAACAGTTTACATTTTCGTGTGATTACTGAACTACTTCAATAATTATATAAATTATAATTGTATAAATTGTAATTAATTTGTTTGCAACAGTTTATATTTTCGTGTGATTACTGAACTACTTCAATAATTATATAAATTATAATTGTATAAATTGTAATTAATTTGTTAGCAACAGTTTACATTTTCGTGTGATTACTGAACTACTTCAATAATTATATAAATTATAATTGTATAAATTGTAATTAATTTGTTTGCAACAGTTTATATTTTCGTGTGATTACTGAACTACTTCAATAATTATATAAATTATAATTGTATAAATTGTAATTAATTTGTTTGCAACAGTTTATATTTTCGTGTGATTACTGAACTACTTCAATAATTATGGAAAATGTTTTACTTTATATACTTAATAAAATCTAAAATAAATTATGGCACCCATAAGAGAGGAAAAAAAGTGAAATCAATTCTTATAAACATTCCAAAGACTTCCACTCACCGTAATAATTAGATAATGATTTTCTTTGTATACACTGAGCCAACCAAAGAATGATATCAGAAAAATAACTCCACCGATACTCATCAGGAAAACAGGAACTAGGAAAAATTGCCCATCTAATAAATCTTGATACTGATTATATTCCATTAACACTACTGCGCCAATTATAATAACTATTAGGCCAGTAAGCTGAAAAATAAAAAATAACACAATTATTTATTATTTGTTTTAAACAAGATTTGAAAATCGGAAAATAATATTTTTTATGATACATAAAAAGAGATATTTATTGCTTTAACAACTCAAATTGTTACAGAGCTTTAAATTAAACGATTTATTTACGTCATGTCCTTTATAAGGGATCAGACTCGGACTAAAGTGCATAAAACAGGACATCCGGTCATAAACCGGATGGTTGGTAACCCTGGAATTAAATTGATTTTAACAAGCGTGATCTCCGTATCTGGATATAAACCCAGTGACTCGAACTTGTAGATCGCCATTTCAAATCTCACGATAGTTAAATCACGATTCAGTATCGATATAGTCGTGCTTTAGTAGCATATATGTTTTATCCGTACGTTAGCCCTTAATCATAGATATGGTAACGATCGATCTGTTAATATCAGTCAAGCTCATATTAACATAGGTATGAATCGACTTATTGTCATATTGAGTGCGGAAATAACATTTTCTTTTACGCTATAATAAATCAATTATATCAAATCACCTTTTTTTATTTTATGTTAAGCATTTCGGAATCTCATCATTTTGTGGCTTTGTCTTAAAATTATCAAACAGTTGTAATTTATGACCCTAAACATAAACAATATTTATATTAATATTGTTTACGTTTCGGTATTTTAAAACACCATTTCGCAACAATCCAACACGGAAAACATAAATACAGTCTGAACGTAATCAATCATTTAGTTTTAGCATAAACAGAATCGTATTTTAATATGGTTCGCTTTATCAAGCCATTATTAACTAAGTGCTACAGTTGATAAAACAGATATGGAAGATTATAGTTGACACGAATATAAAAAACCATCGCAATCACTGTAACAAAAATAACAAGAATACGACGTAAAAGAGCAATTTATATCTAATAAATATTATTCCGGTTTCTGTTTCTTTTTTTCTTAAATTTATAAACAAAAATAAAAAAAATCGATTATATAGGTAATATACATGTTCCATGATCTTTTGATAATAGATGTTACAAAGTAATTTTGTATTCACACTTAATTAAAATGTTACGTTGTCATAAAACCAAATTAATACGAGGATAAAAAAAAATATCTATAAGATTAAATTCAAACTTTGCAATTCAAAAGTATAAGTCCATGTATTATTTGTAATAATAATTGCTTTTTGGAAATATTAAACTTTGTACAAAATTATGATTAAGAATGTTACTGATAAAGTTTTCCCATTTCGACAAAGTTATCTTAATATTAAATATTTCACGAATTATGTCTAAAGGCAATGGTAGCTATATACGTAATAACATTTATTCTTTTTCCTAGTATCGTACTAGGAAAAAGAATGTGACATGTGCGTATTATGTGACATCCAAATAAAAATTGAATTTACGTTTTATTTAACGCGACATGTAGTTTAAATATTTAACTATAGGTATAATAAACAAAATTTAGTAATCAATTTTCTTCATCAATTATTACCTGCACGTAAAGTCATTTTTTATTTAAAAATTTACTGCACGTGTCTTTCAAAATGCAAAAAACTGACTGAATTTTACTTTGATTAAAAATGTCGAACTTTTTAAATAGTCTGTTTAATAAACGCTACACATTCCTATAATAAACGCTATCAATTTGTTATCATGATAACGCACTTTGATAGGCTGCCTAAAAGAATGTGTAATTATACAACAACAAGGCTGTGTAATTAAATTTCTATTCCTTTGCGCTATGATTAAAGATGACTTATTACATGAATATTTGTAACACTGGCACTTCATAACAAGATTCAAAATAAAATCTATTATGTTAACATTTAAATTTTAGACTAGTACCGTCGAATTTGTGGAATTATCAGATATTACTTTAAACTCACTTTTCTCCCGGAAAACTAATGCCTAATATTTAGCCAAATGAGTTTTCTGTTACAAATACAAATAAAATATAAGCCATAAAAATCAAAGTTACACAAAATAAGAGAGAATATTCTAAACAAAAAAGTTCCATGCAAATATAAAAAAAATAAATTCTACATCCGAAATTGTTACAATATGATAATTGCCACTGCGTTTTAGGTTTCTCAATTGTAAACATAATTTTATATTATTTTATATAATCCTATTTTTATGTTGTAGTCGTACTCAAAAATTCACAACTTATATGTTTGTATAAAATGTTTATAAATATATTAGTA
Organism: Druceiella hillmani; assembly: GCA_039881145.1. Taxonomy (NCBI): domain Eukaryota; kingdom Metazoa; phylum Arthropoda; class Insecta; order Lepidoptera; family Hepialidae; genus Druceiella; species Druceiella hillmani. Next base: position 29,772,400 of record JAYKKI010000003.1, on the reverse strand, counting down.
TTAAATTTACATAAATCTTACCGCAAAGAATATATTTAGTACAAGCAATGAAAATCGTATCGTTGAAAACATGAAGCCCAACTTCCTCACCACGTCTCTAGCCATTTTTAATTATATTTTAATAAAGCTAATCTCAAATCAAACGACTTCGGTCGAACGCAAAAAGGAAAATGCTTTCAATTACTTCAATATTATGTTATCTATAAATATTGTCAGTTTTTTTACCTATATTAACTTATCTGTTTTATGCGATAATGCTCATCGAATCCGGTTCATTGGGCGCGAAAATTAAACTAATATTCAAATTAGGAAACATTTTTTGGTTTCATTCTGTTATAAGTAAACTCTTTAATTTTTTTTTATATAACGTGATTTACATTTCGAATATTGTTTTAGCTCCATTTTCTACGACATTTTCCTTAAAAGTAAGTCTTGCGGCCCCTTGAAAACAGATTTTCAAATAATATAAAGCGTTTTAAACTAAACATTTCAATCAGAAACAACGAAGCTGATCCTTAGAGGAAAACTCTATTTGAAATGCATAAAAATAACGTTAACTAAGATTGATTACACCTAAATTGCAAAATAATGTATAATCTCATAGTAATTTTTGATAAGGAAAATTTACTTAATTTGAAATAACAGCAGGATTAAATGAAAATAAAGAACAATAAAAGAAATCTTAAATTTTTTTCGTCGGAAATCTTAAAATTGTTAAGTTAGAAACCATTTTTATTTCCAAAAATGCAATAGTTTATTTGATGGTTTGCAAGATAATTCATGATATTATTTTCAAAACAGCCAAAATATTTTTAGAAAGTCTTCCTTCCGATTTTTGTAACTCTACTTTCATTTACAAAACAATAATAAGCTTTCTGCTTCTTTTAAATTTATGTTTCCCAATTTTTAAGAGAATTTAAAAACATGTATACCTTATATTATAATTTTTCAATAAATGAATGTATATTCCTTCTTCGTAGTTTATGTCAGATAATTTTATTCCACACTTTCATATATTAGTAAAACAAATTAAAACTAAAAAATATACATATTCGTGTAAACGCTGTTATAAGCAATTATTAGCTATATATTATAGGTGTTAATATATAAAATTTTCTGACACAGAAAATTCGGACGCACCAATGATTGTAATCAGTTAATTCTTATTCATTGTTACTTATATTTTTTTATATACATCACATATATACATACATTTATTCCTGGTCATAGAAAACTTTTAATTAAGTATCAACACTGATCATCGGCGTTTTATTTTAATATATAGGTTAATTGTATAAATAAATCAATGAAAACTTGGTTTGTTGTCGCATTGGGTTGTTATTGTATACGCACTAATTTGATATTGCTTGGGTTGTTATTGTATACGCATTGTCATCTCTAATATTAATTGCGCGGACGCGCACTATCAGCGCCAAGATGGTGAGAATCAAATGGTTGAATTACGACATTGCGTAAAGCCAGTAGTATAACAGATACTATTATAATATACTAGTATATCAGAGGTCAGCGTGTTATTCCCATATAAAGACTATGCGAGATGCTATCAATGTCAGTGTTCTATTTATTGTATTTCAAACGACTTCTATGTTTTTTGCACAGTTCCTATAAAACCAAAAAAATATGGTCCTGAGTACCGTACCACACGAACTATGCGAAAGTGATAGTCAGAGAAAATACATATATAGGTATATAAAAGACACAGTGATTTTAAAAATGTTACCGGATCTTTGGAGGGCCACGATCAAAGCGTTTATTATATAAGATCATTGAGGCGATAATTGCAAAATTATAGCATCAAACAGAAACAAATTGCATTTATTTTCATTGGTCTTTTCAAGTGATTATTTTAATTTTTTCTCATAAATATGTATAAAAAGTTATTTTTAAATTCAATAAACTGTATTGAAAAAAAATTACGTTTGCTTACTGTTTGTTTCAAAGATGTCTTATTAAATAAACATGGAACTTCTAAAAATACGAATAATTATATTCTGAATTTAAAAACATTTAAGATTGTTTATGGTCGCATTTATGCATAGTATATAGACTTTTACTTTTCCTACTATATGCTGTCAAATTATTGTTTGATATTTTTGAGTTGTCAAAATGGACACGTACGAAACTGCTTTATTGATAAAAAATGAAGTATTTGTTTTCAAAATTCCACCTCGTACATCGAACAGAGGATACCGGTATGTCATTATTATTTTTTTGAAATATACATTTTTAACTGAAATTATAGCCCCTTCCTTTTTAGAGCGGCTGACTGGAACTTGCAAGAACCACAGTGGACTGGGCGTATGCGATTAATGGCAAAAGGAAACGAACTCATAATGAAACTTGAAGACAAATCTACTGGCGAACTTTTTGCAAAATGTCCAATCGAAACATATCCAGGAGTTGCTCTAGAGGCAGTCACAGACAGTTCAAGATATTTCGTCATTCGTATACAAGACGATAACGGTAAGTATTTTAACATTTTATCTTGTGTCCGCTAGCATAAAGATCGTTCACGAAGTTGTCTCTAAACTTTTTTTTAGCAATTGAAGACTTGACCGTTACCATTAGTATATTATAGTGTTAACCTTTCTAACAATATAACAGCTAAAGAACTTAATCGACCCATAAATTCTATCGACAATAACTTATTCTGCCTATGCTACTGTTTTTCCTACCCAATGCCATTACATTATATCAACAGTGTTAACAGATTAATAATTTAAAGCAAAAAGTTAGTAGATGTCATCAACTGAACTGAATGTGTAAATTATTCAAAAAATTGAGTTTTTAAAGCATTTATCTTCCCTTCATCCAAAAATGAATAATTAACCACAATAAGAACATATTCCTCGTGTATACAAACATCCCAAAATGTTTTTTAGTTATTTTTAAAGTGTCATTACTATATTTTAGGAAGAACTGCGTTCATTGGGTTGGGCTTTGGGGATCGGTCAGACTCATTTGACCTTAACGTTGCCCTGCAAGATCATTTCAAATGGCTTCGTCAAGACAAGCAGGAGGAGTTAACGGGTCCACAGAAAGAATTGAACCTAGGTTTCAAAGAAGGCGAAACGATAAAAATAAACATGAAAATTACGGTAATTATGCTTAATTATAGATTTATTATTTTCACATTCACATTTTCTAAATATGTATTTCAGTGCGTCCAGATGGAAAGGAATTATTTCTCTCACAAATGTCATAAAATTTTCACGTCGACACATATACGACTTCATTAAAATAATACAATTTTATAAGATAGACACCCAATATAAATTTTATTTTTTTTTACAATTACAATTTCTACAATGCTCTCTAAATAAAATACTGATATGAACCCACAATGACCTATGGTTCACACAAAATCATAAAATCCACATATACTTGCAAGTGCTCACAATGAAACGCAAAATTACTGAAAGAATAAAAAATTACAGATTGCACCTAAGAGGCTACATTAATGTGCTAACAGATAAAAGTAGTGGATATATACAAAAGAGTTTATGAGGACATTAACAATGTGTGTGAGGCAAATTAAAAACTTCATACAGGATCTACAATTTAAAAAAATTTGGAGACTTGATTTTTCAGGTGTATCTAGTTTACTATAAATCAACATCCTTCGTCTAATCTTAACACTATATTTATTGTCATAGTTATTTAAACCATATTATGATAAAAATTATAATTCAACTTTTTAAAAAAATGTGGTCCGTAAAACAATAGAGTAAGTTTACATTACATGTTTCTTTTTACCTATTATTTAAAATTAATTAAAACATGGTTAGAACAAAGGATTGTACAATAGTTGCATTTTCATACTAATTACTTTTTATTTATATATATTCTTGTACTTTTTTTATAACAAACTAATACTCTGTATTGCTACGTAAAATATGCGTCAAAAAATAAAGAAACCATTAACATACTCCCATTACGTACGCAGACAAATTGTCAGTTAGGAAGGCTTTTCCACCAGGTACCAATTAAATTATATATAATAAAAACAGAATAAGTAGTATATTTTTTAACAATAAAAAGTAATCAAACATAAAAAGATACTATAATTCAACTTGATAATAAAAAAATTTTTTAAAAGAACTATGAAGAATAGTACATTGCCTTCGTAACAACTACCAAATCATCATGATACACGATCAAAAGAGCTAATACATGAAATTTTCTTATACAGTCCAATCAGTTTGCTGTTAATAGAGTTATGAATCCCATACGTAATTAGGGGTTGGACTCCATATAGACTGATAAAAATGCTATATTAAATTTAATACCAAAAATGGTTTAATTATGGGACTCTAACACTGGTTAATGCAATAATATAATCGCCACTTGTCAAATATTGGCATATTAACAACGCCGATGCGATTTCGTTCATGTGCAATTCTATATAAAAAGGTAATAGGATTTTTTTTAATCTTTTTTTTCTCCCAGAACTCCATGGGCATAAAATTTACTACAAATTTTAATAGATGACGTTAGCAGTATCAAAATCATAATATACACCATGTCAGATTTTTTTAATCTGTAATATCTAGATAAAAAGTGATAGGATACTTTTGTTGCTCGAGAGTATAAACTATTACCATACCAAAGTTTTGTGCAATAGATTTTGCATGACTGAAGTAAAAATGAACACAGACTTACGAAAATTTTCAAAACTGGTGGTTTTCTATCTTCTACTACGATTCTTTATGCTAAATCAATCACTTCTTTTTAACACTTGCCACCTACAGAATTCACTCTTTTACAGTTTTATTATATGTGCAGATGAGACTCAATAAAAAATACCTTCTTTCAACTCTATACACTTTATATAAAATTTTAAAAAAATGTTTGTGTCTTAAAAATTTCTCTTCACCAGCCGTAATCTTAAACTTTTATTCCGCGGATGCATTATTTTAATTTAAAAGAAAAACTCACTGAGAGCGAAATCTGATAAATATGGAATTGATTGTCATGTCTACAATAAAAGATGGATTTGATCCAGCATCTTTTATTGTAGACATGACTACTGCATTGATCTAAGCACTGATGCATTATCTGTAAGCAATGTGTCAGCTTTCAGTCAAGCTAAAATAGCTTTCCACGCCATACGCTTTCCACACAATTTTCCACAACCTTTACTTGTATTCAGCCACCTAGTATGTTATGGTGGAATGTTATCTGAAAAAAATGTTGTGGATGAACTTTTTTGTGCTTTATAATTGCACAAATCTCCATTTTGTGTACAATTTTTATCTTGATTTAAGAAGCTTTACAAAACTATATATATCTTAAGAACAATTTACTCAACAATAGTAACTTTGTCAGTTACTATAAGATACAGAATAGTAACTTTGTGGCGAGTCTTATACTAAGAAATAATACTAAGAAGTTATCTATATCATGATTAAATGTATAACATTAGGTATACAATTTGATAAATCTTTAATTTTATACATGATTTGCGAAATTTATAATTAACAATTTGACTCTATATTAGATTAGTGTATATATATATATATATATATATATATATATATATATGTATGTATGTATATGTATATTTATATATATATATGTATATGTATATATATATATTTGATAAGAATCTGAGCATAATTAAAATATTTAGTCGCTAACAGCTTGAATGTTAATCACACCCGATACCCCACCCATATCGGGTAAAGGAGACCAATCATATTCGGACATATAAACAGGATATTCGGTTCACAAATTACAAGAGCCATTGCGCCACAGTCATCAGTGATGAAACGTTGTTTGCATATGGGGTGTCGCATGCAAGAGTTCCAAAATCACGTTTGAACCAACGATTTTTTATTTTGGTACTTAATTTATTATATTGATCAGGGAATTTAAAACAGACAGTTAGGCAAGTGACTCGTAATGTGACCTCGTCCTTGGTAGACCAGCAGTCAAGCTGTTAATTTGAGTTCAAACAGACATTATCTGTTTAATGATTTATATCTCCATATTCCTCATTGATTTATCTATTCAGTTCTGATATCCTTTCTCATAATTAATAATATGTACTGTAAAATTTAATTAAATTATAAATCAATTAATTACAGAAAAAGGATGGATCAGAGACAAATAAATCGAGGCCGAGAGCAGGCCTGGGGGGAAACAGTGGATTATTGCCTCCTCCACCGGGCAATCGGCTACCACCTCCACCGTCACCTCAGCACACTGTCACACCCTCCACAACACAACCCCAGCCCTCTGGAGAATGGGGAAGCTATAACTCTGCAAGGTAACTTTCTTGTAAAAACACATGAAGTGTTGAAAGAACTTTCCTATGCTTAACAGATATGCGAGGATTCTGTAGATCAGTCAGTATATTAGAAATCCATTGTATTATACAATACTATAATAAATTATCTATACCGGGGACATATTTCAGATATCCACATTGTTCAGATATCAACATTGACAGCTGCAGGACAAGTACTAGGAGAATAGGGGAAAAATTTATTTAAAAAATAGTGAAGAATAAAAGCATATTAAAGAAAGTGACCATAGTCCATCTCTTTTTCTTTGAAATGCTCTTTACGTGGCGTTAGAGACATTATTACAGATTTATTGCACTCAAAGTTTTTAGAATTGCAATAATGATATAAATTTCGAAAATTGTATTCTTTGGTATCCATTGTGGTACTTTGCTTGAATTTGTAATTTTGTTTCAAATTAGTGGTTCTTTGATAATCGTGTAAATCATAATTATCAGAAAACCACTAATTTGACAAGAGAGTAACATATTAGCAGATTTGGAAAAATTTTGGCATTGATATGAGGCAAGTACTCAAAATTCTACATGAATATTTAGGTCTCGAGAAATTCCATACTAGGTTACCTTATAATTTGACCAAAGCTCAAAAATACCATCACGTGGATTGGTATCTGAAAATGTTAGAATAATTCAATGGAGACCACCCAAATGTTGTATTCTTCCGAAATAAAGAGGCAATCTGTGCAATGGGTGTTTCATTCTGTAGAATTGCTTACAAAAGATGGGAACAACTGGAAAAAGATGTTCCCTTATTTCTTGTGATAGATAGGTTATTATGCAATGATTGTTCTTGAAAATAAAAAAATATTTATCGCATACTGATATTAACAATTATTTGCCTGTTGTTTTGGAAAAAGCTCAAGAGCAAATCACTGGCACTAGTATACTCCTTCATTACTATGCCTCTGCACACTCAACCAGATGAAAGACCGAATATTGGACTATGTCGGATGTAGAAATTCTAGGATATCCGCCATATAGACAATAATCTCCTTATCGTTGCTGAAATGTCAACCTGATAAAAATTAATATTATTTCATTTATTTTTCAGCAATCAGGCGCCCCAAAAAGAAACATCAAAGAATGAAAACTGGGTGCAGTTTTGAACTTCGCTCTTACAAAATACACCATCAACTTATTGTTTAGGCTAATGCAATAATTAATTGTCTAGTTGCATGTTTTGTGTATACATTCTTGACACTAGCTATAAAAAAGCTTTGAGTAATGTTAACAACACTACTATCATAATATTATCATTAAAAGTATTGTTAATTGCTCAGAACACACAACACGGTATGTTCTACGGAACATTTTTACAAAACTTTGTTTCATTTGCACTACGTGAACTTGGCAGGAATGGAGAGGAAAGACCTAATACACATTTCTGTAACAATATATATCCTAATTCCAATAAACCCACTTATTGAAAAAATTATTTTTAGGAAAAATGTGCAAGGTATTCTTAGTTTTAGTATAGTGAGGTTATTTTAAATCACTGATAAATATGTAATACATGATTAAAGAGAGGTAGCTGTGTTCACGTAGAGCATACTAGTAAGTAATATTGATATAAAAACTATATGTACTTAACATTTTATCTACTTCGAAATACAAGCCCAGTGGGTTTACTAAATAAGAGATTATAAATATATGTTCAATATTGTAGATATTTTATAGCGGTCTACTTTAAAATCTACTTTATATTATGTGTATGCAGATATATTATTATAGACACAACTACAAAATTTACTGATTAAACCAGCACAAGGACATAGTTCAAAGACGTAGAATGTGAAATAAGACAAATAAAATAATTTACAGTACAATTAATTTAACACTAGGCCATACTGATGTTCAGACATACGCAGGCTAATTTTATACAGCCCTGAAGTCATTCAATAAAGTGCTCTTTATGAATACCTCTATCTGCAAGATCATTTCTAACTCATGGTTGCCTGTACAATTTTACGTTCCAATTATTCAGTGGTCACAAACTATATTTCATTTATTTATTATGTGGCTTCTAAAGCAGATTGCAACCAGTAAGTGAATATAACTTATTTTGGTTTCAGAAAAGCTTTTAACCATTTTATATACATATTCATGTAAAACTACTTAAGGCAGGTTTACAATTTAATCAAATTCATTCTTTACCAATTACTCTCGATCCCATTCGGTTTGTCATGTATACAATCTTTCGATCAGTTTTTTAAGTTAAGTATTCTGACAAGAGAATACCACTTAACTTACTGCAGTTAACAGAATAAGTGTTGTTTGCCCGTGGCCTTTAACAATTTTTTAGTACCAAGATTACGAGATGCTTCAATGGGATATTTATTCCGTGTTTACATGGAAATTAAATTGCAAGCATGTATGCCCATAATAATTTTCTCTCAATGGTGTTTACATAAGTCTATGTCCAAGCAAGGCATTTTTCTCAAGCCATTTACATAAGGGTATTAACTTGATATATATTATTTGGTGTACTTCACAATAAAAACACTAGTAGAATTTTCAATTTGATAGCTATGGCTTTCTTGATATTAGTTATATGAAGACTTTTTCTTATTGCTTCCTGTGTAAGTCCAAAAGTAAACATGTTTCCACCATCTTGAGTTACCAGCTTAATGTCAAAAAAGAAATGAAATGAATTCCTCAGATATATATAATTCAAGTTGCTTTTCCGAAATTAATTTATCAAGTTTTGTTTTAGGTACTCTTATCAAAAGTCGCATCTTATTAAAATTGGAATTTCATACATCTATCTGGCCTTGCATTTCTTTAAGTTAATCACAGGTCTTGTTGATAATCAATCTATTTTAATGTTTTATGTTCTCAATTGCTATTGAAGTTCTCAATTGTTATAATATGAGATACATAGTATATGTACTATTTGCTACTTGCATAAAATTTTTGCTTCTGAGGTTTACAATCGACAATAAGTTAAGCTAAAATGGTTTTCAACATTTTAATAAAATTATTAACACCTTGACTGTCAACCTACTATGGGTGAGATCACATCAGGGACCGCTTGTTTCCCTGTCCATTTTAGTTTCACTGATCAACAACAATAAGTACTAAAATACAGCACCCGACCCCGTATTCTGGCCCACGACATAATCATCACTCAAACTCTTAATGGCGAAATATGACTTCCCTCTTATAGCTAACTTTCTACAAGGAAAATTATTTCACTCATATGGAAATAATTGTAATATCTTAATGAAAATAGATGTTTTGACAATTTGTCAATGTTAAGTGGATTTTATTATGCACAAATATTGCAACTATATTATATCTGGAACGCCTTACGTGTGGCACAATCAGTTACAGTGCCACAGCTTATATTTTCTTCACTCTCTAAAAATAATAAAATCAAAACACTATAAATATAACATTAGTTTCAGTAGTTTTAAATATTAAAAACGCTAAATATCAACTTGTAAAGGTTTATATACTCCCTTTTTTTTAAATACTTCCATTAAAAACTTGGAAAATTTCCAGCATTTTGGAAATTCCAGTTTACACCCATTGCACTGCCATACTACATTATATGTCTTTACATTTTCTCATTTTTAACGAATCATGAACAGAGTAATATTAAAATATGATAAAAGGAATTGATATCAATGTATACTTGCCTGATTTAACATATTTCTTCTGGAAAAAAGTACAATTAAAATAAACAACCAGACAGGTTTACTACTGGCCTGGGTAATTACTATTTAAAATTAATTTATTAAGTTATGGAATCTCATTAATGCAAACTGACCTAAAACGTTGCATTTAATGGCATGAATAATTATAACCATTATATGATGCATTTGGAACTGGAAATTGTTACTCAGATTTGTAATATCTAGTGATTACTCCAGCCTTATTTTTACAGAAGTGAATTGCCAGATATATTTGTGTTTTTGCTTAAAGTGTGTTTGTTTAATTAGGTAAAAAAGGTTCCTGTTAATGGTTCAGTCGAGTTTGATTTATTTTTCAATGTCCAAGGCGTATCTAGTGGAATGTTGCCATTTGTTCTAGACTGAGTTAAATTTTTAGTACAATTAAAGCCTAGTTTTAAACTGTGACTTGAACCATTTTACATTAAAAGCTGAAAATAACCCTATTTTGATGTAGAATACAAATTGTATATTAGATTTTTAATATATTTTTCGGTTGATTTGTTCTAGACTGAATTTAAGAAATGATTTTAATTATTTTTAAATTTACAATCTTTGTGCAAATCTTTTTTACTGTACATCGTAATAATTGTTTCAAATATCTTGGCTGGAATAATTAATATAATTTTACCAAATGAAATATAAGTCTAAATCAACAATGGCTTAGCCTATATGGAAACTACCCATACGTAATACGTAGAATGACATACAATCGTTTTATGTTTACATAAATATTTATAATATTGTCTATTATGCCTGTCCGTTTAAGAAAAACAAAAAATGGCAAAGTACAGCGAGATATAAATTTATAGTAAAGTAAAAAATCTAGTGAGAATTTGTAAATATTTTATTTTAATTCAGATGTGATATAATCGTTAAATATAATTTTGATATAGCACTGAGAGAGACTCGGCATTTCATCATTCCATGTAGGTTCTAGACATTGCTCATATACATTGAATATTTATGGATAATATATGTTATATCATACAGTATATTAATATGTAAAGAGATATTGATATAAAATAATAGTAATAAACAATTTAAAAAGAAAATATAGTTTGATTAAAGTGAAAAGGTGACTCGGACTTAAAAAATTGTTTTACTTTTTATTGATGTTGGTCTTATCTTTTTCCAAAATGATTTATTTTAATTTCGGCAGAAACTTAAATATAAGAAATAGAAACTTAATAAAATAACCACAAACGGTGGTCTTACTCTACATAGATCAAACATGCACGTGCACATGTATATGCTCACGATGGTTAAATCTTTATTGTTAGAGAAGCCTTCAAGCTCACACAATGATGTGATGAAATATTTATTTGTATTTTATTATAATATTAAATTTTAATTAACTAATATTTAAACACATTTATATAACTATGATAACTTAGTGTTATTTAAACAAAATTTTAGAAGGCTTGGTAAATAATTCCCTATGTGATGAGACAATTTTAATTCAAATAATTTTTTTAAGACCATAATAAACTATTATGAATTTGTTTTGTTACCATAATGATCTCTGAGCATTTTGGAAAATAAACAAGTGAGATAATCAAATTTCACATATCTTTCTCTACCATATTCGTGAAAACACATTTGGTAATACAAGAAACTATAAAATAAAATCAATTTAAAAAAAATCTCTTCTTTTAACAATGTCATATGCCTATACACAAAACAAACTAATAAAAGCGGTATCATTCTCAGAAAAAAATGTTTTCACAATATGTTCTAACCCCAAACAAAATTTTTTGGTAAAGAGGTTTTGTCATAGTTAAAGCCTCTTTACTTTCGTCCAGAGGCCTTTGCGTTAAGCACTCTCCAAATATTTAACCCATCTCTAATAAACGGTCTCTTTAAAATTTTAGGTCACTAAACTCTGACTCTCGTCCAAGGTCTGTTTTCTGTGTTTGGGTTTATACCTAAGCGTCAATTACCCTTAACATGAAACATCTGGTGTAGTAATGATTTTATTCAATATTTTTAGTAGAGGTGGAAATAACTTATTTTCACATAAATGTTTTAATAAATAACATTATTTAACAATAATATCATACCTGTTAAAAAATAACATGTCATTGGACAATATTGTTAATAACTTTTGTTCGATATGTTATATCATTGCACATGCATACTAGAATCGCTATATATAAAATACACAACTATTCGATTGTAATTTGAGAACCGTTAGTTCGTAGTAATTTTTGCAAGTGGATTTTAATCTATATTTTATTAATTTATATTGAAAATAAGCCGGATAATAGCAAATACAGTGATGAATTGCTGTTCAAACCACATAGTATTTTCCTAGGTCGAATGTTTTTGACGAGCAGAGCCACGGATACTATTGCTCAATATAGTCCGTAAATAAGAGTGCGTTAAAAAAAATTTTATACTAATGTGATTAAATTTCTCTCTATACTTATTTCAGGCTTAGAACTGACAATTAAACAAAAAATTGGCATATTTAAAAAATTCACAATATTTACAATTATTAACCTTAAAATATTTAAAATCCAGGACTATTTAATATCTCTTATTTTAATTTCATTATTAAAATCATTGTTTTTATAAATTGTGTCTTTAAATGCACGTGAAAAGTTAACCGCTGAGTTATATTAATGTATTTTTAATAGATGGCTTTTTCATACTACATTCCATGACAGAGGTGCCCAAACACTTGGCAACATTTCAAAAAAATGTTTGCCAATGATAACTAAATTTCCAGCTCAAAGAATCTACATAAGTTGTGATCAATATTTTCACCCTTCAATTAAAGATAATGAACGGTTCCTACGACATGAAGCACCACAAATTAATATTGTCTCTGAATCTGACCAAATAAGACCAGCAAATTTTGTAAAGAAATGAAGAGTACAAAATTTAAGGAAACTCTCATTGATTTTTTCGCTGACCATTGGGCAAGTGATGAACTAGCAGTATTTCTTGGCAATATATTACAAACAAATGTGTGAGTTATTTAGTAAAAGCTTGATTGTTTTATTGGTTTTCACACTTTTACTGGCTGTGATTATAGTCCTGCTTTTTCTAATAAGAGAAAAAAGGCCCTTCACCTTATTAAAAAAAAATATTGAATACCAACAAGTATTTGCAGCTCTTTGTGGCGTTGATTTAAGGTAGGATATATTACAAGAACTTTTCGTATAATGCGAAAAAATCAGTAGATGTGGATGATGTTGGGTTCCAACTTTTCCTTAGTGGTTACAAGACTAAAGATGTAAGTAAGATTTACATTATATGCTCTCTGAAGATTTCAATAAAAAGTACGCAATTTTGATAAAAGCTTTGTATTACCTGTAAAATGGAACTGAATCAACAATTTTCACGACCGCTTTATATCTCAAGCATTTGGAAAAAGCTTTCTAAAAAGACCCCACTTCGTTAAACCCATTGGAACATGGTTGGATAGAACAAGAAAGCTTATACATTTTATAATTCTGTGAGTGATTTGATGTGAAATTTCCAGCTAATTTGATTTTAATTAAATCTATATTCTCTTCATTGTTATTATAATCTGCACTTGGCTCAATTTACGTTTTTAAATTTAATTTTTACTGAAACCGATCAATTGGATAATGAAAACCAATTTAATAAACATATGAATGACTCCAATGATGATAACGAAGGATAATACCAAGACATATCAGTTTTTTAATCTTCTTTTTTATCTATTCAATTAATAATTCAACATGGACAAATGACAACCAAAAATTCAAATTTCATTCTTATTATTATTATACTTTTATAATTATTATTCCCTTATAATTGGCCCATCTTCACCATCATCCATCAGTAATCCATCATCCATCCGACAGTAAGTATATGTGTCTGTACAATGATACATATTATCATATACATATTAGTATATATTATATTAAATTGCATGCAGATTGAATGGATGTTAGAGTGAGTGAGATATTATTATACATACGTATGGGCGCACCAGAGTAATGTTCCATTGTCTGCCGGGATGTTAGAACCGCATAAAATGCTTCTGTTTTAAATGTAAGCTTACAATATTGCTATTAACAGCATATATAAATTTCAGCTTTGTTAAAAGACCTTAAATTGTTTATTTTTTAGGACTTAATGTCTGCCAAGGCCTTGGAACCACCATAGCTGTTTGCCATTGTTATTTTTCAATAATAATAACTTGAAATCGGTCAAATTTTTACATCTGTCACACCTAAGAGACTCCATAGGAACTGCTGCTGAACTTAGTTTTTCTTAGTTCTAGAACTGTTACCGGCTTGTATCAACCTGCCACCTGACTAAAGCACACAAATCAAACAGATGTGTAACTTGCTGTATCAAATATCTGCTCCTTTTCAACCAATACTTAAAGCCCACTAGAATTGCACTAAAGCACATTGAAGTTAAGTGCAAAATAACATTATAAAGCTTGGTTGCCAGTGACTGTGAGTGTTGACTTATGTTATCGGGGAGACTTGAGACTGTCAGCTAATGAGGGTGAATTATTTTGTAAACGAGTGCTTAAGGAAGTAATTTTTTGCATAAACTGATTTTAATTCTTTTATCTGAAGTGTTAGTGATATACTCTTCTTCGTAAACGATTATTGTGTCCGTGTTCATATAGTGAAATGAGTTTATAGAGAGGAAAAAAGTTAGGGGAACTATCATCATATATCTCCAAAGTTTTAAATGTTAAGTTGATTACGAAAATAATTTGAGATTAAAATATATCAACATTTTAATTGAAATAAAAGCATATTTTTATTTACAACCTTCAACGAAATAATCAATTTCTTTTCAGATGACGATATCCAACAAATGCCTGTGGAACCTAAGGCGTATACATCTACTGGCCAGTTCACACTCTCTAGTTCTACTTGCCATTTTACCAATACTGCATTTCTAAAAGAACGGCATTTTTCCAGCAATGACTACAAAATCCTCCTTTTCAGTTACCGGAGATCGAAAATAATTCTTCTTCTAATTCAAGCGAAGAAGTCCCTCAGATGCTTAAAAACCAGTTACAAATGATATCCCCGGTAAAAGTTTTGAAAATAGAGAAGAAACTCAAGCGAAACCTTGGAAAATCATATCAAACTTTAAAGGGTAAATTGATTTCAGCCAGGCAAATGAGAGAGTTACGTGTATGTAGGATGAAATGTAAAGAACGTATATCATCAAGTGATAGGCAAGCTATATTCATTGAATACCGTAGTTTTGGTTCACATTCCAAAAGTACAGCCTGCATGGCATTTTTAATGGAAATTGAAGTAAAGCTACCATGAGGTTGCGGACATCTCACCTAAATAAACAAAAGTTTAGGACAAAAACTTGTAAGTATTTTTAATCATACATGGTAACTGCAAGTCTGTTTGTAGAGGGTATATGTTAATAATATTAGACGAAAGTAATAACTATATTAAAACTGAGGCTTTAAAGAAAAGAATGTTGACAGGCAACACACAAACAGATGATATGCGTAAAAAACATTGTACTGAAGAATGAGCTCTCAGGTGGTACCATTACCGTCATATGAAAGCCAATACACAAGGAAGAACGCTTCAAAAAAATATTTGCCTTTGCATATAACATTATAAGAAATATACAACTTGTACCATGAGGGTCGCGAAACACCTACCTCTATAAAAATTTACTGCCAAGAATTCCACAAATTAAACCTGCCTTTTAAACAGCCCCAAACAGACACATGTTTCATTAATGATAAATTCAAAATAAAAATAGAGTGTACTGAAAATGAGAAAAACAAGGCTATTATTTAAGTGAACATGAATAGCATAAGATGTTAGGGGATCAGGGCTATTCTGAGAAAGCTTTAGATACAAGCTTATGCAAAAGTGATGAAACAATGCAATTGTACACATTTAATATGCAACAATGTCTACCGATGCCAGCACTAACTTCTTCAATCGCATTTTATAATGTGGATCTTCAATCTAATAAGACAGGTAAAGCTGTGTGTTATGTATGGTACGAAACCGTTGCTGCACGGGGTGCAAATCAAATGGTATCCTGCCTTTATAAATATTTGCAAATGTATGTACCCAGCAACACGAGACATGTTGTATAGACACATGTGCTGGCCAAAATCGCAATTCTCATATCAGGTCAATGTTTATGTGAGCTTTACAGAATGCAGGAATTGAAAAAACTGACCACAAATTTATGGTACCTGGGCTAGTCATTTATAAGTGGATACTGATCATGGTAAAATAGAAAAATAGAATAGAAACAAAAATAGAAAAGGGCCACTAGTTTTGAAGAATAAAGATATAAAAGGAAGAGCAGTTCAAGTGGCTTGATAAAAAATGGTTACGTTATGATTCTTAAATTTAAAATGGAGGGGCTCTGTTGTTCCCGTTCATGTACCGATTATTCCAAACAAACCCTTACCCATATCAAAAGAAAAAAAAACAACTTATTATCATTAGTTCCATTAATACCAGAAGTTTTTCATGCTTTTTATACACATTTACCTACCCAAGATAAAATTCATTTACCTACCCAAGATAACATTCAAAATACGGATCCAGACATTCTAGAAGATGAGGACGAAGCAGAATTTTTAATTTTTTCATTTCTTTTTTATATTTAAATAATAATCAGCTTTAGTGCTTTGTGTGAAATAAACTTTTTATATACGTCTGGTATCCTACAGAGTACATATAACATAAGACATCTAAAAGTCTTGTTAGAAAAAAAAAATTGTGCGTGTGAGCTCGGATGCGCAACTGGAGTTTACTCCTTAAATACGATTGACTTGGAGTGTATAAAATAGATAACACTGTATATAAATATCAATATCATTAAATGTAAATGGAAAATTCTTTAAAAAATGCTGACAATATAATAAGATCAAATTTATACAACAAAATTAAAAACATTTAGTAACGTCAACTAAGAAGTTAAAATTAAGAGATATTTTAATTTTGTAGGATAGAAGACACCAAATATTCACACATAAATGACATTTAACGATTACTGCTTGGTATAAGCGAACGATAGTAAAATATGTGTGTCACACACTGTCAGTGCGATTGCGCCATAAGAAAATGCCAAATAAATATATTGATATCTCACTCTAAAGATGCGCAGAAATGTTGCGTGCAGAGGCCACCTAACGGTTACACTTTTTTTTGACACTCTGAACTTCTGATTTTACTCCTCATAAAGGGCTCTCCTCCTCAGGGCTCTATATATGAAAATCTATTCTTAAGAAATAAACTCCAAAATCGTGCTTTGTACTTTTTATTAATGTAATTATTTGAATATAAGTAAATTTAACACTCCCCAAACTTTTACAAAGTTTTTTGTTATTCCTGTAAAGTTTACTTTTTTGACTTACGTGCTTAGGTATGCCGACCCTAGATTTGTTTTTCTCTTTTATGAGATGTTGGGCCACAGAGTGAAGATTCCTTATATATTAAGTATACAAAAATATAAATTTTTAAAGACATCAGCGATAATTCCAATAACTGAATAAGAATATAGCAGAATAATGTTAAAATAATATTTGCATTATTTTATTCTGGCCTTGCACATAAATATGTTCACTTATACTAAAATTATTTCTAAAGAATATAAAAAAATTAATATTTTACGATTGAAAAATTTTAAGAAAATCCTTAAATTATAACAAGGACTTAAGTTGAAGGATTTTTCTTCAAAATAATATGTCTCATGCTTTATGATATGGGAGAGCATTTATTTATTTCATAAAATTACTTTTTGTATACTGGATTTGATTTCTATAAAAAAACTTCAAATGCAACAATTCCTTGTGTCCAAATTAAAAATAACCATCACAATGCAGATATATAGTACTTACATCGTAGAGAAATTCATAATTCACACTTCTAGGTACTTATATCGCAGCGCAATTCATAATTCAGACATCTAGTACTTATATAGTAGAGCAATTCACAATTCAGACTTCTATATAGATACTTATACTGTAGAGCAATTCATAATTCAAACATCTAGTACTTATATAGTAGAGCAATTCACAATTCAGACTTCTAGGTACTTATACCGTAGAGCAATTCATAATTCAGACATCTAGTACTTATATAGTAGAGCAATTCACAATTCAGACTTCTAAGTACTTATTCCGTAGAGCAATTCGTAATTCATACATTAGTACTTACAGATACTGCAATCGTTTAAATCTATAGAGCAATTTCAAGTAATGTAAAATCTCTTACACAACCGATGCATCCAATTTTATAATTTTGAAATAATATTTAAGAAATTCTTAATTTTTGAAGACTAAAATTTACATTGCTTTACAGTCCCAATGTTGACCGTTATTTATACCAGTGCCATAGAGGTTTAATACTAGAGATCTTATGAGATATATAATCTTTGCTAATACCTGAAGATATAATACAAAGAAACCTAGGTCGTGGTAAAGAACTTAAAGAAAGTAGAAATAATACTACATCACATAGTTTCATTTAATTGTGTTAAAAATAGCCCTCTAGTTAATAATAGTCGTACCCGATAATAAATTAGTCTCAATGACACTGAATAATATCCAAAATATAAAATGAAATGTTTTATTGCTTTATAAACTCTGAAAATTTCTACAGTCCATATCGTAACAATATGAACAAATATAGGAAAATGTGACACATCAAAAAGAATTGTTTCAAAATAATGGTCGACAATATTTATGATCTACTTCGATGCTTTTTATGTTTTTCTGAGTCACAGTGACGATTTTTTCTACTCTTGCTGTCTCGCGAGTGCTTGCTCTTTGGCTCGGAAGACGAGGACCGTGATCTTTTATCCTTTTTACATTTTTTGGAATACTTCTTTTCCATCTTCTCAAGTTTTCTGAAAATTACAGTGAGGATTAGTTAATCCAGAAAATAATACTAATTTTTTGTAAAATATTAATACTTCATTTAACAAATTTCAAAAAAATGTAATGTCCAGAAATGGCATTCTACATTTAAACATAATCATTTTGTTAATTATTTCTGAAAATATCATGCTCAAATGTGGAAGAAAGTGGCGTAGCTGTATGTGTAATCAGCTATTCTCGCGGTAAAGAAGATAACAGCACTTTTTCTCAAACAAATCTTGGTATTCTGATATTTCTGATTGTCTTCCACTTTATTCTTTTTTATGAGAAGGTTTATTACTCTATTAACAACAGTCATTCGTATTACGGGCCATAACTCGTATCACGGGTATTAACAGAAAGATAGGTATAAAAATGTGAAATCAAAATGATTGCCTAGTCGCAAAAGATATTTATTCGCAATATAAACATAATTACTGAACTTACTTTAAGAGTTTCTTTTTCTGCTTAGTAGATAGCTGGCTGATAATATCAGCCTCTTTTAAGTCTGTATCTTGACAATAGTTATTAGTGTCGGCTGCGCCGAGTGGAAGTGCTGCTGTTTTCATCACAAGACCTGATTCTCTCATCTGATCAATGAGGGTCTCAGTGTCTGGTGTTTCCTGCTGTCCCTCGCCGCTATTACCCGCTTTAGCAGCGTGTATTGCTCGAGCTTCACTCATTGACAACGCATACATAGTGCATTCCTTGTCTGAAATTTGAAATATTTTCCAAATTATGGGTCACGCTAACTTCTAACCGAGTATTTCTTTCACTAGTTATACATACATTTGAAAAGAAAAAAATTATGCGAGAATACTTATAAAAGATAATTAAGATTTGTTTAGCCTTGAAAATGGAAGTAATCCATGATGCTGCATGTACATATTCCTCAAATATAATGTGTTCCGGAGAATGAAAATGTTTACTTGGAATACTTGCTGTTAATCCACTAGACCTTCACAGAATTGTCTATACAGCACTCCTTTAGTTTATTATTTGTTTAGCGGTATAATATGTTGTAAGGATGCTACCTATATAAAAAAAAATTACTTTTATTTTTGCCCATAAAGAGGTAACTTATATATATTTATGTATTTTACTCTCCAATCGTTTTCACTTTATACCCATATAAAGGAAATTGTCCTAATTAAAAAATAATCTATTATCTTGGCGCATTCGCCATACTGAATTTATAATGATGTCACATACACTATAATGAAGTCTCTCCGGGTGTCAAGTGACATTTCTACCAAATTTCATTAAAATCGGTTTGGTAATTTAAGCGTGAAGACGCAAGTAATGGATATACAAATGAAAACACTTTCACAATTTGAGGATATTGTTAAAAATTATTCGCTTTTAAAATGTAAAATTACAGTATATATTTTTAAATTACTGTATATATTTTTAACTTTTTAAAAAATCATCAACAAAAAGGAAAATATTAATATATTATCACTCTATTTTAGTAATATTAACAGGTCGACATTTTACCACACCAGTGCAATAGTTCCATATAAATTTGAAAATAAAATTAATTAAAATCATTTAGTTTAATGTTCAAATTATTTCAAAATTAACCTGTTATGTCTGAATAAGATTCGCAATCTGAGGACTCAGTACACACTTTTAACACACATAAACATTTAAGAGTGCTAGTGGTCGCCCAGTGGTCGAAATTCGACCGTAATTCATTAAATTTTTAAGTTTGAATGTTATTAAGGTTCTTTTGTCAAAGAGTATACGTTTATAATCATTGTATATAATTTTTTTTGTATTTGGTTCTATTACAACAGCTGAGAGCGTGTACAAATACGTCATTAGCGAGTGCTGTTTGCCTTAATTCCCTGCAACATCTATAAAATTTAATGTAACAGTTGAAAAAAAATATAAACTTTAGCTATGCCAAATCTCACACGCTTCCATGTGCACTATATTATTTTGGAATTCCCATATAATGGAAGCAACTAGCAAATTTGTAATTTTTTTTCAAAATAGTCTCCATGGTACTACATTCATTCTATGGAACCATCAAGAGAAGCAGTCTGCCCATCTTCAACATCTTTTCCATGGCCTTTCCGAAGACAGTCGCCATTTCTTTGATTAATTTTTGACCTCTTTAATTCTTTTTATATTTTGTTTCACTTAAGTGATATATATCACTTAAGTGAAACAAAATATAAGATTGGCAACTAATAAAACCTTCACTTTTTTCCTGCGATTTTCTAGTATGTTGAAAAAACATTTCTTGAACCTCTCTGGTATAATACATAAAGAGAACAGCACACGATCTTCTGCTCAGTTAACGATTGAATTTCAGAGAATAAATAACAAACTAATTATGGGAAATTCACAAAGAGAACTTGAGTGCTCCCGCTTCATGGATTCCACTTAGAGCGAAAAACTGTGTATACACTACAATGGTAGTTGATATATGCTGCTTTAGCAAAGCCCAGCATTTGTGCTAAAGATACAAAAAACAAAATTTTGATCACTCATAATTATCATCCAAAGACTTAAAAAATTTAAAAAGCTTTATTGAATCATATCCCAAATTAAGATCCCTTTATCTGGTAGAACTACTCTCATCTCATCATCATCATCAACAGTCTGCTTCAGTCTACCGCTGGAGTAGGCCTCTCACAATTATCATTGAAGGTAATACACATAATCATTACACTGGGCAGGCAGATTGGCAATCCCACTGCGTAGTTTCTCGCACCAATGGTGCTGTTATCCACCACTGGTCAGCGGTATTTGGCTATACAATTACAAAACCCAATCGAGTTATACTCAACAAGCGGTCGCAAATGAAACCCGGAACATTGCGGTGCCCTGCGCTGTCAAAAGCCATAAGCATAAGCAAAACACACCACAACATGAACTGCAACAGAAATTGACTGCAGGAGGTCCTGCATGATCTCATACTGCAATAGAAAAACAACATACTCTGGGAAAATGTAGAAATATTCTGTGACTACCATATGAGCTAACACTGATAACAAAAGTTAGTGGGTTTATTAGATGCCAATATAATATTAGGTATATGTTCCAATGCAGTCATAATTGTAGTCTAGTGATGGGTAGACCTATAATTTCAAATGAGACTGCCACATGCTACTTCGTTATAGACTCTAAAGTTATGTATATGAAAATGCATACCTGTATTGATATGACCCCACTTGTGACATTTAATACAGCGTACATTCCGGACAAGTATACCAAATGGTTGGTCACGTATCTCATTGTCGCCTTTGCAATAGCTCTCACGTGGGGCATTGTACTTGCGTTGCCACTCAAATTTAAATTCAGGTTCATTAGCCTCCCTTTCTCTTTCTTTCTTCACGCCAGGTGGTGGTTCGTACATAAAGTTGACACTTAGTTTATCCTTACTTTCTTTGCTCAACACGGCTCTGTAACATTATATAATTATGGAATATGTTTATAACATTTATTCTTTTAATTATAAGTATATGTCTGTAAGAAACTTTGAAAAATGTTGCATTTGTGTTTTTTTGTCTTACAAAGGAGAAATTAAAAACAATGAAATATCTTAAACATCTATCAACACATACAATCAGTTGAACAAAAACATAGATAGTTTAACTCTAAAAAGAAAGTCATCAAATGGATCAGTCACAAAAAATGTCATCAAATGGAGGTATATTTTAAAAAATATATGATATTTTAATATCACTTAGTAAGTCAGAGCTATTGGACAATTCATAAAATTGGTAATATATATATACATTATAGTGCCAATATAATAACTTAAAGCTGTTCACACATACTGTGTCAATTTGTCCTAACGTATATTAATTCAAAATAAAATGCTTAAATAATTTTAATCATAATACAACATCGAATCTCTAAGCGACTATGTGCTCGAAAGGGATAAAAATATTGTGATTATATAAGCAATTACGCTCTTATGACGTATCTAATATTTACTAATTTAAGTTAATATCAACACATTTAAAGTGGTTCCAATGTTTTATGTATGAAACCAACAACCTACCTGCAGCTATGCCTGTGTAACAAAAAACAAACTACCCATTAATTAGTAGTTTGAAACGAATTAGTGATTAATGAAGGAAATACAAAAATAAAAACGCATCACAATATTATGTGGTTATGTGCGTTCGTCCATGCGTGGTGTGCATGAAAACACATAAAAATTTAATATATAATGAGGATGGTCTATAGGTGAGCCCATATTGGAAAAACTATATTTCAGATTGCCTTGCAAACATAAAGGATGCTATTAAAGAATTACAGCTGTAAACTATCTTTTGATTGTTTTTTAATTGTACCACATTAATAAAAAATGGCAGGAAAGGCTCTGTACAATATCAGATTCCTGTAAAATACTTTACCGAAATAATAAACACATTAAATTAAATTACAAATAATACATAACACTCTAGCTATTGTCTCCATAGATCATAAAGATATTTGAGCTGCATCTCTGCTCATATTCTCCTCACGATTATGTATATTCATAAATCAAAAAAGCATTCGTCAATTAAAAATTAATTTAATGTTTAGTGAGAAATATCATAGTGAGAAATAGCAGCTTTAGTAATCATTTTAGTGAGAAATATCAGCTTTAGTAATAATTTATGTAATATAATTATACTAACTTGTTGTCATGCAACTCTTGTTCTTTCTCATATTGAACGCGTAACTCCTCTTGCTTTTTCTTATAAGCCTCCGTTTTTTGCTCCGCCATCCATACCTGCAAAAAACAACCCGCTTAAGAAAAAATTTTTTTAAATATATTTATTAATTATGTTATTAGTTTTTGGAGACACAAACAACAGCAATTAAAAAGTGCAAAAAGTTTTGATCAATAAAGTAATAACTAGCAAAGACGTGGTTTCTCAGGGAAACATTAAATTAATTTTTCATAAAATAAATGGTGAGCTGACACTACACAAAGTAATGTTTAGTACATCTTCGTTTTCAATTCGTTCAAATAAAAATATTTCGATATAAAAATTTAGATTTTTCACATCTGCCAGGCGTCGTATGACAGCTCCCAATTTGTTTTTTAGTTTTTAGGAATCTAAAAGTAAATAGACTTCTTACCCGTTTAAGGTTATCTCTTGAGGCTGGATGAAAGAATTTCTTACACATGTAGTTATTGAACCCCTTCCCCATCTTTTAAAGTTCATAAATTTGCTACCAAAAAAATAAAACTCAAGCTTTCAATAAAATCAATACATTTACTACTTTTTACAATATTTTCGTCTCTCACAAGTACGCAATTTACTATAATACAGGTATCCAGAAAACTTCAGGGTATGATTTGTACAGAAAAGAGATAAGTTGTACTATTTATATTCGTACTTCGTAATGTTTTTAATTGTTTCCATTAGGAATACAGCTGTGACCAAAACGACAAAAGCAAAATGTCAATCATAGATAATATTGATGTCAATATAACTATTAAATTTACATAGGCCATAGACTTAAATTATACCCATAAATTATCTTTATCTTTGATTATATGGCGTTCGTAATTAAATATGGATTATGTATAAATATGGCTACAAAAATAATTTACGGGTGATTAAAATTAAAACTAAAAACACTGTGGACAACTATAGACCATTCAATTTCAAGAGAGATTTTTTATAAACAATCGAATTTAGCAGTAAAATATTTTTGGCACAAATATATATTCGATCAGCTAATGGCTATTTATAAAATTTCTTGTATTATACCAAGAGTATTGTAAGACTATGTACAAAATCAAAACATTGACTTCAGAAAGTTTCACTATAAAAAATGTTATAAATACAAGTATTACATTGTTATTTTACTGATACGAATTGCAAAATTTTAAACGGTAAAAATGGACAACTTCCATTTTTTTGCGAAATAGTCAGGCGTTTCAAACATTTCCTGAAAATAATCGAAATTTCGACGCTGAAAAAGCCTAAAGCATCCATGCTATTCATTAATTTTGTAAGGCGTTAGAGTAAGATAGCGACAATGTGTCAGCTTACGCTGCTATATTTTTAGATTTGATGGCATTATACACTTAGTTATAGATAATTAACCAAACATTGTAACATATTATTTTTTTCAAATAAGTGTTGGTACTGCAATATTTTCCAGTGTCCAGTTCTTGCTACAAGGATTGCAAGAATTGTTGAACGGAATGAAATTATCATAATTTCCAAAAAATAATTTGCGGTTAATATTCTATTTTTTCAGTCTCTCTATTCATTTCATTTTTGTTGCATCCCTCGCCATCATATCTACGAGTAAAGAAATTTTCTTACTCGTAGTAATCATATATATCATCTTCAGGATAAGAATTTTTACTGGCTTATTCTATTGTTTCTTCTTCCTCAGAACTTCAATTTAATTTAATTTTTTGCTTTTTAGTATTGATTTTTTTCTTTATAATCTTGTTATTTTTACTTTCATTTTCCTTTTTTTCACTAATATAATCCGGAGATGTGACTTGCTTGGATAGTTACCGAACGTTAATAACCAGTCTTTGCTACTTACTTGGATAGTTACCGAACGTTAATAACCAGTTCTACAATTAGCCACGTGAGGATTGCCATAGAAACCGTCAAACAAAGTGGAAAGGTTTTTCGCAACTCTATTATTACTTTATTATTTTCGTGATATTTGATCTTAATCTGTTGCAATAACTTATTTAGTTTTGTGTTATTTTTATTTCAATTTATTTTCATTTAATTTTTGACTTTATATATATCCCGTTTATTGTTTTAACCAGTTCTCGGTAAGTTTGTTCTTTTGTTCATTTGTTGTATTATTTATTTTTGTGAGTCAGGTTATCTTTTAGGAAAATGGATTTAGTTATTCCCCCGAAACCTCCAGACCCTTCTAAGTCTCCAATATGTTTTAATGAATTTGCTTCTCCTACATCGCCTGCCAGTTTTGTTACAGTTTCGGATTCCCAACCGGAACTGAAACGAAAAAATAAAAATTGTAAAAGACCCAACTGTAAAAAAAAATAAGCTTAAGAATAATCCCTCTTTTCATCCTTCTGATTCTTCATGTACTGAAACAGAGGATACAATCCCTCGTAAGACCCCTCGCACTCCTCTTTCAGAAGCAAGTTCAAAATCTCTTCCTCCAACCCCGACCTTTTCTCCTCCCTCTCTCCCTCCGAATTCTTTTGAGGGCCGTTTATACGTCCCTAGCGACGTTGGTCCATTTATAGTCCACGTACAGAGAAAAGAGCCCCAGCCTAATTCCGGATTTTCATTCCATGCTGTGAAATTTGGATCCACCTTAAAACATTTTAAAGTTGATGGAATTACTCGAGATGGAGTGAAACAAATTGGCAGGAACAGGATTTCGGTGGAATTTTCATCTGCTGATGCCGCCAACCGATTCGTTAACCACTCTGCCTTCACAGGTCAAAACAAATTGTTTATCCCCTCCTTTAACCTCAGTCGTATGGGAATTGTTCGCGATGTTCCAGTTGATTGGTCTGACGAGGAGGTTTTACACAATATAGAAGTCCCTGAAGGGTGCGGTAAAGTTACTAAAGTCCGCCGTTTAAATTTAAAAAAAATAATTGATGGCCAGCCTAAATATTTTCCGTCTGAGACGATGGTCATTACCTTTGATGGCCAAGTTCGTCCTCAACGTATATATATGGCTTATTCATCCCTTCTAGTCTCAAAATACGAATTCCCTACAATACAATACTTCAAGTGTTGTAGGTTTGGACATGTGGCTGACAAATGCCGATCTTCTGAGCGTTTCCGATGTGATCAAGGTCACGTTGGGAAAAATTGCCCACTTCCTCTTGACAAAGCAAAATGTATCTTTTGCAGTGGAAATCATGATTCCACTGATAAAAATTGTCCAGAATTTGAAAGACAAAGAAAAATCAAGTTCGAAATGTCTGAAAGAGATATTTCCTATGCGGAAGCGTCCAAGTTGGTCCCCTCTGCTAAAAAATCATACGCCTCAGTTGCAGCTCATCCCCCTCTAACTCTTCCTTCTCCAAGTTCTTCCCAAATTTTGATCTCTCCGTCTCGTCCTACCAACTCTTCTCACAAAAAAATTATTTCTCTGAAACCCCGATCCCACTCTTCGACTAGTTCCAACCAGGGCTATGACTCTGCTCTAGAACAAGCCTGGGCAGACTTCCGAATTCCTTAACCTGAAAAAGGTTGCGTCTTAAATCAACAACTTTCAGCTAATACTTCTACGAGTATTATTCAATTTCTTTTGACCACCTTGGTCAAAATTCTGAGTTCCCCCAATCAAATACCGTCCAACGTTGCCTCATATATTCTTACTTCCCTTCAATCCCTTCTTTCCAATGGCTTCGCCAATAGTGACGAGGGTGTTGCAATGGAATAGTCGCAGTATAATTTCCAACAAAGCAGATCTTCGTCACCTCCTTGTCAAGTATTCTCCATCCGTGGTTGCCATCTCGGAGAATTGGCTGAAGCCTGGATTCCATTTTAAGATCCTAGGCTATGTCTGTCTCCGGGATGATAGAGGGGATGGTAAGGGCGAATCCGCCCTATTACTTGACAAATCTCTTCTCTTCTCCCAGATTTCTCTTGGCTCCCGCAGTTGTCAATTCAATATTGTTGCTGCGAGAGTTAAAGATATCACTATCCTCTCCATATATGTCCCCCTTCCTACATGTTCCGTAGCATTAGAACTACGGGATATTTTATCTTCAATTCCTGGCCCATATTTTATTCTGGGAGATTTTAATGCTCATCACCCGTCTTGGGGTTCCACCCGAAGCAACCGTCTTGGGGTCTCCTTGGTGGAATTCCAGGACGATTTTGGCCTGTGTTTACTGAATGATGGTTCTCCAACACGAGTTCCTGTCCCATTGCAGAACCCGAGCTCAGTAGATATATCTCTTTGCTCCTCATCCTTGGCATCCTTGGTTTCCTGGAATATTCTTTCTGAGTCTTTTGGAAGCGACCATTTCCTCATTTTGATTTCTTTCCCTCATGTAAATTTAAATATTGAAAAAACTCCCCCTCTTCAAAAATACAACCTACATAGGGCAGATTGGGTGGGATTCCGTACCTTTCTCAATGTCGAAGTGGATTCCCTCCCTCCAGTGGACTTTGATAACATTGACACTTGCTGTGACCAATTTGTAAAGGCTATAGACCTATCCGCTCGGAAATTTATCCCACTTAAAAGATTTAACCATCACTTCAGATGAGGATCTGAAGTGATGGTTAAATATCCCCCCTAGTGGGGTGGAGACTGTTCCGCAGCGGTTAAAACCCGTAAAGAGGCTGAAGCGATATATAAATTTAATATGTCGGAAGCAAACTTCCTCTTGTTTCGAAAGACCCAAGCTCAGACCAAACGAATTCTCCTTAAAAAAAAAGAGGGAAGGCTGGAAGAAATTCTGTCAATCCCTCTCTCCTTTTACTCCCTCTCGTGTCGTCTGGTCTAATATAAAACGCTTTCGGTCTATTTTTCAGCCTGATCTTCCCAAATCTGTACACGAGAATTGTACACTTCCCCCATCCGTCCCAAATTTAGATGAATTACCTTTCAGGTATAACTTTTCTAGCGCCAATCATTTTTTAGAAGAAGATTTCTCCATTAACGAATTGGATTTCACCTTACACCATCTTAAGGATTCTTCCCCTGGTATTGACGGAATTTCATATTCAATGGTGAAAAATACTTTACCATCTACCCGTTGGTATCTTTTATGTTCAAATCAGGTTCTATTCCAAAGTCTTGGAAAACTCAAATAATAATTCCCATTCTTAAACCTCATAAAGATCCCAATGTAGGTTCATCCCACAGACCCAAAGCCCTTTCTCCTGTTCTAACGAAGATTACGGAACATTTAATTAAGAATCGTTTGGAATGGTTTACTGAACATCATTCTATTTTTCCAAGGAACCAATTTGGCTTCAGAAGAGCTAAAAGCACGTTGGACAATCTAAGCGTCCTAACCCCTGACATCAGACTTGCTTTCTCTCGACAAGAGTTTCTCGTTGCTGCTTTTTTATATCTTTCTTCAGCCTACGATAATGTAATCCTTCCAGTCCTCCAAAAAATTCTTCATAATCTTGGGATTCCGATTAAGATTTTAAATTTTCTCCTCAATTTTCTTTTAGAAAGATCTATTATTCTTAGATCCCCTGGACCCCCTCCTTTTCAATAATTGTTGCCGAAAATGCTTTGAACTCTGCCCTTGTTAACCTAAATAAATGGGTTACCTCTCATGGTATGGAATTATCCCCTTCCAAAAGCGCTATCGTAGTCTTCTCGAGAATGAGAATTACTCCTCCGTTATCTATTTCTTATAATTCCTCTTTGATCCCTGTTCTTTCCAATACCAAATTGTTAGGTATGTTCCTAGACTCAAAATTATCCTGGAACATTCACATCGAATATGTCATCTCCCAATGCCAAGCTAATATGAATATCCTCCGCGCTCTTTCGGGAGTGTGGTGGGGCTCTCACCCTTCCACATTAAAGTTAATATATAATGCTCTAGTCCGTAGTCATCTAGAATATGGTTCATTTCTACTTGATCCTATTTCCAAATCCAATGCCACTAAATTGACCCGCATTCAGTCTCAAGCTCTGAGGATCATAGCAGGTGCTATGAAATCCAGTCCCATAAATGCCCTACAAGTAGAATGTGTTGATCCTCCTTTAAGTCTCCGGCGACAATACCTAGCTGATCGTTATTTACTAAACACCGCTAGGTTTTCTCACCTCACCCTATTTTTCCTAAACTCACCCTTCTCTCTAGGTTTATTGAACATACTCTTTTTGGCGTTCTAAGTCCCGACCTCCTCTTATTGTTAGCTTCCAAAGATTCAAATCCCTCACTAACCCTGTTAATCAAAATTCTTCTCTCCCTCTCTATAGCTTCCCATTTGACTCGGTATTTCACAGGCCAAATATAAATTTGTGTTTTGGAGTTGATAAGGAGTCCAAAAATGCTAATTTGCTGTTCAATTCTATCTCGAATTCTTTTTGGATGGATTGGACGCGAATATACACAGATGCATCAAAAACCGGTAGGTCGGACGGCTATGTCGGAGCGTCATTTTACTCTCCATCCACCGCTCATTCAGCTTACTTTCGCCTTCCTAAGGAGTGTTCGGTATTCTCCGGGGAATGCCGTGCTATTGTGGAGGCCTTGAATTATGCTCTACTCAAAAAGATTCGCAGGCTCCTTATCTTCTCTGATTCCTTAAGTTGTTTACAGTCCCTTCTTGGTAATCCATTTTCTTCAAACTGTAGTTTCCTGATTCTTCGGATCAAGCAACTTACACTTGATTTGGAGAGATCGGGATCCGATGTGGTTCTTGCATGGATCCCTAGTCATTGTGGCATCGTAGGTAACGAAATAGTCGACGCAAAAGCTCGGTTTGCCGCAGTGAACGGGGATCCATGTTTCATTACTAATTTCATTGAGGATCTTCTTCCCATGACTCGTTTTTGGATGGCATCTGACTGGCAGAGGGCGTGGGAAAGATCATGCCAGATTACAGGTGCGCGATATTTCCAGATCCAACCTTTTATACATTCAAAACCTTGGTTCTCAACATTTATTTTCTCTCGAAAGGAATCCTCTGTGGTATCTCGCATGCGTTTGAGTCATTGTTCTATTCCTACTCATTTGGCTAGACTGCGGATCAGAGAGTCTCCAATTTGCGATTGCGGGTTTGGAGAAGGAGATTTAAATCATCTCATTTTTTCATGTCCATTAAATAATAAATTTCCTTCGTTTGTTTCAAAATTATTAAAATACAAAATCCAATTGCCTATCAACATAAGACCACTTTTATTTATTGCCAACAAACCCATTTTAGGGTTAATCATTCAGTTCATAAGAAAGAACGATATCAAAATATAAAATTTTTTATACTTATGTTCATGTTTGTTTTTTTATGTTTGTATATTTGTATATACTTATTTTGTACTTTCTGTGTATTATAATGTCGTTTTCTTCTTTTAGTTTAATTCTAGCCAACTTCTTATTTGGCTAGACTGCGGATCAGAGAGTCTCCAATTTGCGATTGCGGGTTTGGAGAAGGAGATTTAAATCATCTCATTTTTTCATGTCCATTAAATAATAAATTTCCTTCGTTTGTTTCCAAATTATTAAAATACAAAATTCAATTGCTTATCAACATAAGACCACTTTTATTTATTGCCAACAAACCCATTTTAGGGTTAATCATTCAGTTCATAAGAAAGAACGATATCAAAATATAAAATTTTTTATACTTATGTTCATGTTTATTTTTTTATGTTTGTATATTTGTATATACTTATTTTGTACTTTCTGTGTATTATAATGTCGTTTTCTTCTTTTAGTTTAATTCTAGCCAACTTCTTATTTAGTTTTTGTTTCATTGTATAGTTTATTCTTTTGTTAACAAGCAACAATGACAAATATCCGAAATATGATTTAATCAGTGTTGCATAGCCTTTTTTCCACACTTGAAATTGGCAAAGGTGCTCTCTGGAGAGAACGAACGCTATATAATCAAAGATAAAGATAAAGATAATTAGCCACGTGTCAGTCAGGTACTTTGAAGGCATGTCTTTTTTTGGTGTATTTTTGGGAGCATCGTTATCTTGATGTTGAAGGCATTGTTGGTGATTCTTGAACCGGTTCAAATGTAGAATTCTCAAGCATCATTGAAACCACTTCAATAATTCTGTCATCTTTTATAGATTATCAGATATGTAAGCATAATCTGGAATATAAATTTAGCGCCACTTACGAATTTATTATTCGATTTGAGGTTATGTTATCGACAGATTGTTGTAATAAACGAAAAAACATAATAAGTTTTAAAGATAATAAGACTACAACGTCAAATATCAACATACTAAAAAATTTGAAGTAGATTTAATGTTTGAAGTTTAAAAATACTTATTTTTTTATTTTTTTTCATTAAAAAAATGTATACAGCAACATATACGTTCGAGTAGCAGTCGCTAACCAATCTTAGCTCATGACATCTTGAGCAAAGACAATAAAATTTTTCGGTTGGTTGGATCGAACAGCCCACATCATACTGAATTACCCTACGCTAATACCCGGAAACGCAGCCTTGATTGTATTTATATATATTATGGTGTATTCACAGTGATTCGTTATGGCGCCTTTTAATAGTCTTACAAAAAGAAAACGCATTATGAGCGGCAAAATGTACTAAGCGGAAAATAATGTAATAATTGAAATATTATTCTGAAAAGAAGACATATATTTACGTTTGTAATTTCGTATAAGTAGTTTGAAAAGTAATATATGTATGTCAATGGCTGCGGAAAATGCAATGTTTATCTCATCTCAAAATCTTCGACAAATAATTAAATATTTATTTAAAATTGATTTTATACTACTTAAATAATCTAAAAAACAATTGAATAGATATTAGAAAGAAAAGTAATTTAATACCCATTTTTATGGTAAATACACCTTGAGACTTTGTTAACAATATTATATTAAAACCGTACTTTCGTTCGACTTTCATGAAATCATCAGTTTATCAGATAAAAATGCCGATTTGTGCTTATGAATTTTGCGGGACAATAAACTTTTATTCTCCATTCGGACTTGTATGTATGGTCTCAGCTCAAGAAATATTTTCATTAGGACTGAGAGATATAGTCAAAGTGGTTCACATTGTCGTAACATGAAGAAAGGTCTAGGAAAGAGCCCTCGTCGGGATAGATTAATTATAATACCGGTGGACAAAACTAAGTCATATTTTTGTGTTTTTTTAAAATCCTTTTTCTCATAAGAATTCATAAAACTTCATGAGAAAACTAAAAAACCTAAAATTTCGTTAGAAAAACAACATTTTAGAAGGAAATTTAATATTAGACAAACGTAGAATACGAAATTAACAAAATGTATTGAACAAAGATATAGAAATTACTACGACGGTGGGTCACCGACGGAGCTGTTAACCGAATCAAATACGTGAGAGGTTTGAGGCAAAATTTAATATTATTGTTAATTTTAGTACATTTCTGTAGTAGAATGCTGGCGAATCAAAATTTTAATTCTATATTGCAATCCTATTTTTCGCCCGTCATATTGGCTTCCTTGTCATATATCCTGACCCTTTTACTCCAATTATAATTGTTTCCCTGTGGTCCTCACTAATGGAAAGAAACGCAAAAAGCTTAGCTCTCATTGGTATCAGATTTATTGATTAACATATATCTGATTAAACATTATTTGCTCTACCGTGCTAAGGGTATAGCATAATAATTTTCGTAGTCAGATACGTTATCTAAAATTATCAAGAGTGCGATAGAACATATGGAATAGTATTCGGAATTTTTATTACACTAATAACATGGGATTTCACACTTTCATACAGCAGGACTGATAATAGTCCTGCTGTATGAAAGTGTGAAATCATTTTCCGAGGTAATGAATTTTTTATCTTCTCTTTTTTGAGCACTCTACCCACGTATTCTTCCATAACGGAAATTAATTTTATAAAGTTACCGTCATTCTGCTCAAACAGCTTGTCGCTTGTACCTTGAAAAGCCCGATAAATTTAACAAGCACTTTAGCGATAGCTACGATTGTTAGAACACCCGTACGAATTCTTTAACAGCCGTATCTATAGTTTTACAACACTTTAACCATTGTCTCATTTCTAGTCTTTCATGGTCTTATCTCCATCTATAAAGCCCTCTTAAAACGAAGTGTTTCCATCTATAAAGTCCTCTTTGGTAAAGATCATATAGCCGAACATTGTTCAGCAAAAAGCAGTATGGGTAGATTTTGAACTAGCGAATTTCTTGAAACTCTTCATTGCATAAAATTCGTGTATAATAATTTTCACAAAATTTTCGGCTAGTGTTATTAAAAACATATTCATACTAATACTAGGCTTGGGTGGATCTTTTCGGCCTTTTAAAATTCTCGGCTTCAGTGCTGGATCTATAACTAAAGGTTAAAGAGCATTTTCCGTAGGTAGGTGTAGCGGAATTGTGCCAGTTCCAGTTGATTTGGAAATATCGTCTATTTGACGATTCCGTGTTTCTTTTTTACCGGATTTGAATTTGGATTTTCTAAAGCCTAACGCGCACTGCGATGAGAGTATGATTCGTGCCGTTTTAAATTCGTAACCGCAATCATATGGTACGTAAATCGCGGTAGCATATCCGAATGTTTTGCCATTCGTATCTTAACTGTCGTTGACGACGCGCATACCAGTTGCATTGAAATGAATGACAAAACCAGAGCCTGCGTTGGTTTACTAATGTGTCGAAAAAAGTTAAATCTACACAATATTGGGTATAGCAACTTACAGCATTGAAATCTATAAAATATTTTTTTAGGGTTCAGTACCTCAAAACAAAAAAACAGAACCCTCGTTAGATCACTCACGTGTCTGGTCGTCGGTGCTTCAAAACCGTTTTTCTTAGAAACCACTTGACGCAGAAATTGAAATTTCAACGTAGATTTCACTTAACGTACCTATAACTCAAAAATATTCGTTTTTATGTTATTGGGGAGGCAAATTAATTACTCGAAAATATTTTTCTTTAATTTTATATGCCGTGTGGGGTATTATTTGGAAAGTAGTTACAAGTATCTCCAAAATATTTTTTATAATTTTAAGTATTATATCTTCAGAGATACGAGTATATTGGAAAATATGCAAAAAATATGTCCCCCTACCCCCAATATTTCCGAAACTAATCAAACTAAAATTATGAAGAAAATGGGTTCTAGAATGCAAATTTAATTCTAAAACCTATATTAAGGTTTTAGAATGAAAATCGTGAAAAAATGTGGATTTAGTTACAAAGGTTTTATAAAAATTAGAGCGATGATTCGAGATGTCATAATTTTTTAAATGTGCACCAAGTTTTTATGTCCATGAAATATTTCATAGATATTGTCTGTTATATTACATTTTTCTCTATTTATAGCTAGTTTTCTTAAAAATAATTGCAAGTTTTAGCTTCTAAGTCGCGTAGAAGTTTAAAACTTGAATAGTAATACACACGTATTTTAAATTTAATAACTTTTTAAAATGCACATATGAGAGTTAAAGCGATAGTGAAATTAATACAGGTATACGAAATGAATAACAAACAATAAGTTGAAAGTTGAAGTTTAAAGTTTGTATATATTTATATCGGAAATTCACGCTCGCGCTATTGGCGTTTTTTTACCACCATACCCATAAATGCGTATAATTCCATAGTTCTCAGAGTGTGCGGAAATAATCCGCACGGAATTTTACCACAGTGCGCGTTAGGCCTAAGTCGTTGTTTATTTTATTACAAGCAAACTGTAAATAATTCTTTAAAATAGCAGCTTGTTAAAACCTTGCGTTTATTTTTCCAACTATCGTCCTTTGCACTAGTGACCAGATAGTTTGATTGGCGTTAGGCATTCTGAAACAGACAAATAATTTAAAATATAAAATATTAATAGTCTTAATTAAAAATGAAGATGCATCCTCGTTAAAAATATAAGACCTTATCACACAATACAGAAAATGTTTGATTTGATAATACTGATAATATTATCAAAATAAAGGAGAAAACAATTTACAGAAGAGATCTTTATTTCTCCAATTCACAAACAGCAGGCGGTTATATTATTTGAAGTCATTTAAGAAAAAAACGGCCAAGTGCGACCCGAACTCGTACAAAGAAGGTTCTACACAATATAGAAAAAGCGGCAAATTCATTTATTTTCTTCGAAATCTTCCATATCAGAAACTTCGTTTTATTTTTCCTAAAATATAAATAAGACTTTCTATTACTCCGAAATATTTCTTCAAAAAAGTTTATTTTCCAAACGCTAAAATCACGTTACTTACGTAATGAGTAAAACAGTTTTAAATAGACTACTCCGTAAAAACGTCTCGTTTTAAACAGACCACTCGCTTGTTTGCCATTTTTTTATAAATTCATAAACAAATTTGATTTTGTTCTGTAATTACGATTTGCGAATTTTGCGACGGTGAATGTAATTTAAGCAGTTTTACTGTGGTCTGTGTTTCAAAACTTACGAATTTGGATAAGGGTGTTAGATTTTTATAAAGACTACAAGTGCTTCGAAAAATCAACGGGACGACAAGTGTAATAAACTAAAGTTACGTTACGATACCACGTAAGTTAGATTACGAGATTACTTTACATACTCATTTCATCTAATATTACAGAAATTATTACTATTCCATCTAGCGCCGTTCTTCATTTTCTCTCCGTTCACCTAATAGTGAGATAGAAAAATAATAAATGATGTAATGATAAAAATATCTAGATAGGTAAGTATTTAGGTTCAATTAATTTTAGTTAAATAGATAAGTGCTTACCTGTCAAACGTTATTTGTAAATTTCAGGTCCGCACTCTAACCACACGATTACTTACCTTTCTTTCAGGAACAATATGTCAGAGGTACCCTTAAAGAAAAAACACCAAAGTGGTTCGAAAAAACGTAAAAACCCACAAGAGCAAGAAAACAAGCGTGGTGAACAATTAAAAAAGACACAAAACCTTTTTCAACTCGGATTTATTCACCGATCAATGGAAAATCAACCGTATACGTCTCTGAGGTACTTGGAGACATGTAAGGTTGATTTTTCGTTGATTGGCGATGGACCCAGTAGAGATACCTTTGTTACGTGTTATTATGTAAGCCTGGCTGGCAATACTACATTAGCTAGCATGTCAAATAAATAAATAATACGTCTCTGATTGAGTTTAAGATTCTCTTTATTGTACTTTAATATCATACAAACACGAACATGGTGGCATTCCCGGTAAAATATTGGAAAATTAGAAGTTTCAATCAACAATTGACCCTGACTCTCTGAAAAAATAATTAGAAGAAGCCGTAACCATGATGGCGAGCGAAGCACCTAAGCCTAATATCAACGTGAAACCGCCAGAAAGGTTGGTATTTGATGATGTTCTATTCAATAATTGGAAACTTTTAAACACAAATGGGACAATTATACGATTTTACCAATTTGAATGATCAAAGTAGACAATATCACGTTACACTGTTATTGCATACGCTTGGTGATATTGCATTGAAACGATATGAGTTTTCGTTTGCTACTGAAGATTATGTAACAACAACCAAAGAGATAATCAAGCAATTTGATAAGTATGTGGTCGGAGAAAAAAATGAAACGTGTGAAAGGTTTCTGTTTAATAATTGAAAACAAGAAATAAATGAATCCTTTGTTAGAATATGTAATTGCTGTGATAATTGCGTAGTTAAATTCTTTACTTCGTGATCGAATAATTTTGGGTTTGAAAAGTTACAAGAACAATTATTAAGATAAAGAACTTTGAATTTAGAAAAGGGCATCGATACTTGCAGAGCGGCAGAATACACACAGATTAAAAGAAAATAATTTCGTCCTGACATTGTAAATAAAATTCATCATAAGAAAACTGAAAATAAGAAATCTGTGGACAACAAAAAGCAAAATGATAAACAAGAAAAATCATGCAGATTTTGCGGCAAAAAACACAAATTGATAAAAGAACTTTGTTCAGCATGGAGAAAAACATGTACAAAATGCCAAAAAATGATTTTGCAATTAAATGTATATCTAAGAAAATGTAAACCATGTTTCAGAACAAGAAAATGAAAAATGTATAAACAAAGTCGAAGACAAAAATATGATATAAAGTGTCTTATGTTAATAAATGGAAAAGAGGTAAGATTTCAAATAGATACTGGAGCTACAGTAAACATTATGATACTGGAATCGAGTCATGTAATAAAATTGTAAAATGTAAACTGGCAGTACTTTGAAGCTAATTGAAGTTCATCGAGAACATGTGATTAATCCAATGAACAACAAAAAATATAATGTTGAGTTTATTATTGTCGATAAACAGCACATACAACCTCTTCTTGGTTTGAAAGCTGTACGAATCATGAAATTGATTAAAGTCCAAAATAAAGAATTCCTGTCTGTAAATTTAGCCGAATTAACTGATTATAAAGATCTATTTTCTGATGATCTAGGAGAATTTCCTGGCATTGTTCATCTACAAACTAATCAAGATATCTCACCTTCTACTATGCCAGTACATATACCAATTGCCTTGCGAGATAAACTAAAAGATGAACTGAATCGACTTGAAGGTAATAGAATCATTCGAAAGATAACAGAACCAACTATGCAGATAAGTAACATTGTATGTGTAGAAAAACCAAATGGTAAACTGAGACTCTGTTGTATGTGTAGAAAAACCAAATGGTAAACTGAGACTTTGTTTAAATCCTATTGAACTCAATAAAGCACTTAAACGACCGAGATATATTATGCCAAATTTAGAATAAATACTATATGAATTGAATGGTGCTACAGTCTTTAGTAAATTTGATTTGCAAAATGAATTTTGGCATATTATTCTTGATGAAGCACCAAGTCTACTTACAACTTTTCAAAAAAATTTTGGTCGCTACCGCTTTCGACGATTACCTTTTGATTTGAATATAAGTTCTGAAATTTTTAAAATAAAGATGAAACAGTCCTTTTAGGGTCTTCCTGGACTAATGAACATTGCTGATACTGTGATAATATTTGGAAAAGACAAAAAACAGCATGATAAATATTTGAAACTTTCTACAAAAATGTAAACACCTGAAGATCAAGCTTAATAAAGAAAAAATGTAACTACAACGTAATGAAATCACTTTTATGGGACATAAAATATCTAAGGATGGTGTTACACTAAATATTAAGAAGGTCCAAGTGATTGTAGATTTCAAAGTACCTACTAACAAAGAAGAATTAAAGCGCTTCTTAGGAATGTGTAATTATTAAAAGGATAAAATTATTTAGTGAGCCACTGTATACACTGTTGAAAAATGATATTCCATGGAATTGGTCAGTAAAACAAGATGAAGCCTTGATGGAATTAAAGAGTCTACTAAGGAAGACACTTTGAAAATTTTTGGTTCTACAAAACCTGTTCAAGTAGATGAATCTACTGAAGATGAAGAAATACTTGCTTTGAAAAAGATGGTCACAAGAGGACTGCCAGAAGAAAGAGTTGATGTTATTCCAATTATAAAAAGCTATTTTGATTATAGAGATGAACTAGGAATTCAAGATCGTGTTATAGTAAGAGGTTCAAGATTTGTGATTCCAAAAGCAATGAGAAAATAAATGAAAGATAAAATTCATCTCGGGCACCAAGGTATCAACTCATGTTTAAGAAGATCAAGGGAGCTAATTTTTTGGCCTGGTATGTCATCTGAAATTAGACAATTCATAGGTGGATGTCTAATTTCAGATGACATACCAGGCCACAAAATTCATACATGCTTATCTTATAGTGTTCATAGACCTCAAGAAGCTATAAAATGGCATGAAGTGGCTGAAAGACCTTGACAGAAGGTTGGGATTGATTTATTTTGCAAAGATAGAAAATATTTAGTGAGTATGGATTATTTTAGTCAATTTATAGAAGTGGATTATCTTCCAGACACGAAATCTTCAACTGTAATAGAAAAATACCAGCATCATTTGGCCAGATATGGTGTTCCAGAAATAGTTGTAACCGGAGGTGACACACAATTGAGATCTATTGAATTCAAGAAATTTTGTCAAAATTGGGATATCAAACACAAGCAAACCAGTCCATATAACAGTATATCCAATGGTCAAGTTGAATTTGCTGTGAAAATTGTGAAGACAATAATGAAAAAGTCGATTTACAAAAGAGAATCCCTATTTAGGTTTAAGAGACCTAAATATATATATAGAAACACTCCACTTGAGAAAGTTGGAAAAAGTCCAGTGCAATTACTTCTTGAAAGCGAACAAGAACCTATTTCAAAGGCTTTTTTCAAGCCTTCCTTCAATTCTTATCCTGAAATTTCTCATCGAAAGGAAGATTTAAGACAGAAAAAGTCTGAAAATGATCACAAGAAAACTATTCTGCCTGAATATAAACAAGGAGAAGTTGTATACATGCAA
Source organism: Druceiella hillmani (assembly GCA_039881145.1). Lineage (NCBI taxonomy): Eukaryota > Metazoa > Arthropoda > Insecta > Lepidoptera > Hepialidae > Druceiella > Druceiella hillmani. Next base: position 29,732,553 of record JAYKKI010000003.1, on the reverse strand, counting down.
CCTCAAAGAAGAAATGAAACCTTGGAGAAACCTGTATTTACAAAAGCCATCACACCTAGAAGATTCGGGATGACTACAGAAAATGGACAAACTTATGTAAGAAATAGAATGTTTCTTCGAGGAACTCAGAGTAAACAGCAGGATTTAACAAGTGTGTCTATTTAAACTGAAGAAAGACCAAAGACAAATGGTGACGCAGTACCATCTCTAAATCCAGATAATACGAAAGTCAACCAGGATGCTGATATACCTACATCTACTCCTACACCGGTAACATGTGATGGACCCTCTGTTTCAAATGATACACGTTTGACGACTAGAAATGGTAGAACCATCACCAAACCTTCAAGATACAGGACTTAATATATTTGTTTAACTTTTGAGTATATTGTAATTTCAGTTCCTGTAATTCTTAACTTGTCTTAGTGTATTTAATTTAATATTCATTAAAGAAAAAGAAAAAGAAAGGGGTGAGATGAATGCACTAAGTAATAATTTCTACTAGATATAATTGATGATTTCTGATATTTAGGTATAATTAATAATTTGGCTAGATATAATTAGTCATTTCTTTAAAAGGGGAAAGATGTTAAGGCTATGTAAGCCTGGTTGGCAACACTACGTTATTGAATATATTTGGCGTTAATTTTGTAGAAATTCATTATTCACAATTAAATGAAACTACGTGATGTAGTATTATTTCTACTTTCTTTCATTTCTTTAACCACGACCTAGGTTGCGTTGTATTACAACATCTTCAGGTGGGATATTAGCAAAAATCTTTGCTAATATCCCACCTGAAGATGTTGTAATACAACGAAACCTAGGTCGAGGTTAAAGAAATTAAAGAAAGTAGAAATAATACTACATCACGTAGTTTCATTTAATTGTGAATACTACGTTAGCTAGAATGTCAAAAAAATAACACGCCTCTGATTGAGTTTAAGATTTTATTTATTATATTTTAAGATTATACAAACGCGAAACAACCTTGCGAGTGTTCTGAACAGATTGGCCAAGATCAAGAAACAGCTACTTTAGTGGATACAGAGGAAAGTGAGGCCGAGACCGAGGTCCGATTACTATATCAAAACGTAGTCCATCTAGGAATAGAATACCAGAATGACATTGGCTTATGGCAAAATATTAGCAACGAAATACAAGATTTTTGATGTACTGGAGACCCTATTAACGAATGTTCTCTGAGTATGATTTTTCTACTTCAAGCCTACAATACGACGATGGCAAAATATGTTTTTCTCAATCTATATTTTTCGAAAACATATAAAACGAGAGTGACTCATGTCTACTGGAAAAGTATAAAGGAAAGTGGGGTAATTGGGCACACCTAATGGAAATAAAGGATAATAGTAGCAAAGCCACGTTATTTGTTGTCAATTTTTATTCAAAACTAAACTTTGACATTCTGTCAAGAAATAAAACTTAGAAAATAACATAAAAATCACATGAATTAATAAAATTTTAATGAAAAACCAAACGCTTGCCGTTTCTTTTTACCCTGCACCTGTGGGTTAATAAAAAACTGTGTGTTGGGTAATTGTGAACGCAAAGGGGTAATTAGAAACTTAAGAAAAATCAACAATTAACAGCTATTATTATAAATAATCAGCCTTATGAAGTTTCACAAAAATCACATATGTATCCTTTGCTCGACCCGCCACTAGCTCGTGAACCTCCTTTAAACATAAAATACGCTGAATCCAATCGTCTTTGAGAGGTCTCATACCTCTCAGCACATATGATACAAAAATATTTAGTTTCATTTTCATCTACCTCAGATTTTGAATTTCTGGGTCATTTTTCCTTTATCTTAGTGCCATTATTACTCTTCTGGCTTGTGGTATTTCTTTTCTTTTTTTTCCATGATTGTCTTAGTTTCTTCACTTGTAAATTCATTTAAATTTTTAACTGCTTTTATTTCTTGCAGTTTGTTTTTTTAATTTTTCTTCAAGTTGTTGTTTTTTGGGAGCGCTGGATAAAATTTGCAAATGCTTTTTATTTTTTCGTTTAGAAATTGTAATTTTTACAGGAATAATGGGAAGATTTATAATATCTTTAAGTGATACACTGAAAGATGAAGGTTCTGAAATCACGGAACTATATAGCAGCAACTTTATCATCCAGTATTTTTTCAGTTCCAGCATTTAAAGAAGGCAAAGTTTCCATGGAAGTACTTGACATTGAGTATTCAACATTTGTCTATCTGATCTTAGTTCGGTTCCAGATGTTGAAATAGACGCAGTATCTACGGGAGTATGCAGAAATGTCATTGGATCTTGATTTTTGGAATATAATAGACTCATCAAACGAATTGATGCGATCAAGACACTCTATAAACTTCTCCGGATCGATAGACACGATCCCAGATGCTCGAAATCCATTTACAGACATGTCTACCCTGGACGTTCTGCTGTATGCCTTAGTAAAAAGTTCACCAATATCGTGTTGCGTGACTCGTTTTCTGGGATTATTAGCCATGTAAATCTCACATTCTTTATTGTACGGAGATTTTAATGAACTAAAAATGTAAGG
>JAYKKI010000003.1:29407500-29725000 GCA_039881145.1 Druceiella hillmani | reverse complement strand
ACAATCTTTTTTCTTAATTTTTGTAGTTTCCCTTAAACTTAATAATGTCGTTACGTCTTTCTTTTTCCGAGAAGAAGAAGTATTTCGACCAATGACTTATCGGAAATGGCAAGTACTAAGTATGGCAAGTAATAAACCAGTTCATGGGCAATATTGGGACAAATAGTGATAGCTTTAGGAGATAATGATATGTCTTCTTTCAATCGGTTGTCAAGTGAGTCGGTTTTAACAACTGATATTTCGTCTTTACCATAATTTTCGGCCACTTCATTATTTGGGCTAATATCCATGTCATTTATCACATCTGGATTGATATAGTCATCTCTAAGTACAATTTTATTAGATGGCCGAATCCTTTTTCAGACAACCAATCCACGCAGTCTTTTCCAGTACAACCATTTTTTCACAGTTTAGGACATTTACCCTCTAAGTATATTTTTGCATATTTATAAGACAAATTCGATACGATCAAATTCGATTTGTGAATACAACCTGTAGTGTATTTTTCTATTGTTGATTAAAAATTCAAAAAACTCTTTACTCGATTAGCAAAACCTGTGCAACCAATGTACTTGGACTCATGCACATTAGAAGATGAAATTTCCTATTTTCAAAAATTTTCTGCAACTTTCCGGATGGGCCATATCTTCGATACTACTTCAGATATAGCAGTCTTTATGTTCTCATTATTGATGCTTTATCTATTAGTCTCAAGTTCATACGTTTATAATATTTTTTTAAAAACAGAGTAGCTCATTGAAATTTTCACTTTTGTACAATAACGGGGCACATTGATGCAGTTCCAATGTCTTATAGTACCGAAATACCCCAACGTGCATTTAAAAAAACTTAAATTATTAATAAAACTTTATTACGACCCAGAATTGTTTACCATTGGTATTAACTAACTTTTAGTATCCGGAATGGATAAGCGGAACGGAAGAGGTAAACAACCTGGAACACTTTAAACGGATAGGTAAATAGCACTGCCCGGGGCGGAAGACAATTTTGCCGCCATCTTATTTAGGTATTTTAATTTAATGTATACTATACATTACATACATTAATTATAGAGAACTTTTCGGCGAGAACAGTCATCATTATTTTGCATTATACAGGTTAGATTTTAAATAAAAAAGTTTATCTAAGTTTTACAATCACGTTTATTAATACAAAAATTCCTTTACATTGATATAACTTAGGTACCTATCACTTAAGATTAGGTACACCTTGACGATCGACAAGATTAAATAAAATCAATTTTTAATTAGAACTAGAACGATACTATAATGTTATATTTTTATTTTTATTGAAAAGTAATACGGGTATTTGTTAGAATTAAAAACAAAATTTCCGTCTTCAATTAAACATTTATACGTTTATTGAAGACGGAAATTTGAAATCTATAAAAGATTCCATTACTTTTACTTCCTGATTTTCAATTACTACTTATCTTAATACCTGACTTGTTTGATCTTTATGAGAAAGATTTGGAGTGCTGTCGAATATAATTGAATAATACTTAGCCTTTTTTATTTGTCCGATGATATGTCGGCGAATATTATTTCCCAAAATGGCAATAAATTCGTTTTGTATTTGTGGTGACATATAAGTGATTGAAATTTAGGCGGCAGGCGCATAACAAGAAAGCATATTTTTGATGACGGAACTAGAGATGCTAACTTGTCTTGTGAAAATGAGTTGAGACGAAAGCTGTTTTCTTCGTTAGATAGAGTTATTGTAGAAATTCGTGAGCGTTTTCAACAGCTACAGAATTTAACGGATAAGTTTGCTTATCTAACGCCGGCTATATTATTAGATCCAGACAACACTGAATGTAATCTAGACTACGCATCTGACGAAATTGACGAGCAGGATTTCAAGCTGGAAAGACTTCGACTGCGGACTTTCGTTGCAGGCAACGAAAATAAATTGATTAATGCAGACTCACTTGAATTATTTAAAATTATTGTTAAATCCAAGCTGGAAGATACTCTGCCCAACATTTTAATAATGTTCCGAATATTTTTCACAGTTGCCATAAGCAATGCCAGCTGTGAGAGAAGTTTTTTAAAATTGAAATTGATTAAAAATTATTTAAGATCGACAATGAGTACTCTACGACTAACTAATTTAGCTATTTTGTCTATTGAGCAAGAGGTGTGTGATGCGATAGACATTGACGGTGCAATAAAAGACTTTGCTCTTAAAAAAAGTAGACGTATAAATGTTTAATTGAAGACGGAAGTTTTGTTTTTAATTCTAACAAATTCTCGTATTACTTTTTTAATAAAAATATAACATTATAGTATCGTTCTAGTTCTAATTAAAAATTGATTTTATTTAATCTTGTCGATCGTCAAGGTGTACCTAATCTTAAGTGATAGGTACCTAAGTTATATCAATGTATCGAAGTGGTTAAAGTAAAGGAATTTTTGTATTAATAAACGTGATTGTAAAACTTAGATAAACTTTTTTATTTAAAATCTACCCTGTATAATGCAAAATAATGATGACTGTTCTCGCCGAAAAGTTCTCTATAATTAATGTATGTAATGTATAGTATACATTAAATTATAATACCTAAATAAGATGGCGGCAAAATTGTTTTCCGCCCCGGACAGCCGACACTCACGCTACGCCACTGCCTTTGATATTCATAAACAACTTCATTGAATGTTCCACCTTGAGATTTATGAATTGTCATGGCACACCCTGATACTAACGAAAAATGATTTCGTTTTGCGTTTATTGTTTTGTTATTATTCATAACAATTGTAGATGTTCTGCGTTCTATTGGGACGGCATGTTTATCAATATTATGTGTCGCAACGTAACCGGAAGCTTTTCGTCAAAGTTTTTCACCAACTTTTCGTGAATTCTTAAAAGTTAACCATACTCGTGTAACTTCATTTTGTTCGTTTTGTTCAATATGTACTAATTTACCAACTGCACCGCTTGCCAATCCATCTGATACATCCATCAATGTTTGTAGTGATAATGTACGATTTGTACAGAACGAAAACAATTTCGTACGGTAAACCGCCAGTATCGATAACTGACCTTTGTGTAATTTCTGTTTTACAAAAGCTTCTTGTTCAGTACTTTTACACCCAAAAAAAACTTAAAACTGTATATATATATATATATATATATATATATATATATATATATGTGTGTGTGTGTGTGTGTATATCCTACCCTGACCTCCATTCACCTCCCCCTCCCTACCCTCCCCTCCTACTCACCCCCACCCTTCCCCATCCCACCCCCAATACTCTCCCTTCTCCTTCCCCTTCCCAGTTGCCAAAAAATATGAACTAAGTTATAAGTTTAACCATAACTGGCTATGAGAGAAAGAGAGAATTTATTACTGTAGGAACTCTTGTCCCTACAGTAATATACGGAACGTAACTCTCTCTCTTTCTGTCTTCACTAACTTATATCTCCCTCTCAACTTCCGTTCGCCTCGCCCGATCACACTTTTCGTAACGCTCTCGTCACGCATTCACCAGCTTACTCTCCAAATCAAGCGTGCGTAAAGAAGTTTTACTTCAAAAAAACACACCTTGAACGATTGTTTAAAGTGAAAATAATTTATTAAAACTTACGAGTAAGGAATGTACTCCTAGACTAAAACAATAAAATATCTGATTCAATAGATCGACCTATTAAATCATTATGCGGCAACCGAGTACGTTTGTTTTAGTGCTAGTATGCAAGCGATACGCGAACCGAGCACAGCAAGCGATGGAACGAAGAAGACCCCAATTCTGTTCCTCGTGGACATAAATCGGTTTAACCTCAACTTGGTTTGCGAAGTCGAATCGTTACATCTCTAAGCATCAGCATACTTTCGCGCAATTAGTGTGTGATCTGTGATCGACCAGTTTTGGCGAATGTGCATAAACTGCATAAACGTTTGTATACTAAATTATATTGTCTATGACACAGAATAGATACAAGTCTATGAATGTTAGAGCTTTCATTACCACTGACATAAAGACGGTTCCATTGTTCTTTTTGTTTTGTAAACTAACGTTTGGTTAAAACAATTAGCTCAAAGTTCGACGACTTACAAAGTGAGTTTAAGACTTGAAAAGTAATGACTCCAAGTAAACGTGAAAATAGTTAATTATTGCTATATTTTTTTTGTATATACCGGATTGAATAATATAAACATTTAATGAAAATTACAAACCATAATAGCAGCTATTATGCATATTTTACTTGCTTTGCCCGAGGTAAAACCAATGATTTTTGTAAATAATATTAGATAATTAAAAGCCGTTTGCGCTAGGTGCTTCTGGAGATTTTTTATGCTAATAGAAGAAATTCTAAATAAATAAAAAAGAACGTACAAATGTTAATAAGCATGAAATGTTTTTGCCTTTTATATTTTTTCGCCAGTTGTCCTAATATTATAATATGTAATGATATGACACCTAGTGCCTTTGAAGGCGAACAGCACGGAATATTGGCAGCATTTGGTGATTTTAATTCCGATGAATTGACAGATGTCTTCATGACGTCTGAAAATGGAACGCTTTTTCGTATTTTATTGGCATATGAGAAAGAACCTTTTTTGAGACCATCCAAAAAACTTGCATGTAATTACAACAACAATAATTGGACCATCACCAGTGTTGTTCCAGGTGATTTTGATGGCGATGCTTTTATGGACATATTACTCACGACACAAAATCTTACAAATAATGGTATTTTAAAGAACATTAATGATATCCATGATATTCGAATATTGTGGGGTGGTGAAGACTATATAAATTGCTCTGATGCGTACGTTTTAAAAGCACAAATTAAAGGTCACCCACTGGCCATAGACTATAACCAGGACATGATTATAGATTTATTTGGATTGGATGCATTAGATAATAGAATGTTTTGGGTATTTGATCACAATCGGACAGAACCAGATAAAATAAAAATGTCGAAGGAGTGGCACGCTGAAATAAAACTTCCACACTCGCATTCAGTTTTGGATATGGATGGAGATTTCTATCCAGACTTAGTTGTTACAACAAAATCATATTTAGAAGTGTGGATGGGAGGAATGCAGTCTGGCTTTACATATAGTTATCGTATTGAATTACCTAGTGGCTGTGAGAATGCTTCTTATGGTCAAGCTCTCTTTTTAGACATTGAATTGACAGGTGAATTTTGTCTTCTAATACCAATTTGTCTCGACGCCGATTGTAGAAATAGCTCATTGCTTTTGCACACATTGGGGAATCAAGGAATATGGTATGACCTCAATATAGATTTGATTGATGAGACTGGTACTTTATGGAGGTTTATTCCACCAAATAATGAGACTTACATGGAAACTATTACGATGAGAAGTGGAGACTTTAATATGGATGGGTATCCCGATATATTAATGACCTTGAGTCCCATTAATTCACAGGATACTCAGATTTATTTATTACACAATACACCTTGTTCAGTTTGTGAATTTCCACGAACATACCGTGTTAGTTGGGGAGGGCTGAACCCATTTGGACGAGGCACTGTCTTAGGAATGTTCTACGATTTTGATATGGATGGAGTATTGGACGTAATAGTAGTACAAAAAAATAAGACTAAAAATAATGAGTTGATATTAAAAGCTTTAAAAAATAATTTGGATTATGATACCAATTTTATAAAAGTAATTGTTTTGACTGGATTAAAAAATAAGAAGGTCCCAGAAATGGTTGGAACTCTAGGGAAAAAAAAGGGTACTTATGGTAAGTAATATTTAGTAGTCGTTATTTTGTGAGATATTATCATTGAAATCAATGTATCTTAGTAGAATATATTTTTTACACAAGGTATTACCAGTGCGTAAGACCGACTAAATAATATAACCAAAGTACAACTTTTAGTATAGAAATTACCTGCCCCTGTCTGTGTAGTACTCCTCCGAGATCATAAAGCACCATATTGATATATGAAATATAACGAGTGGGTTGAGGAAGAGATAAATCAAATGTTCTATGAATGCCAAGTGAATGTATTGTATTGAAACCAAAAAACAAAAAAATTAGATGCTTCAAAGTTCGGCTTTGTAGTTGTTGCTAATCTTTATATATACATAGCACAATATAAGATTCAGTATGAACTAACGAGTGTTTAACTTTTATATGAATGAATAATTTATATTTGACTATGTTCTTTACAATAGATAAAAACATGGGTTCATGAAAGTTTTGAAAATTGCTACAATACTGATCAAAAACAAATATAGACCCCATCTAGCACAAATATTTCTCATATTTAATCCTTGATATAAAATGTACCATGCTCTTCTGATATGCCTATACCCTTAGTTATTTCATAAAACTTTAATGGCTTAGCATCCAATAACATGTTTTGAATCTCAATGTTTTCATCTGTCGGAGCAATTTTTGGCCTTCTGAATCTTTAAGAGTATTACCATGTTCAAATTCGGCTGCCCACTTCCATGATAATGTAAGAAAAAAGAAAATGTAGAAAAATTATGACAATGTATAAAAACTATGAAATGTGTAGACTATTTTACCGCCTTACCTTGTATTATCATGTACATAAATATTATATATACACTCATTTCAACTAGATAAAGTGGAATTTAATTACTTAGTGTAAAGTACTACTAATTCTGTACTTATTGTAAAGTTATTTGTGAACTAGTAAGTTTATTATTTTTTGAACCTTTTCCTAAATTGCAACATGTGATGGCCAGTTTTTTCCAAAATACAAAAGGGATTTTTTTTATTAATTACTGTGAAATGGGTAAACAAGATTTTTAGACAACTGAATGAAAAAATTCATGAAAAGAGCTACTCTCACTGGAGGTGGAGACTATTTAATTGTAAACCTTCCAGAATCACACCTTAGTGATGGAATTCATTCATTGGAGAAATGTTTAAACAGGTGCATTGAATTAAACAAAATCTATGTGGGAAAACAAGTGCATTTTGAACCTAAACAACATAGTCTTTCAGTGCCAGGCTAAGAAGTTTTTACCTTGCTTTTGGTTTTTACCCACTCCTGTATTTAAGATTATTTTATATTTAAATAGTAAAACAGCCATTAAATTATTTTCTAAATAAATGCAATTCAGTTATAAACATGATCTGATACACTTTTACTTTTTTACAGGTACTAATTTACCGGGCCCCCGAATTGCATACAGCACTGCACAAGGGAGCATACAGCGCACCGGTGTCTGTGCTCAATTACCACAGTCCGCCTATTATTCATTACATTTACCTTACTCAATATTTGGCCTAGACAGGACCCCCAATTTTGTGGACAGTTTAACAATAAGTATGCTGGGACACTACAAAAAATGGACTCAAATAATACCCAATTCACAAATGGTAGTAATACCTTACCCAATGAACGATCCTGCCAGTTGGAAGGCGCAACTTTTTGTGACACCGAGCAAGTTAATAGTGAAAAGTTTATGTGTTTTAACAGCAATTTTAGGAATTATTGGGATTTTAATAGTGCATTTACATTTTAAAGAAAAGCGAGAGGACAAAGAAGAACTTCTCGAAAATTGAGAATTATATATAAGGCCATAATTACAAATTGCAATCAGACATTCCCTAGAAGAAGGGGAGTTTAACTAATACCTATTGTGATTAAATATGAAATATGTATATAAAATTACTGGTAATGATTGTATGATAATCTCAAATATAAAATACTTTTAGATTGTTCACTTGTATAATATGAAAGTTTAATTACAAAAGTATTGTTTTATTTTATAATTTAATATTAAAATCACCCTTAAGGTCTTTCAGATATTATTTTGTCGATTTTTGGTTCTGGAAAATCATGTGCCAAGAAGACATCATCCTAATGCAGTGTAATTATGTAAAAGCTCCAGACTTTAACTCCCGATTTATTGTTCATCATCTTGAATCATAATCTCAAAACGTCTTCTTCAAGTCATTCGCAACAAATTTCACTTAAGTGAAGTTTATTAAGCGACACGTAAATATGGTTTCAAATTCTTGTTCCGGTGTATTTATCAGGGATAATACATTTTATCATGTTATTAAACAATTACAACAAAAGTAGGAAAAAGTACTTGTTTTATAAATTAACATTATTTCTATGGAATCTTTTCCTAATTAGAACGTGACAATTTTAAATGGTTACTTATACAAAAAAAAATCAGTCAAAATGAAATTGCTCAATACAAATAAGGAAGTATATGTGAAGTAATAAATTTTTGAAAATAAGATTTTTGTCTTGGAACATAGTTTTCATGAACCTCAATTACAGTACTTTTAACTAATATAACATATATGTAAAAAACTCAATTAAAAAGACTGTTTTTCTTAACTTTCTTTTTCATGGCCGTACCATTTTGCATGCTACGCTTTAAAAACGTATTGCTTTTTGTATCAGAATTTGAGCTCTCACTTGTTACTTGTACTGAATTTTCATTTTCCAATTTGGCACATTGTTCTTCCAATTCTGCCATATGACTGAATAAAGCATCGTCATCATCATCCCAAACTGATAAGTCGTTTTCATTTAGTTCATCAGTGCTCACTTCCATTTTACATGTCTCATTACTTACAGGCACATCCAGTTCCTCCAGGTCTGTAGTTATTTCACAGCTTTTTGTTACATCAGTTGGTACAGTGCTCTCGTTAGATTTTGAAATACAAAGGTCCTTCTGTTTTGGTGTTACTAGTTCAGACTTATAACTGTAATCTTTGCCATCATAGACCAGTGCATAATTATCATTGTACGGTAGGCCAAGACCTTTAATATGATACCTTACACTCGCATATGCCACAGCCATTTTAATACCATCGTATGTTATGTGCGGTGGACATAATTCTTTAATTGGTGCTAGTTTATTCATATCTGAAAATAAGTTTATAATCATTATTCAACAAATAACTGTTTGACTAACTAACAGATCTGGAAACACAAATGAGAATTCAATGTGACCCTTAACTAGCACAAATCTCATGTTTGCAATTTTTTTGCGAGTAAAGTTATGCTGTCAATGAAATCAAACATAAGTGTGTAATTTTTCAGCGTAATCCAAATAGACTAAAACTATAACAAATTTTTCTCAGCTATAAACTCTACAAGTAGCTTTATATAACTCGGCAAGCATATAATTTAGTGTAAAAATGGATTTCAAAGTGGAAACACTATTATGGACTTTATTACGTATAGAAAACACTGACACTAAAATAGAATATATTGGGTTTTTCTTGCTATAAAATTAAAAATGAAAACCAATTCTTTATTTTTTTTACCATTTTCTTTGGTGTTCCTTGATAACGTAATCATGATGAATTTTTAAAACTGCTATGGAATAAACAAATAGTTATCATTAAGAGAGTTAATTAATATAAAGTACACTTGTATATATTATATACATTTGCAGAGCACGTAGACCCGAACCTCCCGTGTATATAACATAGCAGGTTCAGGTCGACATGCTCTCATGCGCAATCTATTTTACTGAATTTCAAAAACACTAGATTTCAATAATTACTATAGTGAAATAATTAGTTTCATTTATTAATAAACTCTTTTAATTTCCAATAAATATATCTAATTTAAATAACCTACTTTCGATACAAATTAGGGCAAATTCACAATCAAAATATTCTTCTTTAATCATCAGAAGCGAGAGTGGAGTGCAGCGTTATGCAAACGGCATATATAAATTGTTTATCAATATTTATTCAACAAGTGCGAACCATTGATTTAAATAATATTATATCTTTGGTGGGAACTCAAAGCGGCTCGATAGTGTGAATTGAGCCTTAATGCTGACTTAAATAAAAACCACAAAAAAATTGTAAAAGTGCTAGTTATACCGGTTGCGAAAGAAATCTTCTAAAGGTTAACTCTTAGGCCTACTACATTGATAGCAATAAACAATAGTTTCGTTGTAATTTATTTTTTTTATTTATCAATATCCCTAAACTCGTTAAACATCATTAGAGTTCCTTTTCCCCAAAATACTAAAAAAATAAAGCTTAACAAAACTTAATCTCTTTCTATTTTCATAGTGCCTGGAATTCAGTACTTTTGTATGAGAAATCTTTATTAAGAATAAATCTTAATAAAGAATTATGAATAAATCTTTATTTAATACATAGCTTAGACATTTAGAATAAGAAATACCGTTTTATAGGGATAGTTTTGGAGTCATTATGGAAAAATTAAACTAAATAATGTTGAAATTTTATGAATTTATAATTTGTTTAAAAAAAATAAGACTACTTTGGTTTAAAAAGAAATTAATCAGGTTTCATTTGGTTTAAATACCAAACAATTTAGGAGCTGTAGGTGATTTCCTGATGTAGAATAATTTTAGCATTTATAAAATTAAAAAAAGCCATATAAAAACACTAAGCTCTTCAGATTCCGATAATGGGGGTTTCTCATCAATAAATTTACTGTACTTTTGAGCACTCCTTTGCAGACACATGTTTGTATATTTGTATATATATATATATATATATATTATTTTTTTTTTTGATAACTGTGTCAAATAAGGAAAAGATCAAGAGCTTCTGTCCGTATTGCAGATGGACAATTCGAAAATAACCTCAAATAAAGTTTTGTTATTTGCAAAAATCATGATAAAATTGGCTTGCCAATGTATACAGACCAAACCTACACCGTTTGAAACATTTTCCCCGAGCTTCATTTTTTATTATGACGACATGGTTCTTAAATCCCAATCTTTAGAATCCTTAAAATGCATTTATTTTACCATTCACATATATTAAAAAAAATGTCAAGCAAGAGTGCCAATTGCATAATGAGGGTTCTGTACACATATAGGCACTTATAAACATTTATGGGTACATGATATTTCTATTAAACTATTTACAAATATAAATTTTTCACAACGTAAATATATTGCCTAGTATATCATGCACAGGCGGAAAACCTTGACATCTTTCATAATTTTAGATTGATTAGTTTCAGAAATAAAGTGGAGCTGACAAATTTTTTTGCATATTTTTCTTTATATCTCTGAAGATTTTGAACATATTTGGCGTTAATTTTGTAGAAATTTATTATTCACAATTAAATGAAACTAAGTAATGTAGTATTATTTCTACTTTCTTTAAGTTCTTTACCACGATCTAGGTTTCGTTGTATTACAACATTTTCAGGTGGGCTATTAGCAAAGATCTCTGAAGATACTTAAAATTGTGCAAAAAATATTTTCGCAACCCGTATAACTAGCACTTTTAAACGATAATTCCACATTCTAAATATAATTAAAAAATTTTCCATGTACATAATTTCCCTCTTCTAATGTTAACATTGTGGTCAATATGTTTTATTATTTTCAACACGAGCCGTTGCATCTACCGGCACTATATTTAGGAAATATTATAGTTGACGAATGCTTATGTCAGTATTAAATCAATCACTATAAAAAAAACCAAGTAATCAACAAGAAAAAAAATATTTTAGACAACAGAGAAGAATAGCATTACTATGGATACTTTAGTTTGTAATCATTCATTTACTCGGAAAAAAGTAAATAATATACTTTTTTTATTTAATATACTAATTGGGGTATTAAGTATTAACGATTATGCTTATGTTATCCCATAACTACTTATAAAATAACAAAAAAAAACAAAATAAATTATAAAGAAAAATGCATATATTGTCACAACAAGAGGTATTACAGTCACTGCATTTTGGTATGCCTGTGGCTCCATTAATACTCGCATTTAGCTAGTTTCATCTATTTCTTATTATATGACGAGGGTACTCTTGTGGGTACTCTCTCGTAAGTATATATAGGTAAATAATATTATTTACAGACTTCAATATATGTAGATACTACTTTTTGGTAACTATTATTTAAATTAATTTAAAAACAATGTTTACCTTCACATTTTATTTCAAATAGTTACCACAATAATGTATCACTACTTGGCTGATTACCATTTAAACAATTAACACGCTCTGTACTATTATGCCGAGTTTGAAAATAAGTTTTTTCTTTTAATTAGATGGGTTTTCTATGCACACGTAAATGATTTTGTTTAAAGTAACTAATGAAAATCATTCATTAGAAACCTTAATTTAAAAAAATGCGATAAACAGAAGTCTTTATCATTAACTTCTTAGTTCTTATATACCTATATCATACATATATATATACCTAACCAAAAAAATTTATTTTTAAGGTAATTAGGATGCAAATACCTCTCTTCTCTGGCATCTCAAGAACTAGGCCCCTTAGTCAATATGATAGCTTAAATAGAGGCCTTCCACATATTACATATTTAGATCATAAATATAGACAAACCAGTGGTTATACAAATCCGTCATCCAGTGGTTATACACGACTATTTAAGGTATATTGAAGTAGCCCATTTTTTACCATATCACAGACTTTAAAAAAACGTTTTTTCAATAATAAATAGAGGGTGTAAAAATATTTAAATAAAATAGTTTTACAAAACTTAATATGATATGTATATGATGTATATGATATGTATATATATATATATACACATATATATACATATCATATACATATATACACATATATATATACATATCATATACATATACATAATATTTATATACATATATATATATATATATATACACATGTATATACATGTAAAGTTTCGATTTGTTCTTCTTCAATAGTCTGCAGAGAGCATAAGAATTCAGTCGCTGTATTTACAATATTTAACCTGGAGTTAAACACCTTTTGTTGGTACAGTTTACTTTAATTTTAAGATCCAATTTTTAGTGGTGTCAATTCTTTGTAACCCTATTTTACACTTCCTTTATTTTTCTAATGTTGTTATAAACTATTTTAAACAGAAAATGTTTGAAAGTATATATGGACAGTGAATCTCTGAGGCTAGGGACAAATGAATCCCATAATTTGGTGGTGTAAACAGTATAGGAATATTTCATAAATGGATAAACAATGTCTAAGTATGAGGAATATGCATAGATTTTTTTTCGTTGACTTTTTTTCATAAATTGACTCAAAGTTGCAACCAGTCGGGCAAGTTGTAAGTTTCGGAAACAGATGGTAGTTTGAGGGAACTAGATCTTATGAATAAATCCGATGCGGAAGCAGTTTAAATTGCAGCTCTCTCAATTTTTGTTCAGAGACATACTTGAATGCATTAGTGTATTCACATGGCAAAACGATCCCTTTGTTTAGCCATTCCCAAGCATTTGTGTCCTATTGACACTTTAATCTGTCTAAAAGTGGTACGTAGTATTCTCCAGTAAAGATTTTCTCCTTTTATTCCAATTAACAAAATTAATTTTACATCTACCACATATTCATTATTTTATCATTTTGAATACAAATATTTTCATCAGCAATTGGATGCATTAACTGACTGGAGTAGTGATTTGTTAACCCTAAACTTTATTTATTGATGTAGAAACAACATGTGAAACATACGTATTATGCACTGTCTAATGATTCATCATGTACTGACAAAAGTTTTTTATGAACTGACCACTGTTCTTTATAAAGATTACGAAATGTCAGTTAATTATCATGAAGTCTGATTTTCTTTCATAAGAGACAACTGGAGATTTCCAGAGATCAGGGAAAGTTTTACAAATTGTAAAATGGAATTACACTTTCCTTTTTGATACACACTAACATTGAAGTATATGCCATCTGCCTTTATCAAGACATTAAATAAATTACAACACGAAATCTCATCTTCGATGATACAATTTTCTTCAGTTATATCTATTAAAGTAAAATGCAACCTGATTCAGCCTATCATTCAATGAGCGGTAATACCAATAGCCCTACTAATGAAATGTTAGCTTCTTGGTTTTAACTTCTAGTGTTCCAAGTTAACTGAAAAATTAAGTCACCAAGTACAGTCGTACGGTCTATCAATTAAGTATACCATAGTAGAATTTTTATTCTATTTTATAAAAAAATATACTTTATCACTGCACACTGAATATACTTCTTAGAATTTCATTACTTCAGTTAGTACTAAAAGCATACTTAATTGATCATTCATCTATACATCTCACACATACTAGAAATTGTCTATATAGGTTTCAATAATATCAGAATTAAAAATAATTCTAAGTTCTAACAGTTCCAACGAAAGAGTTTTCATTGAATTACACTTTCCAGAGAATTATTCTTCCTTCCTGCTATTAAGACTAGTATTTAACTAATTGAAAATTTTAAGTACTTACCGTTTTCGTGTCAAACTCACTTTCAATTATTATATATATTTTATGTTTACAAACTGTCAAATTTTATCCCAGATATAACCAATCCATAAATAGATCAAATATCGTCAATCATACATATCCTGCACACAAGCAACAAGTGATTGAATTGCATGCCGTCAATAGTGCACATCCCATACAATTAAAATGCGTTATATCTCAGCAAAAAATCTATTTTGAAAATATTTCCACATAATATACCGCAAAACATGATAAAAAAGTGAAAATAAAAAAATGCACATACCGTATTAGGCACATTCACCGATAATGTATAACTGATATTGAAATAAATGTTAGAGAAATTCAGCATGACATTTAAATTCATTTATAAGAATAATTAACATAACATTGTATTAAGTAAAACTAAACGTAATTTAATAGTTTATAGTTACCTTTATTAATAACCTTTGACTCAATGACTTTTATAATTGTATTGAGGGTAGAGGCTGGTAATACTCTGTTCATATCAACATTAACACCCTGTCTTATGCCGCTACATATGTGATTGCCTATTGTGGAGACTGCACAATTTCTGAAATTATGATTTTATTGTTTATCTTCACAATTTTTAAAATTCTATACGATAAAAAAAGAAATGTTTTAAGAAATCGAAGTAAATGTGAAAAAATTTTCATTAGTTTTACCACTTCTAAAAACCTAGATTTGATAAAAATTAAACTGAATTTGATTAAAAATCAACTTTTTGTCATTAAAAAGTATAACTATCTGATATATATATTACAATATTAAGTTTAAACCAGAGATTACCAACTTTTTTGGCCCATAGACCACTTGATGATTTTTTTTTTCTGTAGATTCCCTGCCTACCTAATATTGAATTTTCCTAAAGGTATTAATATCAAATATGTGTCACAGTTGACAGTGTTGATCATCATGATAGAGTTTTTTGTAGAGCGGACAATTGTAAAAAAGAAAAACATTGAGTGTTGGTCTCTAATATTCTTGTTTATAATGTTTAACAAGCTTTGGTTCGAACAAGTCTGGGCTGCTATTACTGCGTATACCGAGTATGTGTATGTGCACGATGAATTCCGGCTGAAATGAAAATTTGTAAAAAACCAGCACATAAATATAGCACACCATAAATTAGATACTTGAAACAATTTCATGCAAAGTAGTAAATTAATTATACTTTACATAATCGTTGTTAGGTGTATTGTGTCATTTGCAGAAAGCTGATTATGAATATTGATAATGACTTGCCTAAATGGGATGCATTCACAAGAATAACCCACTTACATCTCGTGGATATCTTTATCTTGTCCATGTAGATTCCCACAAGTCAATATCAACAACCCATGGGAGTTCATATGGGATATACTTTTGGTTTATCAGTGGTTTAAATCAAACATCTCAACTTGTGGGTCTCTTGTGAGGAAACTAGATGAAAATCTATGTTATTATGATTTTGTATAGACCACACAAATTGTAATAACATTAAAACTACAATGCACATCCATAAAAATAATCTATGGTTTAAAAGAGCAAGAATGTTACAAGACGTTAACCTTGAGTATCAGTGCCACAAGAGACAAAATTAGTATAACTCCGAAACTCATATACATTGAACATTGTGTGAAGTGTCGAGTTGAGAGAACATAGTTGAAAAAGAACTATAAAGTGAAATACTAATAGTAATAGTAGTGTAAAGTGAAGTTTAAAACTTAAAAAAAAGTTGAAGTGAACTTAAAAAAATAAATAGTGGCAAAGTTGGATAAAATTTTCTCAAAATTTACAAGAATGTCAAAATATCTTCGAAACAAGAAGATAAAATGTACATCTTACATTGCACTACGCATGCCATTGTCCTACCATCAAAAAAAATTTACAAACTTTTCAGCAACACGAGAGTAAATAAAATAACCCTAAGAAAATTGCGGCCTAAATATGCCATCTGGGTAAAAACAGCAAAAAACTAGAGTGAGTGACTCCGACACTTCTTTTTAAGGTTCCATAGTCAAACCAAGAACCCTTAGAAAACCAACAGAAACATCAGAGTCTACAGTTTTAGACCTAAATGCACGAAAATTTCCAAATAGCTGCTTGAAACGGTGATCTCAATTAATATATAGCAAAATATCAAAAAAAGTATTTATACTTGGGTGAACATCTTTTTAGCACACCCATCGGGTGGATTTCATTTAGACAAGTTTTTTAAAGTGAAATTGACATTTCATTTAATATTTTTCATTTTTTGTCCCATATGGGAAATATTGACCCTTATCAGTTGCATGTTGCCATACAGGATCCACTCATCAGTAGGATTTCTATTCCTATATCACCACACATGCAATAAACAAATACTTACGTAAAAATGAGTTTTTATTTAAATTTAATATTATACTACCAAATGTTAAAAAATTATTAAATGACACAAAAAAATTAAAAAACTGTAATAAACTTTGACCTAGCAGAAATTTTCTACAAAAAACACACTGACCGATAAGGGTTAAGCTGCAAAGTAATGTACAATAAAATGTGATGTCAAAAAATTAGAGGGGGGATACTCCAAAAAATAATATCAAATAATTGACGACTGATGAATTTAAAATTTTAGAAAATTCTAGGCTCTATTCTGATTTAAACATTAAAATTGACACATATTTGTTTACTGGCAAATTAAAACTATAAATTAATATTTAAACAAAAAATACTTAGCATTCTATTCAATATCGGCCCGTAATATATCATTATTTTGATCCTCTAAAAGAAAATAACAGCTGTCTCATTTTATTTTGATCTTGCTGTTATACAATAATCATTTGTTTTGTTTGTACAATGGATTCTTATCTTCTGGTTGAAAAAATATTGGCATCACTGAAGCTAATTTGAAAATTAATTACCAAACCATCAGAAATTATGTACTATTCAATTGCAACGAGATACAATAGTTAATTAATTAATTACCTATTTGAAAAAGTATTGTACGAGAACAATAGTTAATTAATATTAATATCACAATATGATAATATTGTGTTTTAATAACAGGAAACTCAATGTTTTAATGCAATTTTTAATAATTTTAACATTAATTTAAAATTAACTGTTAAGCAAAATGGATTATATTAATTACTTTAAATGTAAATCTGTTGATGATTCTTTCCACTTACCGTTTTGCAGCTATATCAGCAATGCTATTTCCTTCCTTGAACATGTCTAGTGAGACACGATGTGTGTTTGACAAAAGACTGAAACAACTGCTTGTGCTGAGAGGCAGTTCATTCCTGCTTATTATATCTTCTATAGTGTCAAAAGGCACTGGATTTTTGTGTACGTAGCTTATAATGACACCAATCCATCGATTGCCAAATTTGCTGATTTTGGCCTCTGTGAATCCATCGACTGTAAAAATATAATTTGCATTACAAATAATGTGAACAGTAAGCTGTGGCAAATTTTGCTCCATACATTAAAATGCTACAAGTGTAATAAAGTCTTTCTTCACATTCCCAGAAATAATATCATTATCATTTGAATTCAGTAATATAATTTCATTTGACTACAACTCTAGTAAAACAGTATACAGCGTGAGCAATTCTCTACATACCTGCGTCACACCACATTTATTACTCAAATGTTTAAAAAAGTATTAACATTACTTTATTTTTCTTCAAAAATTGTTTTAAAAAGGAAAAAAGAATTGTCAATGTTATTTTCACCATTTGAGTATCAATTAAATACTTCAAATAATGACTTTTCTTACAAAATGTCGTCTTTTGACAGTATCTGACAAAACTCTTACAGATTACAAAAATGGTTAAACGTGACTAAAAATATTTCTAAAATTTTTATTGTACTTTACCATTATTTAAATATAAAAAGTATTTAAATTGATTATCAATATTTTATTAACAATATTGGTGATTATTTTTTCATGGTCCGAAAAAAAATATTTTAAAAATATTTAAGATCTTCGAAATGTGCTTCTAACAATTTACAAAAAGGGTTAGTTATTTTTGTTTGGAAATAAGTATTTCTTTAATTATTAAGAAACATTTAAAAACATTGTTTCTCATTACTTATTGTTATTAACCATAATATAGTTCTATTAAGTAAATAAGATCACTATCAATAAGATGTATATACAAAATTTTTAAAAAGTACTGTACTTTGGAAAAGAAAGTTTGAGGACGCACAAAATTAATTTTCTTAAAAAATATCGTTCATAAAAGGATTATGTTGCATGTCATGTTTTAAACTTTCACAAGATGATTATTATTATCTTTATATTGTTATTGAATCTATGGAACCGTGGAAAAGTAAGAAACTGAATGAATGAATAAAGTAATAAAGAGGATTTGTTATTTAAAACGGATATCCTTCTAATAGCTGTTAACAGAAATTGAATAATGATACATACTTTGAGCGTCCTGTAGCATTTCCAACGTTGTTGGTTTCTTCAAAGCCAATTGTCTGATTGCATTATCAGATGCAATGCTAAATGGAGCAGAGTCCAATTGATTGGCTATGACTTGTCTTAAATCATACAGCAACTGAATAAAGAATACAGAATTATCTCAAATAAGTCAGATTATTAAAGAAATAATATAATTAATTGTACATGGTTAAGGGTAAAAAAAATTATTATTGTAGATCGACTATCATTGTGAACTACCAAGATTTAGGCGTAACTCACTAGTATGACTTTCAAATGACATTAAAATGGCAAAAAAGTCATTGCCTGCAAATTAGTATGGAAATGCATCGTAGCATAAACAAATGTGACACATTGCAATCGGTTTCGACGACAGGTTTCCATACTAATATGCAGACGACAACTTTTTTGTTGTTTTAATGTCATTAGAAAGTTGTATGTGTGAGTTGCACCTTAAAGCTTGTTAAGTACGGGTAGAGCTTGTACTAAAAAGGTTCATAGAAACTGTTAAGGGTATATAGTACATCTATTAAACTATTTATAAATACTATTATAAAAACTAAACTATTTATAAATCTACTATAACATGTAAATATATTTCACAATCTATCAAAGATGTAAAAATATTGTGAATTTTTCAAAAACCATGAATTATTATTACAAATTGCTATTTAAAATCGTTTCCATAGTTATCCCGTAAACTTGTTTAACTATAACACTGTTTTTTCTCAATTTTGACTTTAGCAATTTAGAAGACTAAGGGTGGGGAGGTGTGACATATTTTTAGAATATCTTACATAACATTCTGAAAGAAATACTTTTGCAATTCTTACAACTTACTTTTTAATTGATACCCCACACAATATACAAAATAAAAAAAAAGTTTATACTTTATGTGGCCCATCTAAAATTTCCACTTGTATATTTTTAGTGTTACCTATTCAAACATATGTTTATGCTTTATCATTATACCAAATTTTAAATTTTTACATTAAATTATTTCTGAGAAAATTTTTATGGATATCCATACAATACATGAAATTAAAAAAAATTAATATTTTATTTACCGCATTCAAAGTTTTCATATAAATATTTGTTGAGATATATGCGGGTTAATATATTTTCTTACTATGCCAAATGTCACTTTTTTAAATCAATTAATAAGTTATATTTTTTTTGTTTTGTGGTATAAATCTCTATAAATGGTACTTTGATAATTTATGTATCTAAATTATGAATTATATTTCCGATGATAACTTTAAATTTTATTGATCAATATCTATCATGTGATCATGTGATTCAGAAATTTGGTTTTTCATTTTCTTGTAAGTTTCAGTATTTATGATTAGTTCCACATATTCTCATGCATTCTATACTGTAATTATTATTTAATTGCATATGATATATAACGTAACACTACGCCACATGTATATAAGGTTATAAAGTTAACGCAGATATATAAGGTTACAAGGGAGGCGTGCATCACAAGTTCAATGAGGGTCAATACAAGGTACACATTTCCAGTCACCAGGGTCACCAAGCTTTAGTCCTAGTTTCAGTGACGGTCACTACAAAGTACACATCTCTTCTTTTCTCCAATAAGTATATTAAAGCTGTAATTGTAAAGACTTCAATTGCCAAAGTTCTGGAAGGAGGCATTAAGACCATAATATTTGTTAATATTGATATCAGTGATTTGGAATTTAATTCCAAAATTTCACCTTGGATGCAGAAATAAAAAAAATCAATCAGTTAGTTCTTGACTGATAGCTGAATAACAGTTAAACTACATATGTTAGCATAACTTATGTCCAAAGATTTTTATCAAATTTTAATTAATTTTCAGGCAATTGAAGAAGATCAGTCTTTTAGGGTTCTGTACTTCAAAAGGAAAAATAGAACCCTCATATAATTACTCACTTATCTGTCTGTTTTTCTTGGAAATCATTTGATGTAGAATTTTGAAATTTGACATAGTTATGAAGCTTATTGACCCATGTTTCGTAATGGTAAGAACCTACAAAATATTTTTTTGGTAATTTTGAAGGAGAAAGTTGTGTATAAAAATACTTTACTTCAATCATGTATATAAAAAAAACATCATATAAATACCAATTTAAATATCACACCGATTGCAGCAGTGTACTTTTGATTTTTTTTTAATATTAATGCAGAATAACCCTAAAATATTTTCGGTACACTTAACGATTATACCAGATTTCAATTTAATTGTTCAATAACTATTAGAATAAAAAAATATTGAAACCTAACGGGGTAAAAGTGATGCAAAAAGTAAAACAGAAAAACTGTAACTATATTTTTATTATTGTTAGTTTTTTCATTCTATAATCAAAAGTATCTATTGGATAAGTTAGATAAATAAGACGATAACAAATGATAAATGGTTTTTTTTCATATTATCGGATAAGTTCTAACTATTTCTAAGTCCTACTATTTCTTTTTAAATTACTATGTTATAAACTTAATCGAGCAAATGCAACTCGCCACTGAGAAGAGTTTTGTTAACATAATTACGCCAACCCTGACTTTTCAAAACTGCTAAAGTTAAAATTGCAATCAAAATAAAATTACTTCAAGTAATTTTATTTTATTTATGCCAATTCCAAATCTTAAAGTTATAAATTTGTTATAATTTTGCAACTGTTAGATACATACTATACCACATATTTACATGGTGAAAAATAATATCAAGACTTTGAATGTTTTAATAGAAATCCTACTAAAATTATAAACGCGAAAGTATGTGAGGATGTATGGATAGATCTTTGTTGCTCTTTCACGCAAAAACTACTGAACGGATTTTGATGAAACCGTTCAGTAGTTTTTGCGTGAAAGAGCAACAAAGATCTATCCATACATCCTCACATACTTTCGCGTAACATAGTAGGCTTTACAGTAACATAGCTTATACATCAGAATAACACATAGACTACTACTACTATAATTTATAGATATATTGTGCGATTTGGCTATTATATAACGATATGAATCAAATAAGTTGAAAAAATATCTGTCGTCTGAGAGTTATCTTAGTGTGCGCTGCCTAAACCGTTAAAGTTACATGAAAATAATGTATGGTAGGATTGTTTCTCTTAAAGAGCTCTAACTAAAATTCTGCAATATCATATATCTACCTTTTATGTGGAAGCCATTATAACCAAAATAGTCAGACTTAAATACTATTAATTTGAATTCTTTTTTTACAATGCACATTTTATAGTATTAAATTAATACGGTGATACGGTGATACACTGCCATGAGTCGACGGCGCAGGTGGCGCATGGAGCGGGGGTGAAGGAGCAGGCGAGGCAACGTCACGCGCCATAGCTGAGTGCACGACCCAAACGCGGACAGACATGTGAAGGCTGACGTTCCAAAGATGAAAATAGGATGGTTTTTATCCCAGAAAGTTTTGATAATTAGGCCAACGACATGTAGACATGGCCTGGATCAGTATAAAGATTACCTACATTTTATCGCCAGGGTACATTCCCATGGGATAATTATAGGAAACAATGTCGGTTTCTGACGTCCAAACAGTCGAAGCCGCAGGAAAAGCTTGTACTATATATAACAGAACATCCTTAATGCAAGATCTACTCACACTTAAAATCCACGAGCATGGATTGACCCCAAAAAGATGGTTGTGGGTATTTTTAATTTATTTGCTACTTCTTGACGCAGCCAAATATAACTATGGTGAATGGTACTGTCATCCTTATAAAAAGCGAGAAATTTTTTTGAAAAAAACACCTAACCTTGTGAAAAACCATTTTTCACTATAAACTGTTTCGATTACATTTTATCGAAGCGATTTTGTAACAAATCTCAATCTTTTTATAACAAACCTCCTTATCCACAGGCATATTTCTCAAATACTTAACTGTACACGCTAACCAACAAAAAATATCAATGTTTGAAGTTAAAGTATTCTATTTATTTATTATATACTTTAAGTATTGAAATAAATTGATAGATTACAAAAAAAATGTTATTTCGTCATAGATTTTGTACTGTAATGAGCTATCATTTATATATTAATATTGTTATGTAATGTTACGAGTACCAAATGCTTTGGAGTCTCTAAAATAAATAAAATGAATATAGTCTATATATCTAAAGACTCATTTCAATATTATTTTGACAGGTGGTCCACCATTTTATCTTTTTTTTGACAAGTTGTAATTATTGGCTTCCTTTTCACTTTATGTAATATTTGTTAAGGTGCCCTGTGGTGAGCACAATATATTGATATTTATATGAAAATAATCCTTTATTGTAAAATACCTTTAACAACTAATATTTCTTTAAAACCAAAGATTAATCATATAGATTGAAGTATTTCTTCTATAGTTAAAGAGTAACATTTTTCTAGAAGAAATAGAATACAAGAAGGTAGTAAAATCTGGAATGAATTAATACTTTTATATTTATAAAAAATACATTTTAGATAATGAGCCATTTACTGGCAATGAATTCTATATGGGAATTTTTATACTTTAACATTAATTTTTTTCATATCCAGAATCATTATACGAAAGAAAATTACAAAAAGAGAATTACACTTTTTTGAAAGTAGAAATCTTTGCTAATTTTCCCTGTTTCTTTTAATTGACCTATGTTATAGTTTAGTATGTTCCATGTATTTAAAGTGTTTTATAGTAACATTGATAATACAAGATTAGCTACATTGCTTTTTCTTTTATAGAGTTACACTAAGTTCATAACCCATTGCACAATATTAACAAATAAAACATTAGTTTAAACTTGACGAGTTTGTTTTCAAAACATTTAAATACAAACAGTATTTAAAATTACTTACCTTTGCAAGATCCTCATCATATTTAGACTGTTTGCCTATCACCAAACGAGAAGTGGAAGCTTCATTTACTTTTGACTCTGTGCCTCTGTGATATTTTTGGCTTAGGATGAAAAAATAAATAAAAAAATAAATTAAAAATTTATTTTTGAAACTTCATAAATAGTTGGCATAAAAAAGTTAGCATTTATACTAAAACAAACTATGTATAAATTAATCAATTCAAAACTATAGTTATAGCAATATTTTAGCTAAACTTAATACTGTTGGTGGGCAATATAGTGACACGAGCGTGTCTTTGAATTTCAATTTCATGACTTAGACTCGTGTGGAAATACATATACTTGGAACGGATCTTTGACTTGAGGAAGTAATCGCATTATAGGAGCTATGCAGTCATACCTGCTAGCAGTTTTCATAGAGCCACTGAAAGAAGGGCAATGAATAGGGAAAGTTTGAAATTCAGGGTCTACACAAATCTGGGCCGTAATACAAAATGACTGTAATGAAAAAGAAAGTGGAAGTTAGTACTCCTTATTTCCTTTCCCCTACTTTTCCATCTTTATGAATTATATTTTTCTAAATTTACATGTTTAAGAATATTACTACTCTTGAACCTAATGTAGTTTCGAAAATTATTCTCCACATGGTGCTTAGATATGCTGGCTCTTTCACAATCAAAAATGTTAAATAATTATTATTCAAGTATTTCTACAAAACTCTTATGTAACTAAATTATTATTAATTTAACCTCTCGAGCGTGCATGTTACTTGAGGAGTGAGATAGCAACTAGCAACGCTCAGACGTAAATAATCAAGTTAAAATGAGATAAATGTATAGACAATTATATATCATAGAAAAGGGAACAAAATAACGAATAATAATTCAGTCTGTAGCGTACAGTAATTTTTGTCACTATGATTTTGAAAATTGTGTGATTGTATTTTGGTTTAAAACTTGAAGATAAGATAAATTTTCATTAGGGGTAAATTATTTTTTAACTTAACTTTTAATTGTTATATATATATTTTATGGTAGTTACAAAAATTACATTTTTTTAAAACCTTTCCTTTATAAACTTTTGTTACTTACAGAAATAAGGAAATTTTATTTTTCTTGTTTTCATTATCTTTTATACTCATATCTACATAAATATGGTACAAATGCTTCAACTATGTTATAACTACATTTCTCCTCAGTATACGCAAAAAAATTAATTACATAATCTAAGTTACATAACAATGAAAAAAACGTACTGCGTTTCCTTGAGGTAAATTAGAAGATTCTGTGTTGGTACTAAGACTAATGGCTTTGCAACATTACGTTCCAAATCATAAAGATATTTTTCACCTTTCAATGTTATATCCAATACAGGAACTGACATTGGACCCACTAGGGTTTTCTCGACATACAATTCTTTTTGCAAAATGAAACCTGAAATTACAAAAAACATAATAGTATTATTTAACCTCATTAATTAATTAATCGGCCATTTAAAGTTGTGAGTTCCTTACTTTTCAAAAAAAAAACGAGTCTTTTTTGTTTTATATAGCATGCATATTTTTATTCTTCTTCTTCATATCCTACATCCACAATATTTTTCCATATCAATCAATTCTTCACACCACATTATGGTTCACTCCAAGTCTTGCTGATGCTTTCAATTCTGTCAGTGTAATTTTCAAACCAGAACCGTTCCGGACGGGCACGCTTCTCCTTTTCTTTAGTATTCCACGCTGAAGTTTTTTTGTTAATATGGACGGGAGAGCTAATTCCATTTAGGATATTTTTTTAACTCTCTTCCGTGTCTCACATTCATAGAGTACGGTTTTCATGTTGGTCTAAAATATCTTTTGAGTTTCACTTTTCTTGTTAGTTTCAGCAACTACCACACGAAGCGGAATTAACTGAAAATTGAGGCAACTTTCATGCCCTAACCTCAGCGTTCCTTGAAGCGATGTTTTCTACAGTTAGTCCTGTCCATAACATATCACACCTGAGGACAGGATTTGATGGACGCAATGCGCTTGCTCTTTGCATAACAGCAATGGCGGCTCCATACCTAATCTCATTTCTTGGATATTTCATATATTTTATACAATGAAAGATAAGAGAGGAGAAAAGGGCACAAGAGACGAAGAGAGATATAGCCATATGGCCTTTAAAAACTAATCTATTTTTAAAATTGATCAGCTCTAAGTCTTCAAGATTTCAAGACTAAGAATTCATTGGAATATGAGTGACTAGAGAGTTAAACATGTTTACAAAGACAGACATTTACAACGTGATTAGGACACAATTCCATTCAGATCAGATATAATTTCCAGGATATAATTTATAACTATAATTGAAATCTATCCCATAATATATTGTAATTCTTTGAATTCCCAATTTGTCCAAAACCGGAAGGTCCTTTACGAAGTGACCTTGGGCCCTTTACAAAAGTTATTTGGCTTGATAGCCAAACAGAAATGTACTTAGCAACAAGACAATTGGTACTTAACTACGGTTGAGCTTTTTCATGACACGAGTCTATGAATATAAACAGAGTATCATAGTGCCATTGAAGTAAAAAGGACTTCCAGGAATATAGTAAAATAACAGATTTTAAAAATAACTGAAATGGCAGTGCACGCTAATGCAGATTGCATTAGCGTCATTAAAAATGTTTTTAGCTTAATATTAGATACTTGTAAAATAGTGTCTTACTAACATTTTACATCTCTTTATATCTAACTTTATATAATAGAAAGAGCTTAACATTTTGTTCACTTTGACATTTCATAGAAGAGCCAAACCTTTGAGGTGATGTCTTAAAATGGTAATGAGATCTGACACAATGTCCCCAAAAAAAAGTAGCATGTCAATGAAATCTTGAAATTCCATTACCACACCATTTGATTAATGTTTTGTGTACTGCACTATGACTCTAGAAATTATTATTTATATGTCTTCGATGATTTGTAATTACTGATAATAAAAAAGTTTCATTTACAAGATATAGACTTACATATATCTTTCCACCATATGTCCTTCTTTTTAACCCCGATCCCAAAAGTAGATGATTGCGTCACTTTGGGATTAAACATTTTAGAATTAGTCCCTCTTAAAACGGATACAATCTTTTGAATTCCGTAAGTGTTTGGTTTAATGGCTTTGATGGCCATCAAGAAAAACTTTGCATCCTCTGTGAAATCGTAGCAGCCATTTTTATCAAGATATTCACAATTTACACTCTCCAATCTGAAATTAAGTTAGGCTCGTTATGCTTTTGCCTGTGAATTATTTTCCACAAAGCGACTAGCCGCCAGCGACCGCCGTAGTAGCTTGTTTTAATAGTGACTACACGCGTAATTGGTTGCCCACTGCTGTATTCTACAAACAATATCAACGCTCATTTTCAATGTGAAATGTCTTTACTTGTTAACAAAAAGAAAACGTAAACATATACTTTGGATAAATCTTTGTTAAGAGAATGCACTACAAAAGATGCATTTTTTTCTTTCAATTGCGCAAGGCTAATTGGACAGCGGGCATTGCGGTATAATTATATGTATGCAGATTTTGAGTCGAGCGCGGCTACTAGAGTCGCATGTTCTTTTGCAGTTGCGACGATTTCTGAGTCGAGGCCACTTCAATTGTTAGGACATATGACTTATTTGAATAAAGAAATACTAATTTTGCAGCTAGTCGCTTAGTGGATAATAACTTTAAGATTTAAATGTACAAACTAAAATTATATACAGATAATATAGCTTAAAAAATAATCTAACACATTCCCTGCCAATGGCGTGACATCCACTTAGTAGTTTGCTTTACCAAAAGTAAATTTTTACTGTTTTTCACTTTTTTTTAAATCAAAGAATATTCATAAAAAAACAATATATTTAATAGTTATAAAAGCTGCTCACCATAAATTGAATAACAAATATATTTAAAAAGTTATTTTCCAACTAAAAACAGCTGTCAAATGTATTTTATTTATTTTACTTTTTTAGTTTTCTTAGTTTTTTTATGTTTAATATTTGCCAATTTGTTTCTTATTTATCAAATACTAGTGATCGTCCAGTGGCTCAAATTCGACCATAATTCATTAAATTTAAATGTTATTGAGGTTCCTTTGTCAGTGTATAACCTCTATAATCATTGTATTTAATTTTTTTGAATTTTGTTCTATTACAGCAGCTGAGAGTGTGTACAAATATATCATTAGCATGTGTTGTTTGCCTTAACTTCCTACAATACCTATGGAATTTAAAATTTAAGGTTAATAACAGAAAAATCTATTACACAAAATATAAAATAAATGCTTTGTTGCCTTGACATACGACTCCACAGACTATTGAAAAAGGAACATTTGACATCACACAAAATTCACAGATCAAGTCATTTAGTCAATCTGATATTTTAAAATTCTTTGGCGACAATCTACTCTGTGTGACTGTATTTGTAATATATAATTTAATGTATTTGTAACTCATACTACACATAAATTTTAGCTTTCTGCACTCCTTCTCCATATAAACTTTATGCCAAATCTCACATTTCTCCATGCACGCAATATGCTTAAAAAGGGGCACAAAGTTTTCTCTTCACATATTAATATATATATTTAATAACAAAAAAATCCGAATTACAATGAAAAAATAAAACAAATGATTTTCTGCAAAAATAATTTGTACGGAAGCAAATTTGTTATGTCAATTTTTTAACAAAATAAACCGTGAGCAACCCTTGTGACCAACCCAAACAAGATTTCATATAAATTTCCTGTCAATTAAATAAAGAGAAACAGTGAAAAATTCACTTTTGCTTAAGTGTACTTGTCATTTCAGCGGGGAGGGGTAGATTAATATAAACAATGCTTACAAACATATATAATGCATAAATTGATGTACCGCATTAAATTGATTTCTTCATCGTAAATCACTTGTTTATAGAAAATATGTCATATACAAAATATACACAACACTAATTAATATTTATAAGAATTTATAAGTCACATAATCCAGGTATTCACTGATTAATACTGCTTTCACAACTTTTAGCAATGCTTTTAAGTTTTTAAGTGAAAGTGATGTGGTCCATTTTCTTCATGTCTGAAATTTTTATTTCATTATGTAATTTGTGTATACATTTAAGTATTTAAAATTTGCCATCAAACTTATAAATAACTTTTTTAGACAATATTCAGCCATTTTACCAGTTCATTCATTCAGATTTTTTTAGAGTAAAAAGCATATTTATAGAATTCTATGAAAACTTCTTTGCTTTTAAAGCAGTGTAATATGTGTAATACATCGATTAAACCTTTTGCAATATTATACATTTATACTTGAAAGATCTAACAACCTTCGAGTACAATTATCACAGCAATATGGATCTGGCTTATCAGGTGTCTTGAAAGAGGAATCAAAATATGAGATGATGATTTGCCTCCTACATTCTGTTGAAGATACGTAATCTTGCATTTTCATATTTAATATCTCCTTCTTCTTCTTAACTGCTGCAGATAAGTCATTTTGCAGAAATCTGTAAAGACAATTCATGAATCTTACTAGGTTTCCATTAGAGCCGGAGACAATTTAAAGGTAGGCAAAGATAGATGAACGTTCAGAGAAGTATTTTTAAATACTATTTCCCTCAAGTTAATTCGCATGGAATACTCTCAGATCTAAATTTTTACCTATCACAACAATTGTTAGAAGTTTTTAAATGAGAGACACTGCATCTAGGTGAAAGGGAACAAAAAATCTAAGGTTTTAATTCACTAAAATAAGAAATCTAACTTTTCGTAGAACATTTCATTAAAAAAAAATGTAACCATAAGTTTTTAAGTTAAATGATAATATATAATACATTACCAGATAGACAAAATGATAAACTATGACACCAATTTATCATGTACCAATTTATTTCACTACTATTTGGCTACTATTATTAAATGAAATTGTATTTGAGTGTAACCCCTGTTGATCATAAGTCTACCGTTTTTGACTACTTTGTATCTGGACAGATCAGTCTTTTTAAGTTTTGTTTAGGGATTATGCATGAAAATAAATATCACTAAAAGAATGTTCACAGAGCCGCAAGTGATTGAAATAAGAGTTGTTGATTATTTGTATGTCAACGTCATATAAACTAAGCCATTATAAATTATGAAAATAGCATATAAAAATATTGTTTATTTCAAATTATATGAAAAAGATTTTACTCTAAAAAGAGTAAACCACATTAGAGAATAGGCATTGTTTCAATACTTTGATGAAAAATGAATATTTTTCAAATGGCATCATTTTCATTTGTCTGCTTCCTACGGTGCAACTAGCATTCCAGAATCTGTAGGAAGATGTTTGTGAAACATAATTTCTTGTGTTTTCCTAAGTGTTTATACACTTTATGTGCAATGCTCCGATGATTACAATATGTTAATGTAAATTAAATTACAAATGAACATGAGAAGACATTGTTTCAAATACTTTGATGAAAAAAATTAATTTATGTATATTTTCCAGTAGCATCATTTTCATTTGTCTGATTTTTACGGTTCAATTGGCATTCTAGAATCTGTAGGAAGATATTTGTGGAACTTAATTTCTTGTGTTTTCACAGGTATTTGGACACCTTATATACAATACTCTAATTAATTATAATATGTACACTATGGGGACTTCACACAAAATAATTTACAGAATGGTAAAGATGTGTTTATTGATTTATAAATAACATATAAATTAATAGGTATACAAGTTCCGTGTAATGTATGCACATTTAAAGTTTAATTATTACCTGTGAGTAACAAAATCACTAGGAGAATGAAAGAGCACACATAGGGAAGGATTGCCATCACGACCAGCGCGACCTGCCTCTTGATAATAGTTTTCTATGGAACTTGAAGCACCATAGTGAATAACGCACCTGTAAACAATTTTAGGAATTAATTCTCGCCCCTTTCCATAGATGACTTAAGTATTTCAACATCATTTATAAATGGTCAGTTACACATGTCATGTAGTCGGAAAGTAAACAACATGATTTTTTACTACATCATAAATATCAAATTAGTAGGCACCAAGCAAAAAATCTGGTGCCGAAGGACATTGATTACTGATAGTAGCTTACAGCAAACAAGCTCTAGTTTAAACTTGCAAAAATGGTTTATACAATTCAAAAGTGATGGTTTCGATGTGAGAGAAAAAGTCACACGGACCGGCTGACAAAATTTGCAGACAAACAGTTACAACAAGACAAAAGGAAATATTACTAGATCAAGAGTTCATCGATAATGCTAAAGATCTTAATCATTAAATGTTGATAAATCAACTGTCAAGTATCTTTATAGTCAATGGGAATAATTCAGAAGCAAGCATATTGGGAGCCAAATCAGTTCATAGAAAGAGACGTTTAGTGACATGTGAAATGCAAGAAAGTGTGCACAAAACCTGATGAACTAACAATAATGTGTAACCTGGTGTTGTTTGCATACCAGGTAATAATAAAATTAATGAAAATTTTGAAAGTGATGATGTTAAAGTGAATTTCCTATATGACAATGCTTAACCACGTATTGCTAACCTGGTTAAGGTAATACTGGAAGCATTTCATTGGGAACTTTTACCCCACCCACCATTAATGCTTGTGAAGGGCGCCCCCTTATGACTGATCCCACTGATCACCTCCTAGTGACTCTCAACCTTTTTGAAAGGTGTATACCACTCAAAAATCTTGCTACGACTTAAGGCTTTATTACCATATAAATTTTTCAGTTATTGCTTTACCGTATCGAAAAACAAAATTTAATTTCCACGCTCTGCTCCATTTATACAAATTTCAATAACCAAGAAAATCACGCCAATTTCACTGAACTCAAATTAATAATTTTTCTTTCATATAGATGCAGCTCCAGGACTTAGAATTATTTTAGGATGCACTGAGTTTATGCGAATATAGAATTATACATTTGTGCCAAAATAGAATTGATTCTTTTGGTAATTAATAACAGAATGAACAAAGTATGTCAAAATAAACTGCGACATATCAACCTACGGGTGTCTAATGCTGGACGCAAGCTTTATGCTTTTCATGCCATATCTTATATTCTATACTTCAAAAACTACTTGACCATTTCCAACGTTATAATTCAATTTTTTCACAAAAACATTTTTTTTTAGTTTCACAACCATCTTTTTCTCTTTTCCATGCGAGAAAAGCTGCGGGTCAAAGCTAAATGGGAATAAAAAGAAAATAGCATAAATGGGAATATTGCAGTTTAGTACAATGTACAAGTGCTCCAAATTTTATTTATTTCATTTTGTTCTATATTAAGTAATATTTATTGTCCAAGTTATACTTTATTTTATCAGAAGCGGTATAAAAGATGACAATCAATCTTTTATACCGCTTCTATATAATTTATTGTATATAATATATCTATTATTCTATATAATATATCGCTTCTATATTATTATTTCTATAATTTATTGTTGCACATTTAATAACTACTCTATTATGATCATATTTTATGTAGGAAAAGTTAAGATATAATATCCATTTCACACACTTGTGTGACAAATATATTCTATTTTGATTTATACATACCTTACATCAGGTTTATTTATACCCATACCAAATGCGATAGTCGCAACTATGATTTTAATTTTGTCTTTGACAAAATTTTCATGGACTTCCTTTCGCATTTTCATATTTAGTCCTGCATGGTAATTTGCTGCATTCATATTTTGTTCTAAAAATACAATTCATGAAATAGTTAACATTTCCAGCGCAGCACTAAACAATTTGTAAAAAAAAATTTGAGGATATAGGATGGAAGTAAATATAAACTTACTATTCAAGACGAGAGTAATTTCTTCTGTTGCTTTCTTTGTAAGACAGTATATAATGACTGATCCATTTCCGATGTCATACTGACCGCCTTCATGTAAAAGTATTGATAGTATGTCTTTGCAATTATCTACTTTAGGTAGAGCTTTAAAATACAAGTTAGGTCTATCAAAACCAGTGCATGAAATGTGGGGGTTCCTAAAGTTTAAAAAATAAATAATAGTTATTAACATATATATTCTTGGTACAAATGTAAACTGTAATTTCAAAACTTGTGTTATATAAATTAAGATTTAATTATCTTTAAGCTAATTAAGTGATAACATTACCTACCTCAGGCGAAGTGATTTTATAATATCTTGCTTAACTGTTTCAGTTGCTGTTGCAGTGACAGCCAGTATAGGCACAGACGGCAATGTATTGCGCAGGGAATTCAAATGCCGATACGCTGGTCTAAAATCGTGACCCCAAGTGGACACACAATGTGCTTCATCGATAGCGATTAATGTAATGGAAACTTTTTCTTTAAGGTCTCTCAGCAAATTTTGACCTAGAATTATTAAGAATTTTCAATTATAATTTCAAAAATATTTAATTCACGTAATTAAATATATATCCAAATAAATAATAAGTTTGGTCCTAATAATAATTCCAAATTAGTTTCAAAATTAATTAAAGGTACAACAATTTGTCGCTGTATAAAATAAGAATCTGTCTGTATGAATGCAGTAATATCTAGAACCACTGAAATTAAATTGATGCAAATTTTATGATTCTGTAGCCTATTTTTAAATTTATAAAAATTATACGTTTATTTTACTGAATATGAAGTAAACAAAGCATAAAAATCACTGTTAATATATGCAACACTTTATGTATAGTCAATGTTATGGAAATTACATGGATGTTAATGATTTTATTTATGTTAAATTTATTATTATGGATGTTAAAGGTATTCTCCAAAGGTGTCAGACAATTCAAATACAAACGTCAACAATATCAATGTTTTTCAAAAAAAATATTTTCAGGCTCATTGCAGATAACCCAAAATTAGAATGAATGAAGCCAAACCGAGTTACTTGTCACAATTAAATTTACTTTACACTACAATATTTAGAAATATTTTTAAAATTTGCTGAATAATACTTTAACTCACCTGTGTCTCCAGCCGCATACTCGGGAGTTAAGTATAATATTCTATACTTATTATCCAATAAATTCTGTATTACTTCACGTTCTCTACTTTGAGCAGAACCGAGTAGACAAGAAGCTATACCGTAAACCTAAATAGTAATCCATATTATTATACATTTCTTTTCTTCAAAATAAAATATAAATATACAGTAAATATAAATGAAAGGAATGTAGGCACACCACATAGCAGGTATATTCTTCCAGCTACCAAGTACACACATATAAAATTTTGACACACTTTCAAATATAGAATAAAATAGACAGAAGAAAGAGAAGAGTCAAAAAAAACATATATAAAAGTGTTGCAATTTTAAAAGGTCTGTTTATATTATGGGCGAGCAAGAATGCATAGGTGTGGAGGCGATAGCATTATTGTAAGGCAAATCAATTAGCCAATCGATAATGAATAATGGCACAATAATCCTAAAGCGACCAAAGTCAGTTTAGTATTGTCACTTTCTGATATAGTGGAGATGACAGGAACAACTAAATATTGCTATCTCACCATATTTATTTCTCTTCAGCTTTTAGACAATTCAAAATTAATTGAAAAGCAGTATCATAAGAAAATTAAACTCAACGTTATTTGCACTTATGAATGAAGTGATATTCCCGGGTATCTTCTAACGATAGGTTTTTCTGAAAATAAAGCACAGACAACCATAAGCTGTGAATCACAATCCAACCTAATGAGAGTTAAATAACCGTAGCATAAAGAACTTTGCTTAAGAATTAGATTTATTGAAAATATATTTACCACAACGTGAATTAGTCGTTTTATTCATAAAACGACAAAAATTTTCTGTTTAAATACACTGATTTTGTTAAAGCGATAAAAATCTGAAAGTTGTCCACAGCAGACCAGTTCAATGTTGTCACAGATATAATATTAAAGTCGATTTTAATATTAATTTTTAATATAATGATCTTTCTGTAAGATCTGATGACTGACACAAGTTCAATAATACTAATCTTTTACCTAGATTTTAACTTTCGTCGAGCTTCTGGAAGGTCTGATGACCTGACAAAAATTCAATAATGCTAATCATTTATCTAAATTTTGACTTTCGTCAAACTTCTGTAAGGTCTAATGACTGACATGAATTCAATAATGCTAATCTTTTATCTAGATTTTAACTTTCGTCGAGCTTCTGTAAGGTTTAATGACTGACATGAAGACAATAATGCTAATCTTTTATCTAGATTTCAACTTACGTTGAGCTTCTGTAAGGTCTGATGACTTGACACAAATTCAATAATGCTAATCTTTTATCTAGATTTTAACTTTCGTCGAGCTTCTGTAAGGTCTAATGACTGACATGAAATCAATAATGCTAATCTTTCATCTAGATTTAACTTTCCTCGAGCTTCTGTAAGGTTTGATAACTGACATAAATTCAATAATGCTAATCTTCTATCTAGATTTTAACTTTCGTCGAGCTTCTGTAAGGTCTAATGACTGACATGAATTCAATAATGCTAATCTTTTATCTAGATTTTAACTTTCGTCGAGCTTCTGTAAGGTTTGATGACTCGCACAAATTCGATAATGCTAATCTTTTATCTAGATTTTAATTTTTGTCGAGCTTCATGACTCACAAATTCCATAATACTAATCTTTTATCTAGATTTTAACTTTCCTTTTTGTTTACTGTTTTCCTTTCCTATTTCTTTTGTCTTTGTGATTTTAACAAATATCTCGGGAATAACTAGACACAACTTAAAATTTGGAATATTTTATATTGTATTCTTCTCAGGATATTTATAATCAGAATCCAGCATTGGCTGGAGCCGGGTTAGAAGGTGTCCAAGCAACTGCGAAGCGCTACAGCTAATGGGCACATTATCCAGTAGTGCAGCTCAGAACTTGCAACGTTGCACTATCATACACCACGATTTTTGCAGAAACCAATATCGGAAATATAAGGATATCATTCTGCAAAATAATGAAAATCAATTGGTGTATGACACGATAAAAATAAATCAAAACTTAAGAGAGATGAAAGTTCAATGCGGGGGTTCAAGATGACGTTTTTAAAGTACTTTATTTACCATAGAGTAAATAATCTTGATAAGAATGAATTTCTAACTGATTGTAACTGAGTTATTATTTAAACAAACCAATTTGGCTTTACAGATAGTAATAAATAGATTTACATTAGTAGAATTTCAACATTACTTTTATTTAAATAAAGTAATAATGACACATTTTTAAAGCAAAATATAACTGAGCACACAATGTCCTATTCATAACTTTAAACACCTATTAACAAAGTTGTTGTATTGTTGCATATAGATTTAAATAAAGAAAATAGAACACAACCATCGGAAGCCGAATATCTTAAAATTTAATGATAGAATAAATCTCTACGTTCTAGAGATAAATAGTCCACATACTAGAGATAAATTAAATTAGTTATTGTAGATTATAGAGGGAGGCTAGGTAAAAATGAATCTTATTATGCACTGAATCAAATGCAATAACTACACTCTAACCAGCAGATGAAGGCATAAATACTTCCTGCACTAGTCCCATGAATTCACATCGGGAGTACGGAATGCACCAACTTCACTACAATTAAGTATGAAAATAATATCTTACGCATTATTGAAAAGTATTTTGCTTCAATGTTATTTATTATTTCAAAGGTGATAATTGACTTCCCTGCTCAGTAATATTTGGAAATATTAGGTTGTTTTGCAATAAAAAATAATCCTTTTTGTACGATGTTACTATCAGTCAAGGTCGCTAAGTCACAGTGGATAGCTGTCATTGTGTCACTAGGTCTTAGTGTATTGTGGCCCAGGGACAGAGACAGAAACGCTTAACAGCCCATGAAAATGTTTCACAAAAAGAAAAAGAAACTCTTGTGACTATCTGTTATGTTACTGCATGCTTTATCACTTGTGATGGTATTTCCCAGAGTCCACTTCAAGAATCATATAATTTGGCGCTTTGGGTTTAGCCAGAACAAGTGTCGGATTAATTTTAAAGATGTAACATTTTAAAGATGACCATGGACATGGACAATTTCCAAGAAAATGTTTGTTTGAGAGTTTTAAATTTGGCTAAAGATGAGTCACTATATTGACCTGTATATGTTATATGGTTATTAACCTGGACAAATTTTCAGTATATGATTGCCAAAGGCTGTGATAACTCCAACGAATATTGGCAAAGCATTTCAAGCCGCGGAGTAATTTCCCTATAATAAAAACATTTTCCCGGACTTGGATTTTGCATTGACTGAAGTAAAAACAGGTCGATCCCTACTGAAACTTCATCAAATTAATGGCCGGAGCCAAAGCTTGATTGCAAAGATTTCGTCTCCATCCGAATTGATGTTAAATCTTCTAAAACTGCGAGCCTTGATGAGCATTTCACAATGTCTTCAACTCCATTGTTACCAACTCAACAACATTTTATCAAAATATGGCTTGAACTTCTTGTCACTACTAAATGAGTACCAAAAATGTTACCCTTTGGCATAAACACCGCAAACTCTTAAGGCAAATATCATATAATACAATTCAACACAATCCTCAATTTCTACTGACTTGTATTTGATACAGAAAATATCCTATCTTTTGTTTAATGTTCGTGGGCTCTTTAAAGCGAAACTGCACGAAAATTATAGACCGCAACAACGCAAAAGCAAGTTCATGATAGCACTCAATAATTCTTCAAATAAAAAAGGAAGAAAGAAAAGGAATTAAACATAACATAAAATCAGAAGCAAGATGCAAGGAATAAAGAGAGAAAAGTGTGAACAACATGACTCTAGTGATGAAGATAATAACAAAATGTTCATTAGGAAGAAAAGGGTTCATTTGAAGAAGAAGAAAAGGATATCCAATCAATCCAATTCATTCAAAGAAGAAACATTCATCTTGGTTCACTTTCAAAAAGATCTATTTCATGCAGCCAAAATACTGAAGGAGACGTCACACAATGAAGTGAAAGTCAGTTTCTTGCGAAATCTCCAAGGATCCCAAACACATTTCATTTGCCAAATGTTCTTGAAATTGCAATAGTTCCTTTTTATGACATAAAATTACTTTTGCCTTCTCCTAAAAAGACAACAAGAATTTTACACTTCAATTTGGAATTTTCCAGAATTTATATTCACTAGATTGAAAATATTACTCATGTTCTTTGCTGGCAGTTTGATTAATTTCTTATCCAATCTATCTTGTTGAGAAATCAGGTATGTTATGTTTGTTACAAAGTGGCTATATTAGTAGTCGTCCGTCCTGATTAAACGTATTTTAATTTTATTTAATAAATCAAGCCTTTGAAATGTTCCAAACATCTATCTCCTTATTGTTTATATTTAGAATTTATTTAGTTAATATTTGATAATTTCAAGTTACAAATGATTTCCCTCACAGACTGATGCAGGTTTGAGACAGAAAAGTAATCAAAAGACTAGTTAGCAGGTAAGAGAACATCCTAATTTTATATTGTTTTACTAATTCTTTGATAAAGCAAATTTGGAATTTTGATAAGTAAAACAAAATTTGCAACCTTATCCACAGTAACCCGTTAAGCAAAACATTTTTCAAAATTTCACTTCAATAATGTTTTAACATGTGTTATTACCTCAAGAGAATGTGTTTGATCCTCCATTAAAGAGACCAGTGGTGAAATAACAATAGAAAGACCATTTTTGTAGACACTTGGATACTGATAGCATAGTGACTTTCCATAGCCTGTAGCCATAACTACTAAATTGTCTTCACGTTTTTCAGTTACGGAGTATATAACCTCCCATTGCAGAGGCCTAAAATTAACATGGCCAAATTTGGCCCGTAACGTTTTCAGATGATCTTCAGAAGGAGATGGAATGGCTAGAGTAAGGAAAAATTTTAATAACATTTGTGAGAAAGTGAAAAAAGTTTGTATTTATTTTAGAAAGCATATTCAATTATCTTTCTGTTTATGGGAAACATAGATATAAATGTAGTTAAGCACCAATTTAATTTTTTCTTCTCTCTATAATTGAAAGTATTTACACAAACAAAATGCATTTAAGGAAAATACATTTCCACTCGAGATTATTTAAAATAATCACAAATGAAAGCAAAAAATTATCAATATGAAGTGTTTGTAATCATTCCCATTCCAAAAAAAATTTACCCAATATACATTTCCTAAGAAATATATATTGTAGTGACAAATTATATTGTCATATATCAATCAATAGATAGTAATTTATTAATTAAGAATTTGATAATCGTTTGCACATTTTACATCTTCTGGTGTAATATCTATTTATGCATAATATGATTTTCTACATTACCATGGTTAATCTCCATACCATAGAATTTATTTACGCAAATTTCATATATCAATGTGTCAAAGATAAATCGGCAAATAAACAACCATGATGTCCTACTTTGATACATGGGTTAACATAGGCTCAAAGCAGTTGTAAACACTGAGTCCATCTATGGCATTTTTATCACGACCACAATGACCGTGGTCGTCAAGTGAAACGTTACAATGAGCGTTTTGAGCATAGTGCAAGGTAACTTACGAAGAAATGATTGTCAATTAGCTATCAAGCATCAAATTTATAATCTCTCTGTATGTAAGTTCATTGCAGAAACGCAGTTTATATTATAAAATAACTGCGAGGGAAAATTATTTTGATTGAGTAAGTACGTCGTTTTAATGTATATTCTTTCATTTAATAAGCAAATAAAAAGTGAAATTCTCATTGGTGCTAAACTAAATTTGTTCGGAAAGAGATGCTATATTCCAATTTCAATTCTACAAATCGCTAAACTTTAAAAGCATTATATGCAAGACTTACCATTTTTTTGCGCACTTGCCTTTGTAGTCATATTTATGTTTATGGGCTTTGCCTTTGATTCAATCTAAACAAGAAATAAAGGCATTATATATAATATTTATTTCAAATGTTTTTAATAATACAGAAACTTAAATGACCGACTACCTTGTGTACTGTTTCTTCGAAAAGGCACGGATCATCCAAAAGTTGTTCATCGATATCTTCAAAGTAACAATCCATTTAAAGCATAATAAATGAGTGGGTTTGAAAAAAGATAATAAAAGGTTTGTAAAAATTTACGTTCATGAAGAATTATTATCATTAATATATTAAAACCTTTCGACTTCCCGCCACCTACAAACTGTTTTATAAATCAACAGATTATGACAGTTTTCAGCAGTGTTACCAATGTAAAAAGTTAATTTTTCCTAAATTTGTAAAAAGTTTCATCTAAAGAATTCCGATTTTATGTCGTTGGTTTTCTTGTTGGGAACAGTTTTATCAATTATAAGATCGTCATATTTACTTAAAAATATTAAAATATTTTTAATTAATTATGAAACAAAAAAATTATGAAATTAGGATAATTTTTTTGTCAAATGTTAATTATACTTGACTTTTAGTATATAATCTGTGCTTGACATTATTACTATCGTCACCATTGTTCTTTTCTATGCGTTCTAAAGAACTTTTGCTATTTTTAATTTGGAACGTGATCCAGGCACACGGCAGTGTACCTGAAACATCTACTTCAAACTGACTTAATAGTAGCTATTGGTACCTATCAAGTTCACAAAATTTACGCAGGCACATTTATACGAAACGTTTTAAAATTTATGTCTCACACCCACAATTTTTCTCCATCAAGTTAATTAGACACTTTTGTAGAATTTATTAACGTCTATAACAAATGTGCCCTATAAAAACGTTAGGATTTTACTATCAGGAATTTAAAAGATATGATCTCCGAAAATATCTACTTTGGAACTTATTAATTCATCTATCAAAACTTACTTTCTCTGGGGCCATCATCTCGAAATTTGGCACAAAGTAGACCTTTTAAAGCAAATAAAGGATAAAATCTGAGAAATGTACCTTTTTCACAGAAGACAGATTTATTATAGCATCTCGTATTCATGTCGGCCATCAAGCGCGACTTGTGTTTTTATAGGATCCTAGCTATGTATCATTATAAAATAGTTTAAGAGTAATATCCGTAAAATGAGCTGATCGGCAAAATTCATATGTAAATACGCAAGTTTACCTTCGAGCATTACTTTTTCATCGTGACTTACGAGAAGAATAATCAAGTTTGAAACCAAAAATCGAAGATGAAACTGGTTATCAACTAAGTTGAATCATTCGAGAAATAGTATGTGTCCATATAAGAGAAACAGAGATGTGCATAGTAATAAACAAAAAAAGGAAAATAATAAATAAAACACGTCGGGTCCAGCCAACGTATCTGCACTGCACTAACCTCGCCAGTCGATAAGTCGTCGGCACGCACGGCGATAAGTCGTCGGCGTGCAGAAAACGCGCGGGCGGGGTGCACTGCACATAACCCGCCGAAAAAATGGAACAGGTTTCTATTTTATCTACTTAATCGTTAGCTTACTATTTAACTGGTAAATTACTGTTCAAACAATGATACTTGCGTTAATATAAAATCATTAACGTTTATATCGTTTGCACCTTAGAATATAGAGTAATCCAGAAGGCGCATACGCATAAATTACTTCGCGGTCGCGGTGAAGCTAAAAATCGGTGGAGGGGGCATCATCGCCTACTAGCGCCCTCCCCCAACGACACGGTGTTACTAGCAGAATAAATTTACCCACGAACTTCAGGAAATCGACGCATATAAATATATTTGCTTGCAGCAGTAGGGTTCACATTTGCATCAACTTATATGGTCATGGATTGGCTTATATGAAGTATTATTAAGGCCGCCATGTTAAATTTCTAAAATGTTTATTCTGACCACAACCAATGGCCAAAGTATTTATATTAAAATTATTTAAAAACTTTGCCACATTTTACCATTTTATTCATCACTTAACACTTTTAATGCAAAAAGAAAACAATTAGCTTAGTGCCTTAAAGAAAAAAAAATCGTGTGTGCAATTCACACGTGGTAGAAGTGAAACCTTCAAAAATTTTAATTTTTAAGTTTAATATC
This sequence comes from Druceiella hillmani, assembly GCA_039881145.1. NCBI lineage: Eukaryota > Metazoa > Arthropoda > Insecta > Lepidoptera > Hepialidae > Druceiella > Druceiella hillmani. The sequence continues at coordinate 29,683,492 of JAYKKI010000003.1, read as the reverse complement.
AATTTCTAATTTTGATAAAAACTAAATTAATTAGAAAAGTTTTTATAATTCCCCTTAAACTTACTTTACTCGACCATAGATATTTTTGTTTAGTTCCAATACTGTCTGTATTTTTTTTTCAAATTCTGCTAAACGTTGGTCAATTTTAAATTAATTTGAAAACTGTTCTCGGGCACTCGATGGTCTAGTAAAATAGAGATTTACAATACTATATTTGAAATAAGCAAAGAAAATGTTGAAAATAATGTTAAGAATTTTGTTGTATAATTGGCCAAAAAATTTCAAAATATTAAATTTGTTTGTGAGCATGTTATGGTACATTTTAAGTTAACATTCCTACAGAATTTTTCAAAAACCAAACTTTGGTGTAGCTCAATGTTGTAATCATTTAAATAATCGATGAGATACATTTTTGATAGCTTATCGCACAGATAAAAGTAATAAATCACTAAGATATATATGATCGATGCTGAAGAAATTTCAACCACCTTAGATATAGAACCTAAATTCAAAATCAAAAAGCCCTAAAACCTCAAATTTAAAATGGATCGTTTTTTAATATTCTAGATGCAATAAACAGATCAGTGGATGAATTATCTCAAATATTTTCTTCTTATTCTAATAATTTAGAGATTTTTTCAGAATATTAATCAATTCAAAAATTAATCCAAAAAAAATATAATGAATAAAAAGATTCACAATGAATAACATACAATTGCTGTGGAACTCATAAATAACTGCAATGTCTACTAAATTATGAAGAAAAGGTTATTTAGTTTATAAAGAATACAAACAACTCCGGAAGAAATTTTAAATTAAATGAAAGATTCTTTACATAATTGTTATTAACAATACCGGTTTCGTTCGCTGCCATGGAACACTATTTTTTATATCTTAAAATAAAAAATTACTTAATATCAATCATTGGGTAAAATGGACTAAATAACCTTGCTATTATCCCAATAAAATTGATTCTGTTGAAAGAAGTAAACACAAAAGTAATCTTTGCGTAAATTAACAAATTTGTAAAAAAAAATTATAGCACGAAAAGACAATTTCACTTAGTTAAATTAGTAATATAAATAATACCTATATATAATATAGATAGATATTAATTTTATGTTTATGACTGCTTTTACTTTATGATCCCTTCATTCTATGCAATGCATGATAAATAATCATTAACCAAGTACTTTTATTGTTTAATTTTTGTAGATCATAATGGAATTTGAAACTCGGAATGTGAAAATACTTAGGATCCATTTATACTTAGGCCCGATGCACCACACACGGTCAGAACTCTTGGTCGGATTTACTTACAGTTAAAAACGTATTATGCAATATGGTACGGTCGGTAAAGTACTCTTGTTCCGATTCGATAGAAAGTCCGACTGTCAGTCTTGACCGTATGTGATGTATATGGGCTTTAGTATTCGACCTATCGTTCCGAATTGAGCGTCACTTGCGGCCATCAACTAATGTAAATCGTCAGGATCTACCTAGTTTAGAAATGAGCCAACTCGGAAATTTATCAAACCATGTTTGTCGATTTGAAAATTTGTGGCAACCGAGTTGATCAAGTCGATCAACAAACAACGATCATCGGATACTATCGATTTCAATTATTTAAAAGCTCGTTCATTTTTGAGTCATTTAATCTAGTGGTTGACAAATAAAGACGGATAAATAATCAAAATAATAAAGAATCTAAAGAATTATCAACCTCCAAGTTAGAAAATTTATCTGGACCATGTGACTCATATAAATAAGCAGTCAAGTAATCCGGGTGTTTCTTTCTAATGTGTGTAATCATCATGCTTGGGGAGCGTTCAAGTATTACGTAACGCAATTTTCGAAGATTTTTGACCCCCATGTAACGCACCGTAACGTTTTTCTGTAAACCTCTCTAAACGTTACGTAACACTCAAGTGACCATTTTTACCCTAAAGTCACAAAAAGTTAGTTTATAGCTTCCTGTATTTCCTTGATATACTTTTAATTGCCTTTGCGGTAATAATACTAAATAAAACAAGATATTTTTAATCCACAACACCTGCGTATTTTGTTTATATTTTATAAATTTTTGACTTTACACACAATTGTTTTCGTCCTTCATTCTCCTATTTTAGTTTTTTTTAATAATAAACTCTTAAAATAAAATAATATTTTTATTTTAACCTTTGGCAATGCAATTATAAACAAAAACCCAACTGAAATTAAACATTTTACTCGAAATAAACTCGTATTCTTAACAAAATTAAAAAATAATCAACTATTAACCAAGTAGCTAAGTATGTCTATAAAAACAATTCGATTGAAATTACTGCTCCTCTGTCCACGGGTTTGCTAGCCACTCAGATTCTTTCATCACTGGCACCTGGAGCGCAGACGAAGACGGTTATGGAATTGTTAAGCCACTTACATCAACTTCGTCTTCGTCGACCCAGTCAGCATCCTCAGACGATGTTTCATAACGACGCACAATGCAGAGAAGCTCATTCGCCCTTCTGGCAGCAAGGCGCTGTGGCCGTACTCTAGTTTCACAATGGTCTGGGCAGTCTTGCCATGCACGAAACGACAGTGCATTTGAACACTCTTGTGAGATGTGAAATAGATCCCACAGGTTGGACATACTTTTTTCTTTAAAGAGATCGTAAGGCATCTGCTTAAACCCTTCTAGAGGAGGTGACAGATCAACGAACAACCTCACAAGAAGATGCGAAAACTTGGATGTTCCTTTGTCTAGCAAACTGGGTACTACGAGCTTGCTTGGAGTTTGAAGTATTGGGCAAGGTGGCGGCATGAAAGTATCCGCAAACACAGATTTCAATGCACTTCTCGGTGGTGAACAGCAGGATTCATCCGCGCATTTTATAACCTGTAAGAAATATTGCGATTCACGGACGTGAACGCTATACCACGCCAGATTTGGTTCTGCTGGATCCTGCATGCTATCTTCGGGCTGTCTATACTCCGCCGAAACGTCGTAATTATCAATTTTCATTTCTCTCCACACTTCTGCAAGTGTTTCCCCAGCGTGCTGAAAATTGCGTTTTTCCAAATCATCATCCGTAGTCATTCCTTTGTCGTCGAGATGAGAACCAAAATGTTCATGAGGCAGAATGACGCCTGCCAGTCGTTTGCTGAGGGGAGCCATCCGACGCTCAACTCGGTTATATGCGCTCCGCCCAGGAGCATTAGTGGCTATAAACAGGGCGTCCAGGTTGTATTTTTTAAAGTGTTCAATCGCAAAGTTCTTGACTTTGCGATAACGGGGGTTTTCGTCCGGCCCACCATCTACAAAGATGATGATCACTGGCTTCACGGTGTTCGATTCTGTCATCATTAAGGGTTTGAATGACGGTATTCATAAAAGGGATTCGAAATCATAAGCATGGGTGTTCGCTGTGGAGGATGTGTGTTTCCCGCTCCTTATGGATATGTGTGTCGGCCCGCTGTACCCAACAGCTTCTTCCTTACCGAAACTGTTAGGTTCCACGTTGACGCCGGCGTATAGAGAAGGAATAAGTTTGTGCCGCTCTGTCTGTGGTCTTGCTAACTTTACGGGTACGATACGTACGTGCCTTCTTCCCTCTTGACGTTAACAACATGCCGAAGTTAATGTATATCCTCCCGAACACGGTGTATATAATACTTATGTCATTATAACATTTTAGCAGTAAACTTACCTGTGTTGAATAACTAAGCATTGTTGCTTTCTTCTTCGTGGCCTTCACCTTCAACTCTCGTATAACATAATTTATGTATTCTATAAACTTTCCTTTTTTTTTTGGTTTTTCTTTAGCCGTTTTCTAAATTGCGTTGGCATTTTTTTGACACAGTTGCGTTGGCAAGTCAGCATGAGAGCCTTTATAGGCCAAGAACAGCTGATGATACAAATCTCCCTCTTTTGAGAACATTACAGTATGAACACTATGAACTCACTTTAATAACACCAACTACAGCAATGTGCTTCTGCATAAACACTAACGAATACTGACAACGAAAACAACATTAAATGACGTACAATACAATCTAGGGATTCCCCGTGAATTATAAACGAAAAGGTGAACTTGTGAGAACAAACGACGACCAGACCATACAATCGAGGGATTCCCCGTAAAACGTAAATGAAAAGGGTTGCCAATTTGGGAGTTTTAATCCTCTAATTTTTTATTTAAAAGAAAACAATGTTACGTAACGTGTTGTAAGAAAGACCCCTCCCTCTTTTCAAAAATCTTTCTAGTTGTAGACTTCGTTCTCGGATCAACATTGTAGTTTAAAATATGTAAATTAAATAATCAATAGACTTAAAATAAAACTTTCCTAACAAAAAAAAACACAACTTGAACAAACTAATGAAAATAATTTATTAAAACCTACGTGTAAGGAATGTGCTCATAGACGAAAACAATAAAATATGATCGAACAAGTTATTACAATAGACACAGGAACCGAGTACATTCGGTTTGATTTGAACATACGAGCAATGAATTCGGTTTAAGTTGAGTATACATGCGAGCAATACACGGACCGAGCACATCGACGATACAGCCCCGTCAATTAGGTTCGTCGTAGACATAAATCGATTTAACTCGGTTTAACCTCAACTCAGTTTGAATTGGTTTGCGAAGTTGAGTTGTTACATCTCTAATCTAATTACAGTAGTTAGTAGTTGGTCGCATGCAGCGAACGATTCAGTCGGCAGATGACTTTGCTTACTTGTTATTTTCCATGCATACATTTCATTTCAGCAGGTCTCTCTGTTGTTTTGGTTAAGTATGCAAAACAGATAAACAAAAAATAATATTGAATGAGAAATCCACATTAAAAAAAGTTTTCTATCGATTGTACAAAAATCATGACTCAAGAAACAGTGCTCTCATTGAAAAAACAGTGCTCACTTTGGCTGGTCTGAGAATGAAAATAAAAAATGCAAATGAAGTGAAGAAAATAAAAAAGTAAATGTTTTGGGGCAAATAACCAGGAAGGCTAAATTCCAAAACAATATTATAAGTTATTTATTTAATACCCAAGTATTTTTAATCACATACTGTACAATAATATAACCTCAGTTATTAACCGCACTACATTAGTTAAATAGATTGTCCTAGAGTTAGGCATCAAAATTTGAATAGTATTGAGACCTACCAGAATCATTCCCATTTGTGTTCGCAGTTACTTAATTTTCAAAATCGTTAAACAAATATCTGTAGTTTTGTGGGTACATTAAATACCTTAATACCAGTAGGTGTTGGTACATTCATCTTAATAGAAATAACCTCATTTATAATAGACACGTATTGTTTAATTTAATGACTACTGTATTTATATAGTTGAGATGTCAGAACAACACCATCGGATTTCTAAAACATCCCTTTTTCCTCTCGCTATTTGATTAAAAATGTTATTTACTTTCACAAAAGAATCAACAGAGAACTTTCTCGATGTCCCTTGAATAATGGTACCTGTATTAATGTTTTCCACATCTACAAGTCCCGATGTAACATAAACACTGACAAAGTGCACAACATGCTTTTGTTATTCTTATCGTAGTCTTCTCACTTAAATTAATATTCTTCTGAAATATTTGAAACCGTTGTGACAGTATCTTAAAAGAATTGTCAATGATCCTGCATGCCCTTGATAGCCGATAGTTGTATATTTTTTCTCTGTATAAAATCTGAAAATTGCCTATAAAAAAGTAGATTAATATGTGCCTTTTCTAACTATATTGTTATGTCGCTATGCATGCTATCCCAAGAAAACATTATATAACAGCAAAAACATTGATACAGCAGGCAATCTCAGATTATTAAGTAAAAAATAGCCAACGAAGAGGATACAAGGTCAACAATTACTCATTAGGACTCATAGGTATAAATAGAATTTTGCTTCAATGTTCTTTCCTACTTTTGAAAATAATTGTCATAATAAGTACAGACTTAATTCAATTTATATAAATTATGAAAAACTATATTTGGTTTTCAATCGGCCAGTAGTATCAGACAGTTGTGATAATTAGTTGCAATTGTAGATTTTGTACTATATATATATATATATATATATATATACATATATATATATATACATATATATATTACAAATTAAGTGTTCTTTGCATTTTTTGCAAAATTTTGAGTATTTAAAAAAGGGATAATAATTTTTCAAAATAATTCATTTTAATTTACTGAACTAACATAATCATAAAACCTTCCCTTTTGGTTAGATTTCTTTTAACACTTTGTTTATGACTTCACAAATTTGTGGTACAAATACACAGATTCTGCTTTCTGGATCTCTAGCTAAGTTTTTCAAACTTTTTAGAGGATCTAAAGCCAAGAAGGGTAAAGATACTGGTAAGTTTAGTCAAAGAGTCAAAGCATGGCGAGACGTGCTTTGCTTTTCTATGTACGGCTTCACTTTGTTTAATAGCCATTCAACGTGTGTTATTCTTTTAAAATCTGAAAATACATCATCACTTTCAAAATTTTCTTTCACGCTTTTCCTTTGATGACCTTTTAGAAAACTCGTCTATTATATCATACACGACTAAATTAATTTTCGAAGTACGAGATCGCTTATAATAGTGGTTGTTTACATATAAATAATTTCATGATCTAGTCGATTACAGAGTGCAACCGGCCGCCTAATTAGCTAACTTCTTCGGCCAACAACCAGTATGAATGAAGGTGGTCCTCGGCCACAGTCGTTCACCGAAGACCAACCTAAGTTTAAATGAACCCTTATATGGCTTGCTCTTACTAAGTACATTTTGGAAAACATAATAAAAATAAATTTACCAAAATATTTTTCATGGTGGGTAAAATCAACTTTATAATTTTTGCCTCCGTATCAGCGTTATAAAATTTGGAGCCGAAATTTGCTAAAATGCACAAGGGCACCCAAACAGGTGGTAATTTCATTTTGTAATTATTTCGGAGTTAGGATGTAAATTAAATTAAAATTATTTTTAATTTAATTTTAAATTATTTTATTTTAATTTATACATTAAAAAATAACGAATGCTTATTTAAGAGTAAATAATGATAATTTGTTTGGACAAATTAAAATTATTGATGCAAATAATCAAAATAATTTTATTTAAGAATTTTAATCAATTTTCAGACTGGCCATTGTTGGAAAATTGGAAAAGTGTGTGTACCACATTTGACGTCACTTTATAGCTTAACCTTTCACAAACTGGCCTTAAACATAAAAAATTATAAATGAAACCTCAATTTCGTTTTAAAAAACCTAGGTATCTAATGGTATTATGTTTCATCAAGTGTGATTTCCATCAAATTTTTTTTGCGCACCTATGGGATGAGTAAAAAAAATTATTTGTCGCCAATTTACATATATGTGGAAGTTTATTAAACGCTTTTCTTTAAATTGTGCTACTTCTCAATTGAAATTTTGATATGAAACATTTGCTTGCAAAACTTCATATGGTCTATGAGCAATTCTTGTTTATAAAATTGAAGTATTGTGTAGAATGTTGAGATTATTTCTATGAGTTGTTTATAAAATTTTTATATGTTGAAAAATGTTTAAACCTCCAGAGTTTCATCAACCAGCACCAATATCAATGAACACAAACTTGTAATTCGCGTTGCATACTCTGACGAGACAAAAGAAAAATCATTTTTACAATTATCACAATGATCCACATCATCATATTTTCTGATTTTATGTTACTTACATGCTTTTCATGAATGGCATTAATGCAGTTTGCAAAGTTAGCCCTGGTATTGAAACGTTCAGTTATCTCCGACCACCTTTCTTCTGTTAGTAGTGAAATATATAGAACTTTTAACTTTAACCAAATCCTTTTATAAACTTCACATACTATTTCAAGTAAATTGTTTCTCCACGTCTAATAAAATAATACAATTCAGCAAATGTACATCCTGTTGCAAGATATATGAAAAATATTAAATATTTAGTTAGGAAACTATTAGTTTTAAACGTAACACAGACAATTTTTCCTTTTTAATACTATTTGCAGATTTTAATTGAATTAATTTTTCTTCTATTTACGACTTTTCAACCACAAAAAAGTGGAAAGACATAGAAAATAGTTCCAATATTGGAAATAGAAGATTATAAAACCTTAAAAGTGGATCAGCCACTTCACGTAAATTGGGTGAAATGTGTGTTGACACGTATTATCATGAAATGAGCTCTTTAAATAAAAATAATAAAGCAAATGAAACAGATGCGAGAATTACAGGAAACGATAAAAAATGAAGAATACATTGAGGGCATATCGACCACAGGACAGATCAAGAGAAAAAAAACAAAAAGATAAGATAAAATGAAGTAGATAGAGAATTTGTGGAAATTTTGAAGACGCATAAGGAAATGGACAAAATTCTAAAATGTTTCCAATTACAAAATATAATGGAAATAATAAATATTATTCACACAGCAAACCAACAAAATGGATATTTTATACATAATATTAATTCAAATAACAGATGATATTTTACCCACATTACCATATAAAACAACCATAATCGAAATCATTTTACCTCAAATACTCAGCTACAACCTTCCAAACATTTACACATACAATGCAGTATGCTTCTCAATAAATACAGTATGCTTCATTATAATCGTCCGCCTTTACGAAATCTTCGCAATATACCATTTATTCTGAATAATTGCATATGTACAATACATAAAAACTTTACTTACCTTATTACATCAGTAGTTTTTCTTCAGTTTCAATACACTATCTCCTGTATTGTTCTGTTATATTGGTTTGTATAATTTCTAATAATTCGTCAAAGGAATTTATTGACAGTCTAGTATATTTAAAAAATTTATCTTCATACTGTCAATGTTAATGGTAAAAATTATGGAATGTTTCTTTAATTAAACGCCTGTCGTTGTACCCAAAACTATATTTTTTTGTTTTTTTGCAATTGGCAATCCAATAAATATTGCGCTTTCATAGCCAACTCGGTATCTCCATGTTTGTTGCTAAATTAAATCCTGGTAGTAACACTTGTTTTTTCTTAGTCACTAGTCTTGTTCATAGCAAACTGAAAACGAACTCAGTTATTTGGTCTCCATATGAGGTAACATATATTTTCATTGGAAAAATATAGAAAAATTTTACTCAATTTCCCTATTTCAAAAATTAGGGCTACCATCTTCGCAAGTATTCCTCGCTTTTCATTTTGGGTGTGGTCAGATAAAACTCTGGGAGTAAGAAGAGAGATACATAAAGTCGAGTATGTAACCTGGTAACAATTTATAAGTGTAGGGTTAGATGCCCTACACTCAGGTTTCAGGGGCAGGACAACCCATAAGTGTTGAGACTGGTATCATTTCTAGTTCCGAACTTTCACGTGCCAATATATAGACACTACTATTTCTGCATGCACATACATCCAACATTCATTTGCGATCTCTTATTGCCTTTACCTTAATTTGTTCTCGTGTTAGAGTCAACATTTTGGCCGGCTCACTATTAGTGTTTAATTTATTTTTGTATTCTTTGTACTTGAATTTTGTGTTTATACATTTATCTTATATGCATTTTTTTGTTTCTCATTTACTAATTAAATAAATAAACTTTGCGTGAAGTGTGTGTTCAATATTCTAACATCCCAGTTGTTAGTAAATAAAATTCCAAAGGCGATTTGTCTAGGAATTCCTACATAAGCTCTATCTATAAAAATATTTTTAAATCTTTGAAATTATTCTGTTAAACTCTTATTTATTTTGGGTTTTTACAAAGCTTTTTTGTCTCTTAGCTAATATAGTTTCATATTAACATGTCATTTGAGAGATTAAAAAAATTTTCTTTCCTTATTTTACAGATTGTTCATATACTCTGTATAAGCACTAGTTAATGCTGTTGTATTCTATGAAAACTATGAAAATGAATCAAGCAGGGAATTGTCCCCACTGTTTCCCTACTATCAAATTTAGAAACTCGTTACAGGCGAGTTACGCTTATATTTTAATCAGGTTTTTTTTCATTACTGTTTTTCAATTAATATATATTTTCAAAACATTTTACTAAAAACACCAAATTTAGGAGTAACTACTCATGAGAAAATGATTTATATTTCTGTCTGGCCATAATTTGTCTGCTGTGATTTCAGGTTTTACTATAACTTGAGTTATTTTATTTGCAATTATTACAGGTTATTTTACTATACATAAGGATTTATTAAATTACAACCAAAGACTATCATTTACAACACAAAAAACTATCTACAAGTGAATAAATTTACGTACTTTTTATCTCGTCTCTTTTATACAAATTATTTTTTATTTTAAACAAATTAAGACTAGCTGCTTCTGTTCTTTACGGATATGGAGAATATAGCAAAACTTATAGAGATGACTTACATACTGTACTCCATATGAGTACGAAGAACAGACATATTGTATAAAGTTCTGTGAATACCTGTTACAAAATACTAGAGCATTCTGTGTCTATAATGACTTAGCTAATATAAGAGTAAAAGAAAGCGATTACAGACGTATGCAAGCTATCCTGTTCAATGTACATATCTCTTCTTAAGAAAGTATGAAACATAAAAATTCCACGTCATAGGCATGTTCTTGAACAACCATGTATGCCATATACTTGTACTTTCTACTCACTTTTTTTACAATTCCATTATGTATCTATATTTAGCACATACATCTTTATTCAGTCTTTGAAGTCCCATGATAAAAGATTTGATAAGAATAAAAAGTTAGAAAATTAATATTGCTAAAAAAACATGTTCATATTTTGATGCGATTTTAAACTTAGTTTAATTCAAATAAACGAAAGACCAAAATATGTGTATATATATGCATATACACGGCGTCCAGGAATAAGCATCGGACAAAGAAAGACGCTATTCGTTGGCTATTAAGGAATACATTGTCATAGAAATCAAATGTAAAACACGCCCTTTTCCTAATTGAGTGCAAAAAAAATATTACACATAACTCTTTTTAATACACTTATCTGGGCAGCTAGATGTCTTCACACCTGTTTGCGGGTTATTCCCCTGAATGGCGCTGAATAATGTGCGCAAGTATCGTGTTTGAAAAAGATGACTAATAATTATGAACATTATTTTCAATTTTCTGAAGAAAGTCATCTTTTAAATTATTTTTCAGTCAACGAATAACGTCCTTCTTTGTCCTACCCTTATTCCCGGACACCGTGTATATATACGTATAATGATTAAATAATACGAAACTGTAGATATCAATTAATTAATGTATACATTGCAAGTTAAAACTTTCAATTGCGCCAGTCATAAAAATATATGCCATCAATGTATTGCTGTATATTTTCAGCTCCTTTTCAACTAACTAGTATAAGAGACAATATCTATTATAACACGGTCGTAAGTTTGTATCAAGTATGAAGGAAAGTTTTCAATATCTTATATAGCATTGTTTAGCATAGACAGACCCTGCTGAAAAGTCCAGTACAAACGAAGCAAAAAAATATTGAATACATTATGTCAAGTTTTCAAAGACTATTTGTACTATTTTTAACGAGTATGTATACCTATTATATAACTATTTTTAACGAGTATATATACCTATTATTTTTACATACTCATACACTTAGTACAAAAAAATACTGATATTGCATACCTCTAAAAATTGCTACATGTGTCCACAACCTAAAATTGCAGAAGAAATCAAATACTCAAAAATTAAGCTTCATGTGGTTGTCAATATTATTATAGATAAAGGCTGTTCTGATTTTACTGACCACAACAAAATGTTTAAGCTCAACTGTAGAATAAGCAATCATATCATAGATTGTTCTTTAGCTAGAAAAAAATGGTACACTGACATCAACAGCATATGTCTGCGTGAATCACTTTAGCACCGACAAACCCAGAGTATTTACAGCACAAACATTTATACATTGCCTACACTATCAAGCAATTTTAATGCACTGATTTCGGGAAACAATAATGTCCAAGTATATACATGTAGATATTTTAAGTTGAGTTGTACTGTAGGTACTTGGTATTAAAAGTATAGAAAACTCTTCACTACTTTTTGTCAATGAAACAAAATTAAAAAACTTAAACTTTTTATTTTTAAAACTTGCTGTACATTTTCCACTTCCACAAATTTCTTCATTACTAAGGTACTTGATTATTAATCCTTCGCCTAAAAGTCTATACTTGTATCTGAAACAATAAGAGCATAATTCAGTGAAAATCTTCAATGGAGGTTACCTTGAAATGTAAATGTATTGAAATGTAAACTATTATAAATGAATGTATAATTCATTACAAATAATTAACAAAATTAAAACTCATCTACAGAACTATTATTCAATTCTTAAGTCAAATAATTATATTAGTTAGAATTGTTAGACAAAATCATTAATTATGATCAGAATCAACAAACTACAAGTTTAAATTCCATAAAACAATTTTATTCAGTACAACTAGATTCTTGACATATTTAACTAAAATAACTTGTCCGTAATTAATAATGTCTAATTAAATTTATAGTTGAACCTACATTTTGTTCAACATTATTCTTTCCTCCATAATGTTTGAACGATAAGGTGGAAATATGAAAAGCATGACCTCAAAATATAGTCAATTTCATATTAGTGAAACACATACTTATTTAGTTGTACTAAGTATGAAAATCAGTTTATCCTTAAAAATGAATATTCAAGTTTTAAGATTAAGTTGTCAAAATTAATGTTCAAGTCACATCTGGTTTATAGGTGACAGACACATTTAGTACAAACCATTCTCACTTCCAGCATGAATGGTTATAATTCTACACTTTCAAACAATTTTTTTCTGAAAACGTATGCTATAACTGTTATCCATAAAGACTGATAATTTGACTACTAAATAAAGTAACAATTTCTCGTAACGTAACATTTGGTGACACTTTCTCTGGCTTGAAATATAAGAGTAGTATCCTATCAGGAGGGGTAAGATGTCACAATATGTAATAATGATGTAGTAAAGACTATACAACAAGTAATGACGAAATTGCATTTGCTTGCCAATATGGAGTTTAACACCTAACAACAATCTGACATACTTATCAGAATTGATCAAGGTCTGTCCCAAACTGCCACTGCTATAAGATTACTTTCATTATTTCAATATTAATCATGTGCCAAATACTATACCTATTTAAAATTACACAAATTAACATCATGCGTATTTACAGCTTAGGATGAAAAATAATTTCTTATTTGAATACATAAGAGTATGTACTTGTTTTCAGCTTTTACAATATTTCTTGCAATAAAACTTGTCATTGAGAACAAATTAACGCCTCCTTTTTACTACAATGTATCACATAGGTGTGTAGAGAGGATAACATCCTACATGCATTAAAATTTCTGTAACACTGTTCATCCCAAATTAATATTTTAATTACTATCTTAATTACACATTCAGATCTTTATGAACCTTGTCTAGAATTTCAATCAACTCTGACTTTTCAAGTTACTTTACCAGTACATAATGAAATCTTTTAGAAGGAAATATAATATGAATTGGTTTCATGCAAATACAACTAATACTCCTTTGGTACGTTACTATCATAGAATTATAGCATCATATTTATGTAGTATGTTTTTTTATTACTTTCATTAATAAATTATTATAACACAAAAAAATCAACGTTCACCCAAAGTTACATCATCAATATCCTAATGGGACCTCTATTTAGTGTTTTAAAGTATTTATGAACAAATATTAGTTTAAAAGTTTTCAGTTCATCATTCATATTATGTAATCCATCCCAGTCTAAATAGCACAAACATCCTTATTTCAATAGTTTTACTTAGTAATATCTTACAAAAATATTACTAGATGTATCATATGTTAAAAATATATGATACATCTAGTAATTATTTTATAATCATGCAATACTGAAAATTGCAGAACTGAAAATATCCCTACTCACTTTTGTGCATTTTTTAAAAATGTAAAGAAATAGGTAACCTGCCAACATTTTGCTTATTAAATCAGTTATCAATATGAGTGTATATAGTATTCCCAATTAAACTATTCACAATATACATTTTTCACAATGTGAATATATTGCCACATAGAATTAGAAATCATTGATTATTGGATTTTTGCCTTTACTTGGGCTTTAAGACCTCACTTCATGCTGACTTTAAAGAATTTAGGTCGACTCAAAATACCCTTTTGGCTTTCATGACCAGTGAGTAAGACTGTTATATGAATTAAAAAAAATATGCTTTAAAGGCTTTATATCACTGTTGCATGAGACAAAAAACTCAAAAATTTTTTACGTCAGTGTACACATTTCTGAGAAGAAGGGTTTTGACAGACAGATGGACGGAAAACCAAGTGAAAGGTATCATTTTTTTAATTTTGAGGGACTGACTTCTAAAATGAATATAATATGGTATTTACCTGCTACACGTTTCCTCTTAGCTTCTTCCTTTTCTAAAGCAAAAACATGTTCCTGAAATAGCTTTATAGCTGCCTGCATATTCTTTTGCTGTACTCCATGATCTGGTGAGCTCTCCTCCAATAAAACTTGCAATCGAGGCACTTCGTTAAGGTTCATGTCTTGAGCATTAGACGGACGAAAAATAATACAAATATTCCCAGTTTTTGGATGAACACTAAATGGAGATTTAAGCAAATGATTTGATCCTTTTGTTACATTAACGTCAAGTCGGGGATAGCACCACTGTATCTGAATTTCTTCAATTAAATTCTTCAACCTTCGAGAGCCCGACTAGAAGTAAAAAAGAAAAAAATCTATTTTATCACATAGGATACTAATTTCTTTTTTGCTTTATACTCGCCTGTGAAATATTATTTTTCAAATTAAAGATTTAATTTGATGTCATAAAAGCAAACTTATTGAAATGGCACTACCATATCTAATAAAGGACTTATAAAATTTAAAATTAAACAAATAATTCTTATTTTCCACGATAATAATTCACTAACTGAAACAAGATTCAGACTTCGGTAAGAATAAAAAAAACTCTGTTTCATAAATGCAAAATTTAAACCTTACAAACATTAAATTTCTCAAAACAAGTTAGCAACTATAATTAAGAAATAAAATGAAGTTCAATAGTTAACTTTAGGAATAAAACTGAAATAATATTTTTATTGACTTTTTATCACATACAAAGAAATTTGAAGGTCTACGTTCCGAGCAATAATTATGGTTACATGTATTTTGTTAATTCTATGGTTCTGTAAAACATGAGTTGAAGGTCCTGGTTTTATACACTACTAAAAAATTAAGGTATCAGAAAAATTTGCCATATTTTCTTTATCATTTCAAAAAGAGCTGTTTTTCCATGAAAACGGGTTATAGGAAAATATAGAAAAAATGTTTTCAAATTATTTAATAACTTTCATCTGTTTTCAATTTTTTGACAAAATCCAAGACTTCTCAAATTTTCTTTTATTATACAAAAAAATTAGGTATTAAAACAAACTCATTTTCTTTTTAAATGCCATACAGAAATTCTAAGAGGCTTCGGAAAGCTCAAAATTTTCCCTTTAAAGGCCCGACATCGGCTACTTTATTCTGTAAAACTATTTTAAAAAAGCTTAAAAATTGTACATAATTTCTTTAAAACATGAAAAAAATTATAGGATTAAAGTATGCATGGAAAATGATTAAAAGATTTTAGAAAATTCAGGTGAACACTGTAAATTTTTTGTGTAATGTATTTACAGTTCTCATCTCTATTCTAAAACTTGATATGCATTTAATGTAAAGTCAACAATTAAAACATTTTTGTTTATTTGTGAATATTAATTGATTTTGTTGTCATTTTTAGAGTTCCACTCCAGGGGTAAAAAGCCAGAGGTTAAAATCACCATTCTTTGGTCACCTTTTTCTCAGAAACCAATAAAGTTATTGGTCAATTTTTTTTCATTTTTTGATATTAAAATAACTCATATAGACAATTCGTAATATTTTAAAAAAAAATTTTAAAAGTGTAATTTTTTCAAGTTTTCAAATTATTTTTCTTTTACCTATTAAATTGAACGAAGTAAAAGTGATTGATATCTTCTCACATAAATAAACAAAATAAAAAAAAAGGAAAATATTGTGTAAATACTTTCTGTAAAAAGTATGTTCGTAAAAATCATAATTTTTCATTCAAGGAGATAACAAAACTTGACGTCATTTCGATTTTTTTATTCCAATCCACTTCTGTCTGCTTATGTGCCTTTTAACGTGTAGGCTTTAGCAAAGAATGTGTCCATTATTTATACAGTAGAAAATATTAAGGAACTACATGAAAATTATCAATCGTTTCTGAAAAAAATTACTGCAATAAATTGCTTTTCGCTTAAAATACTGGTAGTTTCCTATGTGCCAGCATTGATTCGAAAGTGTTACATATCGCGTATTTAGTAAAACAATGTCACATGTGCTTAAATCATTTTTTTTACAGCAGAAGTATGTAATGATGCCAACTTGATAGCGTAACACAGATTTAGAATTAAAAGATTGTAAAATAATTGGACAATTGCTTCACCATATATAAAATATTTTATTCCTTTTGGATAACACTTACAAAATTTTCTCACGTTTGTACTATTACTTTCCACTTGTTAAGTGGAAAGAAGTAGTTCAAACGTGATTCTAATTTTTGAATATTTTTGAAGTTTTAATTTTATATATAAATAGATAATATTTATAATTTTAGTGCTAAAATAACACTTTAGGACTAAAATATTTATTCATTTAACTATTGTGTAAGAATTTTAATATTGATTTGATTTTAATAAAAGAAGTCATTTGAAACAGAAGAACTTTTTTCTTTTATACTATTTTGTAATAAATAAATTATAAATTATAAAAAAACCCTTGATATAAAGAAATACATAAACAATATATTAAATTGAACATAAATAAAAAAGAAACAAACTACAAGGAAATAAACACTTAAAAAGTAACGAATCAAAAGGAAATTTGTTTTGGTTCCATTTAGTTATTTCATTTTACTTCTAGTCGTAAATAGACGTGAATTTTATAACTTATACGTAGGTGCTTTAGGATCCTTTTCACACATTTAAAAAAAATTAAATTTTTTTAATTATTCTCTATCTGATGTACAGATTAAAGAGATAAATTTATAAAGACAAAAATCGTGAATTGACAAAAATAAGTCACCGCAGGTAACCTTCCTTCTTTGATGCCAGGGCTCCTGTATACACGATTTTGAAAAAAAATATTAACCCTCTTCTACATATTTATCAATTTCACCAAAATTTGTCTTAAATTTTTGCAAATGATTACAAGAAACTTGTATCTTTATTTCTTAAATTTGTTACATGAATACAATTACAAAGCTGTCAAAACACAAAGAAAAAATAAATGATACAGGCAAAAGAGAAATAATTTTCGTATTAACAATTAAAAGTTTTTGTCCACATATTCAAGCAAGTTGACCACTGAATAAATGGATATGAATGCGTGTATATGGCAAGGGCTTTTAATGTCACCTAAACTACTTAAATCTGCAGGTGGGCTAGAGTACTGCCAATCATTAAATTTTATTAGTTATCTATAAGAAAACTCCACTCCATTTCAGCAAAATACACATTACAGACTCAAAGGAAAAAACTAATTTTTGAACCCATCACCAAAGATCATAACATGTAATCATAATGAAACGACTAAAAAAAACATTTATCGATTTATTCAAAATAATGAGATTAAATAACCAAATGCATAATTTAACTAATCTAAACAAACAAATAAATTATACCTCTTTCCAATATTCTTGGTACAGCTGAACAAAAGCATCCCAACGCATTTTAGATTCACTTGGCAGTTTATTTAAATGTTTCTCAACTTGATTAGCAAGTGTTTCATCTGGAATCATTGAAATGAACTTCTTCAATCCTTCTGCTGTTGATAGAAAATTTTGATCTTGCAAAATATCATCAAAATGTTCTACTATGATTCTGTGAGCCCGCCTGAAAATAAATATAAAATCTTTTTCCACATGTCCCTAAACAGTATTGATCTTGTTACTATTATCATATAATTCTATTAAATATTCTATTACAAAAGTAATGATAATATACTAAGCTATAACATTAAATTATAATTTTTTCATACTGTTAATATTATTTTCAACAAATTCAATCTAATAAATCTACCAATCATAAAGCAATAATAATATTTTAAGTTTGGATAGTCACTTAAGGTACAATAACATTCTTAGATTTATCAGAACAGTTTACATAGAAATTAGTGAAAGTAAAAACTTTTTAATGTTTACCTTATACTAGAATGTAACGAATCTGAAGCTAAATGGACTTTTTTAAATTGGTTTTCACCTCCTGTAACCAGACACAGATAATCAGCCACTGCTGAGCGACCAGGGCCATCAAGTGTACGTGCATCATAATCAGAAACCCAACAATGAATACCACGCCTCCCAGAAAACACCCACAGAATATTTGAGAATCCAAAATCATCTGAAATATAAAGGAATGTATTTATCCAATTGTGGTATAAATTTTATGTAAATTACATTGTTGTGACAGTCTATTATGTAAATTACATTATGCACAGTCCAATAAAAAACTCAGCTGTCCAATTAACACAAGCTATCTAATTGTTAAAAGCTGTCTGATGACTAGCCATCGATAATCAGGGCCACTGAAAATTTGTTCAGAGAGAATTCGATTGATTTCTTAGTTTAATCAATTTCTTAGAATTCAAAAAATCAAATTGTTTATAGTTTAGAGTTAGTTGTTGTTTGTAGTTTAGAGTCTCCACGTTACTATAAATAGCCTTAAGTGAAGATCAAGTGCGATTAATTGTACCATGATTTCCTTGCTTACAAGCAGCTTTTGTTTTTGTGTGTGGGTTAAATAAATAGTCTTGTTAGGTAAACTATTGGTTTCCCGCAAAACTCATGATACATTTTTCAATATTTTTCAAATTTGTTTATTTATATAAAGTAAAATATCAATTCATAGTATACTGCCTGTTTTATGCAATAATTATTAACCACTTTTCAGCGTTCTTCATAATTAGTCGTTTAAAGAAGGACCTGTCTTTATTGGTGCAAAATTGAACAAGGCGCCAATATATGGCCTCATCAGAATTAATGATACATCACTCAAGGAGTGTTGAGAATTGCAAAACCAGTGGAAGTCTGACAGCTCAAACAATTTTTGGCGGGTGAAGGGATTTCTGTGTGGTGTCTCGTTCTTGTGATGAAATATCATTTCTTCACTACTCCATGATGGATTTGTTTAAACTCTCCAATTACTCACAATACACATTTGAATTGACTGCTTGGTTCCATGGTAGGAACTCAAAACACACAACATGATTAAAATCCCGCCACAATTTGAACATAATCGTCCTCTGATAAATGTTTACTTTCAATTTCATTTGAGCTAAAAGTGAACCTAAAACTATCAACCATCTAATGAAGTAGTAATAACATAAAAATGAATGTCTCTGGAATCTCAAATCAAATACCACCACTGTTGCTAACATGCATCATGTCTGACAACCAAATATTAAGAAAATTTGCAAAAACATTGACTTTTTTAGTAATAATTATTAAATTACTACATAAAACGAGGCTGACTAATAATAATTTTTGGTATGTAAATAATAAGTTCTTTTAGTTACACCATAATGTACTAGCTTTGAATACGGCACATATACTATTTAGTTATTTTAATTTCAAAGAATATTTTCATAAATTATGCTTTAATTTGTAAACATTGCATCCTGAACATAATTTGTCTTTAAAATAATTTAAAATTAATTGCTATTCATAATACAACATAGAATTAGAAAGATCAATATTCATGTTATACAGGTGTCCAGTGGCAGATTTCAAAGTTTGAACAGACATAGTTTCTGAACACAACACATAAGAGGGGCGCGAGGGGCGTCGTTAGAAGCGCAAGCGGTGCGGATGTTTCAGTAGCCATGGAACTATGGAGTGGAGAGCACCGCGCTTTTGCCGTCGAGGCGTACATTTCAAGTGGATTTTCGCTGTCTGTAGCATGCCGTCGATTTAATAATCGTTACAGTACTCGTCGATTACGTGATGGACCATCGATCAACCTCATTCAGTCATGGGTAGCAAAGTTCAGAGCTAGAGGATCAACATTAAATAGGTCCAGGCCAGGACCTACACCATTGGTTGCCACGGATGAAAATGTTGAGCGTGTTATGGTTTCTGTCATTGAAAATCCCCGTTTATCACTGCGTACACGTTCATCGATATAGGGAATTCTGAAATCAAGTTTACAGGTAATAATGCGAAAAAAGCTCAAGTTCCATCCATATAAAATTCAAATTATTCAAGATTTACACGATTCTGACTTTGAATTAAGAAAAACTTACGCGGAGGTGATGTTGTTGAGATTTCGTACTGCTACCCGGATGGGCAACATATTTTTTAGTCACGAAGCTCACTTTCACATTGGAGGATATGTGAATAAGCAGAACTTTCGTTACTGGGATGTCCACAACCCAAGACAAATGCATCAAAAGCCTTTATATAAGCCTAAAGTAACAGTCTGGTGTGCCATGTCTGCATCTGCAATCATAGGGCCTTATTTCTTTGAAAATCAACGTGGCCAAACTGTAACTGAGAATTCGGAGATATGCCCAGATGTTAAATGACTTTTTCAGAGTGGAACTACAGAATAGTCCATCCTTCAACCAAAACACATGGTTCCAGCAGGACGGGGCAACAGCTCACACTGCTAATGTGTCCATGAATGCAGTGCGGCAGTTATTTCCAGAAAAAACATATCCCGAAACGGTACCGTACTGTGGCCACCTAGGTCACCCGATTTAAGCCCATGTGACTATTTCTTATGTGGATACTTAAAATCCGTTGTTTACAAAACAAATCTGAGCACTGTGACACAACTTAAAGAAAATATTTATTGTTATAAAGTTAAAATAAACCTACTTTGTATTAGAGGTGTAGTTTTTTTTTACAATTTTTCAAACATTGAAATCTGCCACTGTATATGACTATACAATCTGACACCTGTATATGGTATAAGACGATAATGATAAAATGTTTTACTTAAATTAATTGTTCTATTTGCACTCATATTGTACCCCACACTTTTTAATGGCTTTCTTTACATTAATACAAAAAATACTGTATAATTTTATGAAAATATATACATAAATTTTACTTAGACTTGTAAATATTTCTTACACTAAAACAACCCACTTTCTCAATTTGTCGGTAAACCACTGATTCTAATAAGCTGCATTCTTCCATTGGTAATATTAGGCTTATTGGCATGAAGTAACTTAAAAAATATTATCTATATTACTGACAAAATAATGATTACATACCCCTCAAAGCAACATCTAGTATTTTACAAGCTACTGTCATAAATTTCCAACATTTACTGCAAACTTTAGCTTCCTGGCAGCAAGTTCTTACATCATCATAATCTGTAAGATCAATATCAAACACCAGTTCTCTTGCAACAACGACTGCGCCATGTCGTGATATCGAAGGTCTGAAATAATATAATCATACACGCTTCTTTAGCACAGTAATAATTATTGCAATGATGATATTTTCTTATCAAATTTAATAAAGCCTTCCTTTTTTGTAAAATTTTTTCAAAATTTTCCCACTTTTGCTCTTATGAAATTTGAAAATTTTTCTGATGACTTTTTTCAATATTTTTAATACCTATCTTAGATATTGAAAACACTGAAAAAAGTATTTAACCTTTAGAAACGTATCTAAATATTTCAAAAGATATCTTTTACTGTACATCAACTTTAACACTATAAGCACAAAAATGTAATATCTCTTAATACTAGTTCTCAAATTTGAATGGTGGTCATTATCTTAATTGTTATCAAAGCTTCCTGTATTTCTGGAGATAAAAATAAATAGATGTAAAAACTAACAGCTTGACTATTCCAAGAAAACTGCAGAGGGTTCTACTCTTTTACACAATAAAATAGTAAAGAGAAATATCACTTATACTGCCTACTTTAAGAATTTACTTAGAAAATCAAGTTTCATCGAATATTTCAATTGCTTTACAGGGCCCCTGGCAGACGGTAGCATAAATAATGCCATCGGTACTCAAAATGGTAAATATAGTACTATTGGCATTTACTTACTTTGTATTGTAGACAGCACCAATATCTATTTTGTGTGGACATTTTTTTTGTAACATGGCCTGCAGTTCCTTCAAATTGGAGAAAGATAAATATCTCAAGTACACATCGTCTGCCAATGTAAACGATATTTCTCTATTCGCCATTGGCTGTGGGGAACAACCACAAGCCACCCAGCGACAAAATACTTTTTGAGGAAATAAACGATTATAATATACAGGGAGCATGTCGGATAATAAATTAAGATCAAACTGTTGCATCTGTAATTGTAATAAAAGTTTGTTATTATTGAACATTTTCCCATTGCATATAGCAAGAGATAACTTTTGGAGAAAAGTTCTCAATTCTCTGATGCTTAAAAAGCAAAACTAAAAATAAAGGTTTTATCTAATATTAGAACACAATTTTTTACCTTGGAAAAATATACAATAACAAATTCAAAAATATAGAAACCCGCTATTTTTAAGAATAATATTTAAGAAATACTTCCTAAATTCGCCGAATTTAAAAACAATCTTTGACAGTTGTAAATTGAGCGCGAATTATTTGTTTATGAAATTTTTTCTTCATCGAGTAAATATCCATGTTCTGTGAATGTGAAAACGTATGCCTTTTGAATTCCTTAATTTCTCTAGTTCTTTTAAATTTTTGACAAATAAGGAGCGCAAAATGTATATGTATTTTACAGTCGAATTATTTCGATGAAAGTTATCTATAAACTTAAAATAATTAAAGCTGAAGTTCATATATTAATTTTTATGAATTTTTATACTAAATGAAATTAAAAGACAAGTCGCAAATTAAAATATTCAAAGTATTTTCAAATTTTGGAACATGAATAAATTAATTAGATTAATGTGAAACATTAATTCTACTATTATTTTTATTGTCATATGAAATAAAATTATTTTTTCGCGCATTTTTTTTTTACTTTTTTACATATTACTTATTTGACATTTTGATTTACAGAGTAAATTTTACTTAAACTTAATAATGTGGGTAAACATAAAAAAATTAACAATGATAGTTTACTCACTGAAAGTCTTTTATTATAAAACTTATATTATATACAGTAATGTCAAATAGAACGTATATAGATTTTAATTATTTGTATTCAAAATTATTACGGCAAATATTATGTGAGTTAATTTTCAAATGAATATTTAGTTAGTGTGTATTTTAATAAATTATGTATTCTTAACCTATTTCAATTGTAATAATAATAAATGTATACAAATTAAGCTTTATACTTTTTACTATTAATATATAATTTATGTTTAGGGTTTGATTGGTGGATATGGATAAGTCGAAAATTAAAAAAGAATGGTGCAGATAAATTATTGGAAAAGTTATTACACTGGATATTAGCAAGGCCTATAACAGGAACAGTACTTGGCTATGTAATCATTCTTTTTATTGGAATTATTTTAATTGTTTCTTTTCTTCCTTTTTTAACAGTCGCTATAACAGTTTTGATAATACTTTTAACAGAAGGTACGTAATGTATGAAAAAGGTTATTTTGCGTATTAAAATTATTATTATATTGCGTATTATTATATTACATATTAATAACAAAAGTATTTTTTCTTTACAGTTTTGATTACTTCTACATTAATATCAATTGGTTCTTTCATTTTAATGGCCGTATTAACATTTATGTCAGTAGTGTTTACTTTATTGATAACATGAACAAATAAAATAGATCGATCCTGCATGGAATAATCAACATTTAAATTTTTTGAAGCATAAATTTTCATTGTTGAATTAGTACCACACTGAAATATTCTATTATTATACTATGCAATATGCATTCAATAAATACATTCCTCGTCTATGGTCTATGTTTCATTCATTGTATTATTTGGTACCTACATAATCTGTGGCTAGCCGTCTGCAACCCCTAAAATGTCACGAAGATTGTAACTTGTACGAGTACGTTATAATTGTTACAATCATAACTAAATATGAAATTATTATCGAAACCGCTCTGTAGAGGAAGACGTCTCATTATATGCTTTAATTTACTTGACAATGCCTTTCCGCGATTGTTAAACGTTTTGTGTTAATATAATAAGTTTAATTATTGAGTGATTTGTGAGTGAATGTCGCAGGTTCATCTTCTAATTTCAAAATTAAACCCTCCGTAAGTAAATAACTTTCAAGTTTAATATTGAAGCAAATTAACATTTATTATATTTTTGATTTTAAATCAATATATTTAAAGCTTGGAGGTTAACGCTATAATTAATCCTTTTGGTTATGCAAACTGGTTATTAACATTATGAAGTCCTTGGATAGGCGATGAAGTCATTATTGTAGAGCATGAAGGCGTAATGGTAATTATTCGCTTTTGCCGTTGCCTGGCCTTTAGTTTTTTCCTTAAACTTCAGTTTCTTTTATATATTGAGACAAAATATTTATTATAGCCACTCGATTTTATTGTTGACTACTGAGCTAATAACTCAGTGTAATCCATAAACGTTTCAGTGTCATGTGTGAAATTGTTTTAATATACATATTAAATTTCATTACATTTTGTGCACTACCGCATTACATAACCACTTCACTAAACATAAACAGTACTCTGTGTACATTTTTATTTTTTCGTCTGTCTTTTATTAGATATGATTTCAGTTATTTTATACCTTTTTCTGAAAATATTCTGTACAATAGTGCATATTTATAAATTTTTGTTTAACAATGAATATATATAGACATCATTTAGGATATATAATAAATATATATATATGTGTGTAATGGGTCAATAGGATATACAATTCAAATTGATGTATTTGTTACCATATCAAAATTCAAAGATTGCATGTTATCTTCCGCTTTCATGACTTTTACTGTTTATTTGATTAAAGGTGCGCAAGAAATGTTATTTAAAGGAATGATTATACTGGAAATATAAGTAATATAATCATTCCTATATAGTCTATATAAATTTTGTCTTTCCCCTTTTAATTGGTATTTTATTTTATTATGAACTTTTTTCTTATGTATGAATTTTTTGTGAAAATTTAATATAACTATTGTACTCAGTTCTTTTTATGTTACATAATTAAGGAATTTCTGTATCATTCTACAAAATACAGGACTTAGTTATTTCTAAATCCATTTGTCTATTACTAATCTTCTTGATTTAATTTTGAATAAATTATGAAAATTAGCCATAAATTTTATCACGAGAATTTTAATGAATTTTTAAATACATGGAAATATGGCTTTTAAGATGATCGAATGTTATATAGAATTTCAATATTCAACCCATTCAACATCGTCTGTTACTGTAATGAGTAAAACAGAGAGGGCAAGTTTGAGTATGATGCATCTGGTAGAAGTAACAGCCATGTGATTAGAATGAATTGCCAATTGTGTATGTACAGATTTTGGTAAAGATACAAGTGAACAACTAAACAAAAAATAGTTAAACGGCAGCATTATTGTCTATTAGACTCGCGGAAAAAAAATAGAAAATGTAGATACGACGTTGATGATCACGTAGCAGTTAGTACTTTCGGCAACATTGATTTGATTGTTACAGTAGAATTTTTAATTTTGTGTTTCATACAGAAAATTTCCTTCCCATTATTTGAATCTAAAATTTCTTTCTTCTTTACATAAAAATAATTTTAAATCAGAAAAATTTGCTGATTGACTCTTTAAAAGGTCAGTAGCTTAAACCAGTTCCTGCATCCATATGACTAAAAATTAATGTTATTTAACAGATGTCAGACAAGGGAGAAGTAAAATATGCATTCTATATAAATGGAAATGAAGTATAAATGGAATCGAGTAAACTATGGCATACAACATCTTGTTGCTGCAAGTCCTTTGTTTGTCCTGAATATATAGTGAAGCTGAAAAAGTGCCAATACATTGTACGAAACGTTGAGTATTTTGTTACGAATGTGGTCTGCATTTTACTTGAATTATAGTAATTGCAGGGGCCTTTGAGATAAGAAATTAAATTTACTAGCCAATATTTAATTTCATGTTATATAATATTAATTTTATTAGTTATTTAATAGTAATATTTAATTTAATTGTCATGTTATTTATTGAAATATCTAGGAAAATCTGTTAAGTAAAATTAAATATTGGCTAATATATTTTACATTTTTATTATTGTGCGGTATGTAATATGTGCCCTCACAAGATATATCTCCTCCGAACTAACCATCCATGAAATACTGACCTAGAATTAGAAAATGAAAAGCTACCATATAGTAAGGATTTAAATTAGCATAATTAAACTTTGTAACCTTTTCGATCTCAGTTCTTTTATTCACAAAGAAAATTAATATGGTAATAGCATATAATTAATATAGAATTAGGCTTCTTTTTTACTTTAATTTTTTGATGGGTACAAAGTTTCATAAACGAATGTTTGACTCAAAAACATCATTTTATCGAACTCTCTTTTTTAATTTATCCTTAAATAACACTTTGAATTTTTTAATATACTTGAAAAAAAAATGCGTGTATATATATATATATACACATATATGTTATATACATAAAAAGCATGGATTGAAAAGTTAAGTTAAACAAATAAACTTTATAAATTGAATATTGATCGTTCAAACTGAGTTTTAGATATAGCTAGTGGTCACAAACTTTTAAAACATAGTCTCGAGAAAATTACGCTTAAAGTTTTGAATACTGTTACTCTGTACAAATGACTTTTTTCTTTAAAATACTTCTATCTATTCTGAGGCCATATAATAAATATTCTGTCAATCTAGAAGCTTCCGAAATATTAATTTGATCTTGTCGATAATGCTTTCCTTCAGAGTATTGACGAATTGTTACGCACTAGAATAATTTTAAATTCACGATCGCGAGTACGCGCTGCTTCAAATTTAACATTTCCATCACACTTTTCACACTTCACTCGACTCAAAATAGCTATAAATACCGTGTATAAGTCCACAATTTCATAGTCAATGTTACTTCAGATATAGCAACATCCTTTTACAATTTTTATTTTTTAGCTATAACTTTCATTACGCCCTGCAGTTTTGAGACTTAAGACGTTCTTCATTTTCTTGCCTCTCTATTTTCGATAATTTTCGGAACTTCTTAGTTATCTTCAATCTTTTGATTGACACTCTACAGAACAGAAATCTTGAAATAGAGGTTGATTTTAGGATTTTTTGAGTAAAACTAATGTATTATAATGAAAAGGTCTTTATTATACTATTATTTAATAATATAAAATGAACAATAATTTTTTTTAATCAAAATGGTGCCGTTGTACTTGGCGTATTTAGACGCTAAAACGGAGTGCAGAATCTCTTGAAAATAGTTGGGGTTGGAACACAAATAAATTTATTTTTAATATGAGTTAAATATACTTCGGTGGATGGTCATGAACTCTCTGAAACACCCAAAAACGACGTGTCAAACCATTGGCTCCCTTCAGAAGCCAGTAGCATTAGGGGAAGAAACTTCGTGCACTACGTGCACAAACATGCACCTCCTTTTATTGAGAAACTCGCGGGGTTGAAGGGAGCACATGTTCATGTTATGCAGGGCTGGATGTGCGAGCATTCAAATCACTGCTCACATTATCCCATCGTGCTGGAGAACGCACGAAGGCAGAATCTGAAAGCACGATGCGGTGGCCGCACAAACTCGGCAGGTGGACTGGGTAAAAAGGGATGGGTTGCCCTTTGGGAGTCTCATTTGCCACGGGTCGTGCGTGGGCTTCGGAAGACTGGCTTGATCTGCACGCGACAGGGATGTGCAGTAATTCTCGACAACAGGGGTTACAGGATCGAAACCGTTAGATTGCTCCCATCAAGAAAAAGTTGACAAACCTATGGACCACCCCGACCTGTTGGAGAAGATCGAAGAAGGTTTCGCACTAAAAAGGATGCCAAGGATCTCCGCGGTATTGAGAGGAATGGAATCAGCTGTGGGTAACCTCACCACGATTACTTCGCGAGTCTTGCTAGGATCGCACGCGAACTGGATGAGGTTCAACGGTATGACAGGAAACCGGTGGTTAAGTAGATGCCGATGGTTAGCGTGGAGTCTGGGTTGTTATCGCCAATCCCTAGTTGACGAGCGTATGAGGCGGGTTTTTCCCAAACTGGGAAAAACAAAAAAAGTCAGGGTCAAAACCCAGAAATTGTTTTATTAATATGCACACGCATATATATCCTTAAATTTTCGTCAAATTAAGGTTTAATTTATAGTTCGTTAGTCGTCGTTCATTATGAAAAAATGTTAAATTTTTCGTCTTTCCTCTTAAGGTTTAAAAATCATTCATTAACGTTTTTTTAAATACAGCTCGTTAAGGTGGTGTAGGGGGAGGGAGGATGAACAAATATGCCAACGTTCGTTATATTCCTTTGGATGGACGAAAGTTAAAACTACTGCACAAAATGTTTAATTATGCCAGAATTTATAAACAAAGTCTATCACCATTTATAATAAAAAAAAAACATATTTACGCCCAAGTCGCTAAAATGGTACTTAGATAAATATAAAAGACAAGCAATTATTTGTTCAACTGTCAGAGTGCGACCACATTTATTCAAATTATAGAAATATAATCTGTTTAGTGTGGGTTCGGTGAGGCGATGTAAGTGCGATAAAGGAAATTATTCAAAATACCAACAATTGCCTCTCTTGTCTGAGTTTATGACGTCGAATCGACAAAACGGTCACCGTGGGGAGCGCTGAGTCAAGAGACTTTGTTTATATACACATGTGTCCCCGTTTTTATATTAAGATAAGAATATTCTGTATGATTCGTTTGGAAAACTAAATAACGTTATCTTATTCCAAGCCACGCTAAATTTAAATTTTTGGGCCGAAATTATAGATGATGGACAAATCTTCTAAGATTGATAGAAATTAAAAAAAAGTTGAGCGTATCTTAATATAATGAATTACGAGGATTATATTCTAAAAAAATAAACATCTTGCCAGCTTAAGCTCCAACCAAACGCATTCTGTTGATTTAACGAAGATATTGGTGCGTGTCCATATGATATTATGATTCTTATTCCGTAATACTTTTTAATATACAAGAATTATAACTGGACGATGATTACGTCGATTGCATCCATTTAAAATAAAAGAAAAACCGTTAACAAGTATTGGCCATCAATTGAATTCATTGCAAGCATTGATCACAGTCTGACTTAAACCCGTTTCAATGGATACTTGTTTTGCTGCTGGATTGCCACCGGATTGACGGCAATCGTCCTGACAGCCATGATGGAAATGACATCATTGTAAGCCTCTTTGCATGAATGCTTACTGGAATTATGTGATAGATCACATGGCGAAAGTCGCATTTTGTCCCGTGGGTGTGTATTTCTACAACTACCGATAGTCGACTGATTAACGAAGGTTGGTTATATCTCGATAAGAAATTGTTATTCCTTTTGAATTTGTTATTTTCTTAGGGTTAGGGAAACCCAAAAAGGACCCTTATAGGATCATTTCGTTGTCCGTTCTGTCGATCTGTCAAGGTCCTTTTTCTCAGGAACGCGTGGAGGTATCAAGTTAAAATAAATACCAAATACTTAGGTCTACGGTCCTTGGAGGTTTATCAAGCTTCTAAGTCAATGCAATCAAGAAGAACCCTAAAGATACGGCTATTTATGCCGCATATTTTGACACTCGCAAGTAAGCCAAAGCCTGTAGGGTATTCCCCGTTAACCGAAAATCATAACATTTGCACAACAGCAGAATCAAAGAAAAAAATCGTTAATTTGGAGTTATATTTTGAAATAAACCTCATGTTTTTACACCTGTGAAAGAAATAGTAGGCAATATAATATATAATTAATTAATATTTGTCATTAGTGTAGTAGGAATACTGTGTACCTTTAAATGTTTATAAAAACCTGTATGCGTATAGAACCCACGTAGCGCGAGTTCTACTTGTGCTTGACAGGTTTTTTTTAAAATAATCTTAATTAATCGATGTTGAGTTTACTAAAATAATTATTAATTGTTAAATTTACAGTGAATCTTGATAAGAAATTTAAAAAAAAGTATTCAACGTTATTGAAACTTTATTTTAAACTTATATCAAAGGCGTTTATTTTATAATAAATTACTTTATACAATTACAAAATTTATTTGGCCACGTTTGAGCTAGACATTTGCTATACTAATCTTGAAAGTTATTAATAAATTACTTTCTTGGGGTATAATCTTAAAAACTATTAATAAATCTGAGGTAATATTTGAGAATTAAGTGTGCATTTGGCTCTTTTTCAAATAACATTTTTAAGATACTGCTGGTTGTCATGCCGCAATAATCTTGAACAATTCGACTAATTATCATTTCGCATCCATCGGGTCAATTTAAAAATCTAGTCCAGGAAAGCACCTTGTTTGCAGTCAATATCGTAGAGTAGCCATCACAACGTCCTCTGTAACGGTTCCCTGGGCATTTTTAGTTTCTTAATAGCATGTGAGTAAGAATTGGTGTACCATTTTATGTGACGGCGTACCATTTTATCCTACATGGTTTTATCGCCTATGTCTCACTAATTGGCGCCGCCAAATTAGGTTGGTCACATTTTCCATTGTATACATAATTGCAATGTTACATGTTTCGACGTATTAAATTTTCACTGTCAAAACATGAAAATAATACGTTCATAATGTATTTGGATAATTATAGACTACGTCTTAATTATATCTTAAATCAAAGTGTAATAAACGTGTGAATTGAACACACTTAGGCACATATAAATATTTAAGATTACGTAATATTTCAATTAAATTATTTCCAAGTACTAGTAGTCGCCCAATGGCGAAAATCGACCGTAATTCATTAAAATTTTAAGTTTGATCGTTACTGTGGTTCTTTTGTAAAAGATTGTACCTCTATAATCGTTGCATATAAATAACATGTAATGGAGTTACTGAAACTATGAACTGAAATTACGAAACAGGATTTAATTTAAATAAGGAAAAGGTACTTATCAACTTACTTTATTGAAAACACTTAGGTAAACGACTGTAAGTAAATTTAGATTGCTGCTATAAAATTTTTCTTTTGCAATAGGTGTATATTAAGCAAGCTGTATTTCACTAATATATAAAACGCAGATATCTATTAAACAAGATATAAAATAAACGCTTTTTTGCCCTGCCACACACTCCACAGACTATTGGAAAAGGAACATTTGAAATCACACAAAATGCACAGCTCAAAAGTCGTCCAGTAAATCTGACATTTTAAAATTCTTTGGCTACAATCTTTACTCTGTGCGACTGTTCGACAGCTGACAGTATGAACGTAAACAATGAATCGTTTAATCTATTTGTAATATGTAATTTAATCTATATGTAACACATATTATATAAAATGTTTATTAAGCTTTCTGCACTCCTTCTCCATCTAAACTTTACCTAAGTATGTCAAATCTCACACTTCTCCGTGCGCGCAATTTGCTTAAAAAGGGGCACAAAGATTTTTCTTCACGTATTAATATATAGATTAATATTAATTTTCACAATATATATTCTTCTTCTTTGTCAGCACTACAGCCTGGTGCGGGCCAAGGCTTTCCCAATCTGCATCCTCCGGGCAAAACGACTTGATGCAAGATTTCTCCACATGTTTAATCCCAAAAAATTTAAGTTTTTCTCTACACTGTCCAACCACCTTGTAGGTGGTCTTCCTCTTCTTGTACTTTCAATCTTCGCGAAAGTTAGTTTTTTTAACTGGGCCCAGATCTGCCCGTCGTAAAAACGTGTCTCGACCATCTAATTCTGTGATATGATCTCAAAATGTTTGCATGCCTATATTTAGTATAAATTTCATTGTTATATAAGCTTCCCCAGATATTATTTTCTTTGACCGCTCTAAAAATTGATCGAAGGATCTTTGTTTCAAAGATAAGTAGCCTATTGTCTTCTGCTTTATTGATTGCCCAGGTTTCGCTACCATACAAAATTATAGATCTGATGAGAGTTTTTTATAGATTTATTTTTGTATTAACAGAGATGAGTTTTGATTTGAGTTGTCTTTATAGACCATAGTAACATCTGTTTGCCATCAAATCTCGGTTCCCAATTTCAACTTTTATCTCATTTTTACTGGTAATGAGTGTGCCCAGATACTTAAACTGAGTGACTTCTTCAAAGGTATAATTTCCCATTTGGAGCGACTGCACATAATGCGCTCTAGAGCTTATTATCAAAAATGTTGGTTTTTCTTCGTTTACTGCTAAGCCAATATCTCTAGCAGCAGTTTCAATGTTTCACAATATATATTGCCTAGTATATAATTGATATGTGTAAAAATATTATGAATATTAAAGAGGAAGGGGGATGATATATTTTTTATTGACATCTTTAGTAATATCTCTAAAACTGTCTTGTATAAAATTTTAAAATATGCAACATTAAAACCCTTATAAACCGCTGATTCAAATGACGATACAAAAATTAAAAAAAAACATTTTCGATTACTTTATTTGCAGCTTGTATAATTTTCAAGATATTAAATATTTTATCTATTGAAATATATGCTAATATGCTTTTTATCGCTATGTCAAATTTAATATTTCTACAACAAACGGCTTCTAAAAAAAACTACCATAAAATACGTGAAATGGAAACGTGAGTTATTATAAGTATTAAATGGAAACGTGAGTTATTATAAGACTTTCGGTTTTTTTCCTTTTGAGGTACGGAACACCAAAATCCTTCCTCCTTTTGAGGTACGGATTCATTTATAACCTTAAATGTCAGTTATTAATCAACGTTTTACTAAGACTAGAGCATTGTACGAAACAAAATTGGGCTATAGCTTATTACCCTAGTACTTTCGATTAGAAACCCACACTATTACCCCTCGAGTAAAAGTACTCAAGGAATATTTACGTTACTAATGGACCACGTTTGTTCTATGAACGCTTTACTAACATCGCACGTACGTAGCGGTCAATAAATAGAAAGGCATAGAGTTTAGCCAATCGCCTTCGTATCGTTCTTTATTTACATCTGTTTTTGCATATAAAGAGTGTTGTTTACTTATCCGAGCTTCGATTCGGTTAATTTAGTTTATTAAACTACTTCGAACTTAAATAGCGTGGAACGACGAAATGTTGAGAACAAATTAAATACCAAAATTATGAAAAATTTTGGGTTAACTGTAAATAGTAAATGTAACTTCGTGAAAAATCATCCACTTGGAATTAAGAAGTATTTTAAAGGTGAAATCTTGTAGTTTTAATGAATAGTTTTTTATCTGTAACTCTGACAGAACTGCATATGAAATAATAATAAAAAAAATCCCTAAATTTTTTCTGACTTTAAAACGTTCCACGTAGTTTATTTTTTTTTCAAAATCCCTTTATTGCATATTTAAGTGCAAGCAATTCCCTTTCTTTTTACAGTACCGTTTTTAACTTATTCCTGTTCTATAGTTCCATGTTACAACTGTTTCTTCAGATGCTCCAAATGGGATGAGTTGAATTATTTAATGTTTCCACATCACTTGGTGTTAATAATTTGTACAAAATTAATACAATTTATAATCGCAGATAATCATCAATCGGACTAAATCGAGCGATAGTGTATTTTCTAATTAAGGTTAGCGTTGACAGATGTCTAAATTTTGTAGGGACACCACCAACTGTCATTTCCATAAAACCTCTTTAGAATAGTCACAATAAACTGTGTCCCTATTTTATGGGGATCCTATAGATAGAAATACAAATAATTTAATAAGGTTAATAGATACAATCGTATTTTTAGGTAAGCAAGAACTAGCTTTTCATGGACACGATTAAGGTCATAGGTTCGGTAAGTCGGGGTAATTGCATCGAGAGTTTATCGTTTTTGAGTGCCTACGTATTAATTATTGAGACATATTTTCAATAAATTATAACTTCAATGCCGTTTTCAGGGCTATAAAGGGCGATTGCTGGCGCGGACGTTTGCGCGCGCGTGTGCGTGTGTATATATCTATATAATTGTTTATATGTCCCTTCCTTCGCAGCTTGCCCTACCCAAAATGCATTGCACGTCACTGGTCCCTAGTAGGAAAAATTATTCATAGATAGGTGGGTAGGAATTGGCGGTAATATAGTATATCCAAAAATTGGTGGTATGGTTAGTATTTTTATAGAACGTTTGATAAATTGTTAAATTTATAAATATGATTATAGTTATTCAATAGAACCTTAATTCTTATTTATGAGTGCTTTATTATTTATTCATGTTCGACCTTTTTTCTGGCCTGTCCAACAGATAAATTAGGTAAATCGAAGATTGGATACAAACGAACGCATAGAGAGCATCTTATGGTATATATTAGTCGCAAGACTAAAACAAAACATTTATGATATCTTTGCGATTATATGATTTGCGATTAAAGAAAATTATGAAAACGGAGAGTGAAGGAAAATTAACGTTTTATTTTCAAAAGCTATTTATTTATGAAGACTTTTTATTTATATTTACTTATAATCTTGTGATGATTTGGTTTACAATGTTTTACTGGGCCTGTTTTTTACTTTGTTCAGTACTAGCTGCCAGTACCGGCTTTGTCCGCACAATAAAGGAACTTTGACTCCATTCTATTTTTAACGACAGCATAACATGTTTATAATTAACAATCGAATAATCTGTACATATAATAAAACAAAATATTTTCGATGTACAGACAACACATTGAAAATATTTGCAAAAAAAATAATTGCAACTCAATTAGGAGTGACAGAAAGCACAATGCACATTTTAGGAATGTTTATTGGTTGTGTGTTTGTGCACGCATGACGTTAAAATTACTAACTCAATTGAGACGAGGTTTTTAGAAACTTAAGGGTCAACTTGAAAGTCTAGCTTTTCGACGCGTACTAATTACACTAATGTATAATATACCTACATACAATAATAAATAGCGCTACCTGTGTTTTAAATCGCGCAATGAAGTTTTCCACTCGGACATAAATTGGCAAAATGGGCGTGGTCAGATGTGAAGTGTGGATTTATGCGGGAGGGGCAGTGGAAGTTTCGTTATTGTGAACCTGTTTATTGAACGAAATCTACTTTTAATTGACAATTTTTTAATTGTCTTTGTTTTTTCACTTTGATTTGAGCGTGGTCTAAGTCTAGGAGTATATGTGTAAAAACGTTCTTAAGTGGTTTACGTGTACGAAATTGCAGGCACCGCTAGTTAGCCATATACCAATAAATTCTGGAAGTATTTTATAGATTTTTTGAACATATGATTTTGTTGTAGTTTTACCGATTTAGTCAATTTTGCAACATAATACATGTTACGTATAATCATTTAATTCTTACAGATTATATGTATAATGCATCGCAACAGGCATCTGCGATGTAAACCGTTGAAATTTTGGGTAGATTTTTATGTTGTCTACAAAATCTTCGTGTTTTGTTTTAATGTACCTGTAATGATATTTATATGTTGACTCAAAACTGCATCCGTCATATATTGGCTCCCTTCATTTCAGTCGTCATTATTTTTTACTTACGTATTCTAAAAAATAATAACATATGTGTTTGGGCACTATTAACAATGAGATGATAAAAGCTTTATGTCAATCGCATAAACCGTTTTTTGTGTTAAAATAAAACAAACAAAATTTTCCTCTTCTTAAAATTAGTAAGCTATCGGTTATTGTCGTCGTGATTAAAGAGTGTGGTGTAACTAGTAGATATATTCGGTGCTTACGTAAATGTGAACATTTTGTCCGAAAGTGCTAATCTATAAATTTAAATAAGTGTGAACATTTTGTCCGAAAGTGCTAATCTATAAATTTAAATAAGTGTGAACATTTTGTCCGAAAGTGCAAATCTATAATTTAATCTATAAATTTAAAATTAGTAAGCTATCGGTTATTTCACGTCGTGATAAAAGAGTGTGGTGTAACTAGTAGATATATTCGGTGCTTACGTAAATGTGAACATTTTGTCCGAAAGTGCTAATCTATAAATTTACAAATCACTATATTGCAATCATTTGATGTTCAGCGGGCGTTCCATTAATTAAACAAATTTGCATTCATTCACATACGTTCGAATTCATTTACGTATCAAAAATATTCTTTTATATTTATGTAATTATGGACTGCAATTAAAACCCGTCTGTGCGCGATGATAGGAGTATGCGACTAGCCGATGATAGTAGTAGAAAATTGTGTACTTATATGTATGCTTCGTACAAAATAATTAGGTATTATGTTATATTAGTTTTTTGCGGTAGAAATTAAGGGGGTATTTTACTCTAGAGGCATGAATTTTAGATATTTTTTCAGGTGCGATAAAAAAACCAAACAATATTTTTAGTTGCCTTTATTTTACGAGATATTTATTAATGTTTGGGAACAAATAAAAAAATCAAGTGAAAAAATTAAAAATGTTACAGGCTGATGAAGTGGGAGGGGGGGGGTTTCTATAAAAAATGGTGCGCCCTGGTCGATGATTGTAACCCTCCTAGTAATCTGAAATAAAAAAAAATACTTCTTCATCCTAAAAAATGCTATTATCGTCCAAACTTTGAACAAGTGAAAAAAAATTATTTTTCGCAAAATAGCGTCTGTCTGAAATAAAAATACTTTTTTACCAGTTTTTTTTATTTACCGAATTTTTAAAAAAATTTAAAAATTGAAATTTTGTTATAGTTTTCGTTCTTGCAATAGAGTAATGCATAGAGAAAGCTTGATAGTGTCATAGAGTAATGTATAAAGAAACTTGAGATATGACAAGCCTCTCGAAAAAAGTAGTTTCGAGAAAAACGCGTTTAAGTTTCGGGTAAAGTTAAGCGCAGTATCAGCCATATTATGGTATTTTATACTTACATTTTTTCAATCTGCGATCCCTGCTCCATACACTGGGCCTTCCTCTACTTCAAAAAACTCAGTTTCGAACTTCTTTCTTCTAAACGAGCGGTTCTGGCCTCAAGGTTAGAATTAAACTGGCAGAAACTGGCTTCAACTGGTTTTACGAGGGAACACGATCGCAGGTAGACGGAGGATCCCTACTGTCTATTGTTCGATTTATTCCAGCCGAGCCGGTTTAGATGCCACGTCACTAAAATATATCCTCGAACATAATTTTAATTTTAAAAAATCCTCTTAAGGACATATTTTTAAAGATTTAAGCTTTGAAAATATGAAAAAAATCGATTTTTTCAAATTTCTGGACTTGAATACCGCCTTAATAAACATTTCGTTTAAATGATCCTCTTTATTTACAAAAATCAACAACTTGCGGGGCCACTTTAGACGGAGACACACTGTCACTCCTCTAGTTTAAAATGAACGAACTTTTGTAGTCAACTTTATGGCGTTTCAATTTAAGTTTATGCAGTGTGTTCAAAAGTGACTTCGTTATTTTATTCTCGGGTCTCTAACACTATATATATTTTTAACATCGGCTCAAAAACATAAAACACAGTATTAGACAATAGAATGAATTCTAATTATTGATCTTGATGAAAAGTCCTATTTGTAAGAGTACATA
Source organism: Druceiella hillmani (assembly GCA_039881145.1). Lineage (NCBI taxonomy): Eukaryota > Metazoa > Arthropoda > Insecta > Lepidoptera > Hepialidae > Druceiella > Druceiella hillmani. The sequence goes on along the minus strand of JAYKKI010000003.1, from coordinate 29,645,856 downwards.
ATATATTTTTGTACAAGGTTGTATTTATTGCGGCCTATTGTTTTTGCTTTGATATTTTAACAAAATTCACCATCGACTTCCATTACATTTGCGGTTTTACAATGAATAAAGAAAGTTCTTTTTTTTCTAAATACCTGTTTATGCTTCGAGTTATAATTGTAAATTGACTGTATAAACGATCACTTTTATCTTTGTGAACTGAAACATTAACAAAATTTGAGAAAATCAAGTTATAAATGAATTCTTTACAATATTTCATACATGCCTCAAGATATATTTTCTAAGATGCTCTAATTTATTGGTACAAGCCATATAGATATGTTATATTTTTATACAACGAACAAAAACATTAGTTCCAAGTAACGCTTACGCGCTGTATACAGAGAAAGAGAAATAAAATTAAAGAATATATAAAAAAGGTAGTCGTATTGAAGATGAGACAATTACTCGTTTTCTGAGGACTACTTTTAGAACACAAATGACATGTCTATATAAGTAACGTCTCTAGTATAAAGACTGTTTATGATCGCAACGAAAAGAAAAGAAAATTCTATATTATTTTATTAATAATAGAAAAGCATTGTTTAGAATAGGATTTTAAATCTATCAAACATTGGAAATGCATTTCCTTTACTCCATAAGTATAAAGCAGCATAAAGGTATAACAGCTTTTCTTGTTTATATATTTTTAGCCGTCGGAATTGAATAACTAATGACAACAATACGCGTTGGTTTATTTTCATTAGTATTGTCTAATAGGGCCTTATGCGTAGACAAGTTTTTATTTACTATTAGCTAGTAACGCGTAAAAAGTTATATATATTTGGCTCTGGCCTCCTGAAAATCAAGAACGTTGTTATATCAGTATGCACATAAATTGAAAAAGTCGCATGTGCTTAGTCTTTGGATTACTTCAATAATCGTTTTGTAGCCTTATTTGTTCGCGCGCTGTTACCAGCAGTTTGCGGAAGTTTATTTTGGAGTGTTTTACTAAGTGAAGGTCAAACACTTTGCTAGTATTTTAATGAAACGCTACATTTTCTATGATGAAAAAAATACGGAATACAAAAAAATATAGTAGTTAGTGATAATATGTTCAATTTATCGTAATTTCTTTTCATTAAAAACATTATTTGTTTTTTTTTATTTACTTTTTTGTTTATCAAATTATGCACGTGTTTCTAATAGTTGTGGCGTATAATTCCTCTTATTTTGAGCAGCCGATATCAGTACTTGTTACTTGCAACTTTTAGATTGTATTTACCTATCCTCCTTATTACCAATTACATTTTTCACAGTCATTTTTGTTCAAGTCTCAAATTTTGGAATCAACCGGTTCCTGTTACCAAAAAAATCGTTACAGAATAGGTTCCTTAAAGTATTTGGTTTCATTCTACTTTCAATCAATAACTACATAAAGCATCAAATTTGATGTTATTTTATTACAATTAAATGAAACTACGTGATGTAGTATTATTTCTACTTTCTTTAAGTTCTTTACCACGACCTAGGTTTCGTTGTATTACAACATCTTCAGATGGGCTATTATCAAATATTAACTATTAGGAACGTCCAACAGCATTTATATGTTTCAAAAACAATGGCGGAAGCCGGGTTTGTGTGGTTTTTCCCACTTATGTTAGTGAGTTTTGACGTGGTTTGAGTTAGTGAGTTTAGTAAACTCACTAACATAAGTGGGAAAACCCACACAAACCCGGCTTCGGCTATTGTTTTTAAAAACTTATAAATGCTGTTAGATTTTCCTAATAGTTAATCTTTGCTAATAGCCCACCTGAATATGTTGTAATCCAAGAAATCTAGGTCGTGGTAAAGAACTTAAAGAAAGTAGAAATAATAGTACGTCACGTAGTTTTATTTAATTGTGAATAATGAATTTCTATAAAATTAAAGTCAAATATATTCAATGTTATTTTATTAATTCTTTGATAACATTTTTTTTAATTTACAGTAAGTTATTTATTGTTAGTTAAGTTTTAATTAATTCGTTAGAGTCCTAATTACGTAACACAAATTATATTTGTATTCAAAAGTACACAATAACAATAAGCAATCTTGCATAAAGGAGACTTGATTTTGAATTTGCAATTTATTCAAGTTAATTTAGCGCAAATAATTCGTCCGAAATAATTTCGACCCAAATAAAATATATTTTATCGGCTTCAATGTTCATTCATGCTTTGGGCTTACTTTTTCGAAATATCTGCGAATTTGAGAAAAAAAATATGTGTTATATTTTTTTCAGAAGCAGAGCGGCTGACGCTACGAAACGAGTTCTAGAGTAGCGCGAAGAACGGCAAGGTACTTCTGGTTTAATTATATTTCGCATGCATTTTAACTTTTTCTGCTTGTTTTGACTAAAACATTATCTATTTAACCATTTCAGACAATAATTGTTTCCTCTAAAATCCTTTTGCATATAATTTTTTATTGAGCCTAAAAATCCTTATACAACGTTTCATAAAATGTACTTTGGTTATCATCTACAGCCACTAAAATTAGGATTATCAGTTGCTGATCTAATTCAAATTAGGAAGAATTGTCTGGAAATATTATACACACTAGGGGTAATCCCCTTAAACACGAAAATGCGTTCACTGTATTACCAAGGAGAATATTAAGAATGGCAGCACAAAAAATTATCGAAAACGAAGTGGAGGTTGTACAAGTGTTGTGGCAAACTAATGTAGGATGCTAAAAAAAGAAATGACTGAAATAACAACGTAGTGGCAACGGCCTTATGAATGTATACGTGCGTAAAGACCTTACGTAATGGAATTGCGATGTACGGCAACTATGTGGGCGGAAAAGGGCAAGTTATGTGACGAATTGGTTTTGTTAATGATGTTCACATGACATTTTTAAAAACAATGAGTTACTGTTCTATCGATCTGGATTAAACTATATAGAAAAAAACAAACAAATTAACTTTTACGTTTACACTTACTGTAGCAAAAGTGAATGTCTATGGAAAATTGTTTGAATTTAAATAAACGATTATGTTATTATATACAAGACGAGATGAGTGTTATCGCTGTTTACATTGCCTTTGCGACAGATGTGCGAAGATAGATATACGGAGACGACCGACGCCCGTCCTGGACGCGTTTTACGTGATAGGTGACCCAAAACAAACAAAGTGTGATAAATTTTCCAACAGACCAATTGGAAAGGATATTAGATGAAATAAGTTTGTGGAAACTTCGATTTAACCATTGTTTTCAAACGGCGGTAGAGGCTTAGCTTATTGTTGGATACAAAAGAACTTCCTATCAAGCTACGCCCATGGTTTATTGAAATGTTAGTATGTGGTAATGTACCTGCGAGTATAAAAACAAAAATATAAATATATATATTAATATCTAAGAGCATACGCGATTATGTAATATAGTTTGTCAAAGTTCGGCATTTTGGTCATAAAGTGGCTATTCATCTTTTCATATAGGTATCGAAGCCTTATATTAGGGTACAACGCATGCAGTGTATGGGCCAGCAACTAATGTTTTTAATGTTAGAACTATATACTATGCACTGATATACATAACAAAATCGTACAAGCGGTGCGAGACACCCATATTTGACAGACAATTTCTTTCTAATTTCATAGTGACATGACATAATTGTGAAGTAAGGTTTAAACTTTTTGGAGTTCGAAATTTATTCAGGAAACCGTTTGTTTTTAAATGTAATATGTATTACTTTGTTACTAATATAGTGTTGTAATGTTAGGTAAATTATATGTTACAGTAACCGAACGAATTTCAAACGTTTTTTTTTCTTTCGACGAAAAAAGATGCAATTCCAGCAAGACACTGTTCAAATGTGAGCATTCGACTAACCAAAGAACTTATTTGATAAAAATATCTATTATGTGGTTTCCAAATTTTTGTTATCCTTAAATCGGGAGAAAACCTAAACAAAAGTATAATACTTATTCCAGACCAAAGGATAATGTCTTCTTACCCTTACAAATCGTCTTTAATAATAACAATCCAACAAAAAACACAAAATAAAGCAAGTGTATAAATACACACACACACTGCCTAGCTTCGTCCGTTATCCTCAAAACCATTGAAAATGTTATACCAGTTTGGACCAACGAACAAGCGATAATTTCACGTCTGTCACTTCATATTGAAGCCAGTCTTTTTCTCAGTTTAAATTTTAACAGGTTTTAGTAACTATATTTACATACTTATGCATACAAATTTATGTTTTGTAACTTTTCTAGGTGCAAAAGGGTACCAGATATGAACAGGTGAATCCCTGTAAAGGTTCTAATAAAATGGAGAGACAACTAATATGAAATACGCATCTCAACGTGCTTCGTTTAATAAAACTCAATAGATCGTTCTATGTTTTTGTTATGACGTTTATTATATATTTGTATAGGTATTACGTTTATTGGTTCACATAGCCATTTCGTCATGTGTATTACAAGAGCTCAGGTGATTTTTATCGAATTGAATAAACCGATATAGTACGTTAGACTCATATTATTTTTTTCAAACATGTTTGGTGTTCTTGAAAAGAAGTCCGGCTTTTCGTCATCTTCTTTAGTCCTGCCACGGCCCAGTCTAGGACTAAGAAAGCTGCCGAAAAGCCGGACAGTAAATTACAGGACAGTGGTATCTTTGCTTTGAATCACTTTACAAACATTTCTGGAAAGTTAATTGAATAGGAAATGAAATCGGGAAGGAAGTGTGCGGTATATTCATAAGCCAAATAGTGATAAAAGATTAAAATTGGGGGAAATACGTTTGTTTAAAGTAATTTTATTTTTGTTCTTCAAAGGGTTTAAAAGGCACAACTAATAATATCGCGATATTACTCGTAGGTTATCTCACGTACGTTCGTTATCGCCGCCGAGTTACTGACCTGTGAACCGTGAAATGGAATAACACAATATGCTGAGGGGTCTCTCACGTGAATAAGCAAGGATTCTTATCACCGTCCCGTAATAAATACATTTCGTGCGTCAGTGGGTATAAACGTTCATATTTCAATTCGATACCGTTCTGTAGTTAAGGACATAATAAATTGATAACAATCAAGACGCAATGAAAAATATTTTTTTTGGATATGTATTGTACGTCGAAATTTTGACGTGTTTCAAACGTACACTTTGCATTCATATATTACATTTGTGACATGTCTATATGGGCTGGATCGGGTGAGGTCGGATTAAAGAATATATTTAAAAATACGTAATGTTATCGTTTATTACTAGTATTTACCTTTCTAACTAAATTATTTCTTTTATGTCTTGTTTTATTCTCTATTTTTTCACATCTATATCATAAGGTCTAGTCACCCGGAGTTAGTATAGACTTGAGGCAAAAACAAGATATTAATGAAAGTTTTACTGTAAAAGTGAATATCAGTAATATATAAGAAGATTGTATATTTCATTATGTATATGTGTTAAGCCTCACTTAATTGTAGATTTGCCGCAAATGAGTAAAATTGAAAGCAAAATTTTACACGCGATTTTGAAATACATATCTAATTTTCTTTCATTGGCCTATTACTTATTTTCCCGCAAAACTTTAGAGGTGTTATCTAAATTTGATTAGCACATTTAGCAACAACACTTATTGCTAGTTTGAATCATCCCATATTTAAATTAACACTGTTAAATGGGAATGGCTGAATATTAAAACTGATATCCAATTAATCGCAAAAATTCAAGGAAAAAAGCGTCTTTTCGGAGCTTAAGTGTAATGTGGTGATAACTTATCTCTGCGGCAAAATAGCTTCAAATTAGGAAAAAAATAAATTGTGATATTTGAGCCGCATCATAAGGGTAAAATCTTACTTCCATGAGCCATACTCACTTTTAAAATTCTTTCGCCCTGACATACCAATACTCTTTCGCTGGTTGAATATTTATATCATTTAACATATTCGAGGTCTATTGGAATTGTAGCATCGAGAAAATTTAAAGGTAATGTTTATCGACATAACAGTTATATCAATATATTCACCAGTAATTTCGTCATTACTGTATGTCATAGTCGCGTGCTTGGATATAATGCCACAGCCACTATTTATGGAAACGTAATTTTTTTAAACTTCCTATTCTGTAAATAGCTTCAGTGAGCAATGCATGTGGTCATTGTCCACTGAAGCTATTTATTGAATACGATGTGTCAACGTTCCTAGTGGTCGACAATTGTCGAAACCATAAATGGGAAGATGCGAACCAATATGACCCGTTTGAATGCCGACGAGCGCCATCGCGCTCGTACGCGAACTAACTAGATTTGCCACGAGCGCGATGGCGCTCGCGAAACCAGTTGCTGTTAATTGCGCGGTAGGGGAGGTCGCTCGCACGCATCGCTAATTTTTTATCTTTCTACGTGTTACATAAAGTTCAAATTATAATATTATTAGTCATTACAATATAAAAAGGATCCAGGAAAAGAAAATGTTTAACCCATAATGTCGGAATACGAAAATAATTCGAGTGAAAATGATCGTTTTTCAAGTTGTGAAGAAAGAGATAGTGGAGTGACATTGTGGTGCGCTCATAATTTGGCGTAATGCAAATTTTGAGTGATAGTGATAATAGCGACGATAACAATTATTTTGCTGATACGGAGGATGTACCGGACTTCGAAAATACGATGTGACCTTGATTTCAGTTTTCGTTATAATTTTTCTTCAAAATATATATTTCCATAATTTTCTTTGTATTTTATTATCCTTATACAAGTTTTTATTAAGAAAACACCGAAAAAATCATTAAAATTGGACAATTTTTGGAAGAGATACAGTTTTTTTCGAGACAAGGGTAAATGACATCAAAAACAAAAGACTTCATTTCTCATTTTTAAGTATATATGAGTAAAAAATCATGGCACTAAAACGGTTAATACACCACGCAAAATCGGCGAAATCTTCAGCCGGGATAAGGAACTTTCACCCGAGAGCATTAGCAACAAGGTTAAGCGACACACACTCCAACTGAGCGACGCGTCCCCCATTAAATTTGATTATGTATGAGAAACTATTATTTCTGAAGACGACCGTTTTTTTCCCCTGAAATATGAACGTATGAAGAACGTATGGTATAAATGGTAATTTTTACAATGTTATTGTAATTTGCAAACTAATTATCTTAGTTTTAAAATTGGCTGTTTGCTTTTAATTTCGGTAATAATTAACACCATAAGTGTATAATTTGCATACAATATGACGTTCCGTTAGAAAATCCTTCAAGTTTGGAGTCGCAAGCGAGTGGTGAAACTGCGCGCGCACATAATTACAACGCGAAAGTAAATTCTGATTCCGGACGCGGATTCCGCCGTGTCCTCGGGCTACGTGAAAATTTCATCAGTTTTCTGTTACTTTCGTTTCATTGAAGTCTTAAGTATAGTTTTCTTGGTTTATTAGGTTTGCTTCGTAGTTGAATGAATTTCATCAACGTGCACGTTGATTACCACTATACATATAATTTTCTAAAATATTGAATGGCATAAACATTACCACTTTTTTTTAAATAAATATTTTCAAAAAACGAATCTTTTACGGGTAAATTAATTTAGCATAGCTACGTAGGTTAGGTTACACGTTAAGTGTAAGTTTCGTATTAGTTGCAGGTTACGGTCGAGTTAATTTTACATAGCTGTGTTAGTGTAAGTTACGTATTAGTATAGGTTATGTGTTTGTATAGGTCACGGGCCAGTTAATTTCACGTAGCTTTGTTAATGTTGGTTACGCGTTAATGTAGGTTATCTGTTAGTGTAGTTTACATGTTGGTATAGGTTACGGGCGTATTGATTTCACATAGATATGTTATTATAAGTTACACGTTAGTGTAGGTTACGCGTTAGTGTAGGTTACGCGTTAGTGTAGGTTACGCGTTAGTGTAGGTTATGCGTTAGTGTAGGTTACGGGCGAGTTAATTTCACATAGCTGTATTAATGCACTGTTTTATATGGAAATTAGAAATCGTTGAGAGTTTGTGTTTAAACACAATTGAAAATTTGATAATGAAACGCCAAACTCTGTATTGTGCCTTCTGGGCTCTTTTATAGATATTGGGTTCTTTTATTGGTATCTGTTCACGTGTTTTAAAAAAAAACACCGCAGGCAACTCATGTATCATCATTTTAAATTGTCTAATTGTGTGGCAATTCATTAGAAATACATTTATTTATTTATTGACTATACTGTACAAATACATAAAGCGGACTTGTTTCTATAGGAGCATTCCTCTCCAGTCAACCAAAGCAGCATGTAATAAAATATGTTGAGGAAGACTGCAGAAGATTGTAAGTAAATTACTAAATAACATTAAAAACAAAGTTAAACTAAAAATGTATTCATATAAACGTATTCATATTAACATGTATATATTATACACGGTGACCGGGAATAAGTGCGGACAAAAGACATTATTCGTTGATTGAAAAATAGTTGATTGTCATTAAAAGAAAATTTAAAAGATTTTTATATATTTTTTTTCAATTTTTCACAAATTTGAAAAAAATAATCATAATTATTTCTTATATTTTTTATGCACATGATACTTACGCATATTATACCGCGTCGCTCAGGGGAATAACCAGCAAACAACATCGAAGACATCTAGCTGCCCGGGTAAGCAAGCAAGTATTGGGTGTGTTAAAAATAATTATGTGTAAATTTTTTTTGGACTCTAATTAGAAAAAGTGCGTGTTTTACGTTTTATTTCAACGACAATTTATGCCTTTATAGCCAACGAATAGCGTCTTTCTTCGTCCGACACTTATTCCGGATACCGTGTATATTGACAAAAGTAAAGGAAGAAAATATGGGAGGAAAAATTGAGAGGGCACCATGGGGGTTACAGTTACAAAAATAATATATTTCTTGAGACGATCTTTGAATGCGTGAATTGACAGCGTATTCCAGATATCAGGGTCCAACTTTTTCTATAGGAAGCAATATGAACAGTGAATACTCCTAGAGAAAGACATATCATGTTTGGCGATCGGTAAAGTAAGGAAACCAGAGCGAAGATTAAGGCCACGCGCCATAATCTGAGCATTCAGACCTAAGATAGTACGAGCTACAAGAATACTTCACCACACAATGAATATTCTTAGATGGAGATATCATGTTTGAGGATCAGTAAAGTAAGGAGATTTCCAGAGCGAAGTTCAAGGTCACGCGCCGTAAGCTGAGAATTCAGACCTAAGAAAATCTGGGCTTCGAGAATACTTCACCACATTAAAAGAAGGTGGAGAAGGTTTGCGCTGCAGCGAATGTCTAATCAGTTAAGCTGCGTCTTATATTCAGACACATGATGTCGAATGCACAAATTTTGAAATTCTATTTTATTTTAGCGATCCTCGGTATGATCCAGATAACATACATCGGCATAGTCAAGCAAGGTAGCAAGGTAGAAAGAATTTTAGTTTTTTTGGGATAAAATGTTGAAGACGCTGTAGTGAATGTACTCTGCTGAAAATTTTACAACTAACGTCAATTGTTTGAGGCTGCCAACTGAGATTTTGGTCGATCAGTACACCCTGATCTTTCATACTGTCATAGAGTAGGAGGATGATAATGTCGTTAACTATAGTCTGAAACTTGCGAGGGTTCTTTAAAAGACCCATTTTGCGAGCCTATTGGCCGATCAGACAGAGTTTAACTTTTAAAATAATGTATTTTCCTCATTTTTAAAGTTTGCTAGCGTGACTTCTGCCATTTTACAGAAATATATTTGCATTTATAAGTTATTTTCAATCACAGCGTTTAAAGTTGTCAGAGACGGGTAGGCTGCATACGATACGACTTAAGTTTTAGACCTGACAACGTTTGCGTGTCGTCACAAGATGGCGTCACATATTGCATCGGTCGTAGTAGCATCTTGTTGGGAGTATAACTCTTCGACTGATGGAGATATCTTTATTCTTCTTTCATATTCAAGTTCGCCTTGGTAAGGTCTATCTATGTTTGACATTTCAGCCAAATTTACACAAGATCATCGGAGATACGGGCCTCGACGCTGGATTTTTTGTTCAAGTTTCAATTTACATGTCGTATTTGTAATTCACTAATATCACAATTAATATTTTAACACTAATTGTAAAATCTGTATCAATTTAGCATTAAAGTGACACCATAAATAAATCAATGAGTAGAAGCATGAATTAAACTACACTATGCGTGGACTCGGACGACATGTCGCGGTATCCCGCATCGGCGGAGGAGGGCGAAGGGCGAGTTTCAAAAAAGTATGTTATCGAGTTAAGGGTATTAACTATTTATCGATGTGAAAATTATTGCTTTACGATTTTTATCCAGAGAACAATTAGCTGTTATAATAAGATCTTTTTTCCTTGTAAAATGTTTTCGAACAAGCACCTCTCCGGGTACGAAGTTGTCATGTCAAAAGTTAAAAAAAATTATAGTTCACTTTTACTCGTTACAAACGTGACTTATCTCCATTTCTCTTCATGCTTTTGAAATACTTCTTTAAACATTATTATAGAAAAGTGAAACCAATATTCGTTTTACTCCAAGATAATGTTGATAACGAAATCATCAATATAGTTCGACATACATTTTGGTAACCGAATTAATGAACCAAATAAATAATTAATCGGACAAGAATTCCAACGTGTAGAGTGACATGTATAGTCTAGAACGGAATCCTGTTTTGAATGACCTTGAACACATTCTAGTTTTTTTTTGTAGAGTCTAAACATAAAACATCTTTATGGAGGCATCTCGACTACATTGCGGTCGGCGATATAACATACTTCTTTTGCGCTTCGCGTAGTGGAAACGTGCGATAATGGAAAATGTGGTTTCTACTGACGTCATTTTCACCAGTTTAAAAAATCAACCGTAAAAAGAAATAAATAAACTTTTATTTTAACTCAGTGAGTTTTTCGAAAAAGTCATGTACCTTCTTTATTAAAAAAAATCTAGCATCTTAGATTTTTTTTATATTTATTGTAATGGATGAGTAGGGCGATGAGTGTCAAAGTGATTTTTATGAAAGAAAAAAAATCTGACTTCTTGAAAAAATCTGAAGATTGTAACGAACGAAAGAGATGAGTAGGCGCACTACTAACGTTGTTTATTTTTCTGCTATTTTTTTAAAAATATTTATCCCTACTTGTAGAGACGGCGGACTATAGAGAACGATACTTTTTATACGTGAACTAATTTTTTCGTCGGAATTTATCGGCGTATTTATGAACAATATTTTTATGGGTATCAAGAATGATGTGTAATATGCTTCTTATACACACACAATGACATCAGGTTTATAACCGTAAAGTAGTTTTGTAGTGGTCGGAATGGGGACCAAATGGGCGGCGTCCGCTCAAATTCCTTGCAAAACGGAAAATCTGATATTTTTTTCGTATAGAAATGACAACGTTTGAACAAAAATAAAAGATACCAGTGCAAACTGCACTGTTTAGATACGGGCACTTTGCATCACACCGCACGCCAACATCTCGCTACCATATGTACAAATATGTGGACGTGCGAAATCGCACGTTCGTAGTTAGGTAGTGACAGTTTTTACTTTAGTTGGTTTGTTACGTTGTTTCCTTTAGTTGTGTGGCGAAATATATTTGCATTTCGTATACACTCAGTTGAACTGGAACCATTCACAACGTCATAGCTACATATGCAATTTCAAATCGATGTCAAGGTCATCCTTGAGAGATTTGGAAAATTAATATTTTTATGAAGGTATGAAGGTTATTTCCATAGAAGAGAAAAAAAAGTTATGTCTCCTTAGCGAAAGAAAAACGACGATAATGGCTGTTATTTTTGTAGATGTTGCGGTGAAAAAAGTATAAGATGCTTTAAAGTGAGATTTATACACGGCACTTTGATTTTGTTTACAGTAAGAAACGTTTACAGTAAATCTGTATCAGATTTTATGATATATCTTGCAAATAAACATCATGATTTGTCAGTGATCGATCTCATTGTCTGGGCCGGTTGCAGCCGTCTCTCTATCGGCGCGCGTCACGCTGATAATAAGCGCGTTTTACTGATAGAGAGTCGCTAGTATCGGACTGAAGAAGCAGCTGCCAGTAGCGCACCGCATTCGCTGGTGTCTGTTATCTTGTGTCGTGCCCTCTACGTCGTGCGCACCGCAATAACTCTTTCGCAAATAAAAGTGTATATTTAAGTAATTCACGTGCCCCGATAAAGAGGAGGTAACTTGTTTCCTGAGAAAATTTTCATTACCATTTTTAAACAACGCTATAACGGATTGTAGTGAACAACCGACTTGTTTGTTTAATGATTCTGAACAATTAGTGTTTTTTTTAAATTCTGAACAGTTAATTCAATTCGTGAATGTGATTACCTTGGGTAGATTTGGTGAATTGAAATATATCTATTTTTACGAACTTCTTGTGACTGCGATGTCCTTATAACTTAGTTTTATTTGTACGTTTGTTCGTCCACTACGTCCATCTATTGTAACGAACTTGTAATAACATCTGATATAGTTTATCATAACTGCTCTTTACCTACATATTAAATTAAATAGTTTTTACATTATTATTGAGAAATAAGGTCTTTTTAAGGGACTTCGATATGGTTTTGAATATTAATGAAATTTTATATTTTTTATTTTTATGTGACTACGCAATGAATTACGTCGCCCTTTCAGAGTCTACAAACTAATGCATTTAAATGCATTTATGAACCTTACTTCAATTGCATTTACGGGATAAAGGCATTAATTTGTTTCACCAATCAAATATATCCAGCGTACTTTCGCTATTTTCATCACGAATTTCATCATTCTCACTTGCTCATATTTTCGAAACACAATTTATACAAAGTATCATCCAGCCCTTTTCATGTAAATTCTGTATTCAGAGGGTAATGATTATTTTCTTAAGAGAAAGACTTACTTTACAGCCCTTTGACGATCCCTTTTAATGATCGGCGATGTTAGAGTTCGGTCGCGTGTGCATTGCCGGCGCGCGCCTCTGGAACGGCGCGCCCGTGGCCCGGCGCCGGCGGTACTCTCTGCAGACGCCGACGCCCCAGACGAACCTGACGATGCCCTTTAGGGTAGCCGATGATGTGATCAAGTATTGCGAGCCGCAGATACTTGCTACGGTAATGTCATTTAGCAAACTCGCGCAATGTACTGTGCCGTTACGAAATCGATATTGTATCGTTGCTTTGATAAGATTACATTATACGTTTATCTTTATAGTTGGTGTGAGACAGGTGCTGGGTTAAAATGTTCGGATATATGTTTTGGAATAATGTTCTTTCATATAAAATAGTATTAGTTCCATCTAATATATTTTCGTTTACATAAATAAAGGCTGAATTTTTAGATGAAATAAGGCTCAAATAAGGATGAAATAAGATCAATTTGGTATATTACAAGTGTTGATGCTCGTATCCACTGGTCAAATCTAGTCCTGAATATAGCCGAGAGGGCTGGCAAAGTCTGTAACCGATATCTGCTTCAGGAACGCGGATAATCGGAACGAGTTCAAACAACCTCTAAGCAGTCTGACATCCTCGTTCTACATTCGCAATTACGTAATTTATTTCTAAAACCGTGATTATCCTAGCGTAGCGTTGCTCCGGAGAGCATGATGATTTTATTTAAAATCTGCAAGTTATAAATGTTTTCCTACCTATTACCTATTAAAATTAACTCAAATTGTGGCGAAAATTTTGTGGGCAGACATTATAAATGTTCAATGTAATCACAATAACTAAAACGTTACAAAAAACAAGTATAACAGGTTTATCTCAAACGTTTTCAGTACTAGTTACATTCTTTTGCTGGTGTTTCAAGTAAAAACACTTTGTGATTATTTGAAAATTGTATTAGACGATAATAAACAGTAAATGTGGTGTTTATAATTCCTTTATTTACTAAGAAAAAAAAATTAGACGATAATTTTTTTTTGTATTTTGTATATAAAAATGTATTGATGCCATAAAATTATATAAACTTTAAAGTCGATTAGTTCCGATACCAAGAGTTACAGGTAGTGCTCAGTCGTCGGTTTGTTCGGAAGAAACTGTTCAACGAGTACGCCATATTTACATCTATGTATGAGCGCTAAAGCGAGTGTTAACAGATACAATTTTTTTCAGATTACAATTTACTGAAACTCAGGTATATTTGGTTAAAAAATCGGTACAAAGGACGAACAATCGGAACATGAAAATAAACAGTTTTCAATTGCCACCCCACCCTCCGTTAGAAATTAAATTCGGGAGCTTCCGTATACTTGACGCATACTGTTATGTTGATCATGGACTAAATTTGTAATTCTGTTTAGTGATGTCGCAAAATCTGGACATTTAGCGTCCCGCGGTAACACTAGCCACAGCTCAGTTGGTTGTCGAAGAGACAAGCATCGCTTCAAAAAGATTTATACTTAATCGATATTAAACGATTCGCATAAACCATTGAGAGGGAACTGAGGATAATAGTATCAGTGTTTAATTCTTGTGTAACAAAATAATATTGCTTGAAAAACACCTGGCGTAGCCCTCTTTCTTATGTTGCCATGTGCTTAAATACGAGATACCATCCGCTACTAACATACAACTATAACCACATATAATGAATTGCAACTAAGAGAAAATTTCAAAACTCAGTTGAAGATAAAAATTGTATATTTGACATTCTAATTTTCCACAGTCTCAATATGTCTGAGAGCTGAAAGTAATACATTTGAAATTTCTATGAAATATGCGAGTGAAAAAATGTTTTGAAAAAATCGCCATTAATACTTTTAGTATTGCAAAAGTACTCATAGTACCCAGTCGTAGATATATTTACCCAAAACAATAACAGCAATTTAAATAAATTGAATGATAACATTGATCACATAATGTTTTTTCGATGCTAAGCAACAAAAGTTGAAATATTTGACAATACTGTGATGACAACTGCACGGTCTACCAGTGCATTCAAAAAGTTCCGAGAGCGGAAACCGTAGCTATAGGAAATAAACACGAGCTGTCATAGATATGTTCTGAGCAGAATCACTTAGTTTCATCCTCTCTCGAAACTACAAGTTTTTTTGCATTTGATATAACCCCATAAGTGTTCTGTTCAATCATTTGACGTTGGTGTGATTTTATTTTGTTGAGATTTAGTTTTAGATGTGGTAAAAGTGTAATTTAAAATTGTCTATCATGAGAACGAGTTACGACCATAAATGGTGCAAGATTTTTAAATGGTTATATGTAAAAAATGTCGTAGTAAATAGAAGGCGATCAATGTGATAGCAGGTGGAGGGTCACAAACGGCAATGATTGTAATGTTGAGCAGATTTGTATTTTATTGGCCGACAGTCATCTTATTCAGAGTCAAAATATTATCAGAGACGACTAGTGACAATTCCCTCTATCGCACACTATACTCTTGCTGTCGTATATGAAAATGGCGTACAAATTAATGTCGGTACAAAAAATTGTGCGTGTCAGCTCCGACGCCCGACTGGAGTTTACTCCTTAAGTACGATTGTCTTGGAATGTATAAAATAGGTAACACTGTATATAAATATAAATATCATTAAATGTAAATGGAAAATTCTTTAATAAAAAATGCTGACAAAATATAGTTATTTTCAAGTAAAACACAAATGAACAAGATCAAATTAAACGACAAAATTAAAAATATTTAGTAACGTTAGACAAAGAAGTTATTAAAAGAAAAAAGAAGAAATTAAAAGAGACTTTTTAATTTTGTAGGATAGAAGACACCAAATATTCACACGTAATGACATTTCATGATTAAAACTTGATATATGCGAATGATAGTAAACTATGTATGTCCACACTCCGTCATTGCGATTACGCCATAAGGATTGCCAATGTGTGTGTTACACTCCGTCATTGCGATTACGCCATAAGAAAATGCCAAGTAAACATATAGATATCTCACTCTAAAGATGCGCAGAAATGTTGCGCGGTGAGCCACGTTTCTGTCCACCATCCACCTAACAGTTACCCTTTTTTAACGCTTTGAACTTCGTACGATCAGAGCATAACGGTTACATTTTTTTAACGCTCTGAACTTCGTACGCTCTGAACTTCTGATTTTACTCTCGTAAAATTTTATACCGGGCGCTACATATGAAAATCGATTCTTAAATAGTAAACTCCAGAAACAGCAACGCAAGAAGCTGTTCTCCGTATAATCACCTCTCATAATCATCGGATCTGATCCCGGCTGATTTTTTATATGCCCTAAAATCAAAGTTGTATTAAAAGATCAACAATTCGATGATTAAGAGACCATGCAAGAGAATATAATTACAATTTTAAAAACAATTTTTCCACAGAAACTTTTCTATGCCTTTTAACGTTTGTACGAACTATAAAGAAATGTGTTTTTGATAAATTTTTGAAACTGGGTGTATTAGTCACGACAAGCTACGTATGTACATTCTATTGTTTTATAGGTCATGAGCAACTTGTTGGGAAAGGATGTGTTATTAGTTTTATCAGTGATTTTCCTCAATGATTTCGCTGGGATTTCAAAATTATATGTCTGTAAGGGCATTGTTTTGGTTGTTAGCAGTTAGTCATTAAATTTTTTCCAATAGATAAGAAAAATAACGATATTTATTGACATCTTCCGGCCTCTGTAACAAAAGTTTTTAGCTCGACTAATTTTACAGCTTGATATTAATAAAACGGATTGTGAGATTGTTTTTTTAAATTTTTTAAATTAAATGTGAATGTAATAAATTAAGCTAAGTTTTCTACGTCCCCGATTCATTAAAGCAATGGCGTGCATCGGTTCGGTGAATTCTAGTCAACAGGTTGCCGAAAAAATGGTTTTTCATCAAGATCATTTTTTGAAAAGGGAACTTGCTATTGAATCTATGACAATTTGTTCATACAGTAGTTAGAGCTTTGTGTTTAAAACTCGTTAAAGGTACATGTTAATTTTATGAAGAGGAAAGTTTTGTTTATTTATTTGTTTTTGATGGTTTGGCGCCAAAATGGGTTATCCGATTAATACGAAACTTTCACCATTGAACAATGTATAGTGTAAATGAACATAAAAAATATAAAATTTGTTTAAAACATGTGTACAATGCATAATAACCATTTAAGGGTAGGGTGTTGAAGTGTGGCTAATGTATTTTTAGGGCTCCTAAGTCAAATGGCAAAAACGGAACCATTATAATATCCTCCTATCCGTCTGTAGGGTGTTGGAGTGTGCCTAGTGCATTTTTAGGGCTCCGAAGTCAATATCGTCCTGATCGCCTGTCCGTCTGCCTGTCCGTATGTCACAGCCGTTTTACTCGGAGACTATTGTCATTATATAGACGAAATTTGCGTGGTAGGTGTTTTCTATGAATTGCTATCCAATTAAATACAGGAATTATGAAACAAATTATATTTGTTGGGGGGGGGGGGGGGTAAGGGGGATGGTTGTTGGCACTCCTTACAACTGAGGGATGAAAAAATATCCAGTGCCTATAGGTGTGTGGGTATCGTTAGACTGGTCTGAAAGTGATATAGAAGTTTCTAAAATAATGTTTTTATTTAAGTCAGTAGTTGGTGAGATATGCGCTTCTAAAAATCTTAAAAAGTATGTCGCCCCTCTAACTTTTCAGCTAACGTGTGTAAAATTTTGAAAAAAAATAAATTAGTAGACCTTTCAACAAAAATTGGTTTGAATAAGATATGTTTTTAAATTGTTTGAGATATGGGATATTTTCGTTACCGACCGCAGCAATACGTTTGTTTTCCACAATGTTTTTGAGAAATATAAACTTATCAGTTTAATATTGTTTGATGCTACGGAACCCTTCGTGCGCGAGTACGACTCGCACTAGGCTAATTTTTTTTTATTTAAACTTAACTGTATTAAAATCTACGAAACACGATACATATCACTGCCATTGAGATTGTGTGTTGTGACCCGTTTTTGCCACAAAATTGAAACATAGAAGTATTTTTGAGTTAAACGGATTAAACAGTTATGGCTCTAATGGTTTAGTTTGTTTAACTCAACAAAATAATGTTTGATATTCACGTATCGTTTCAAGTTTTTTTCAAAAGAAAAAAAAACGAAATCCTTTAAGATCACTCACGTGTTGGTCCGTTTGTCAAAGCCGATTTTTTCAAAAACCGTGGAAACTTTAAATTTAGTCTAATGATAAATCAGATTCATTCCCATGTCTATATCTCGATAACTAACACTCAAAATATTTGTATCGAAATTTTAAAGGGTGCAAAATTACTTAAATTTTTTTCTTCATTTCTATTGTGTGGTATACCAATTTAAAAGGATAAATTATACCTATTTAAAAACCAATTTTTTTTCGGAATTTCATGTAAGGTAGTTCTAGAAGTACTATTGAAATTATGCATTGAAAGTTAGAACCCCATCTCCGAAACTGTTAAAATTACATTTTTGAACAAAACGTGTTACTAAAATTTTACGGAAATGTTACTGGAAAACTGTAATGATAATTGTAACTTTCACAGTTTTTGATCTATCCATAAAATGTTAACGCCTGTGAAAGGTATAATAGGCAATATATTAACATGGCAGAAAAATATATTAATATATGTAAATAATAGAAATATTGTATATTTTGTACACATATATTACGTTTATATATGCATAAGTAGGTACGAAACCATCGTAGTTCGAGTGTATGAGATTCGGTGTATGATTTTCGTAAACGTATACTGATTAAATAACATCACGAAAGCCTTGTCAGACAATATTTATGTTTCAGCGTTTAAATTGATATTCATGTTGAATCCGATGGGATTGTGATCAACCACGAATCCGGATCACTGCGTAAACGATTTGTTTTTATGGCACAAGAGACGAATACAAAGTCGAAGAAATGCGTGCTCGCATGTTAAAATCCTGAATCCGGAGGTCCGACAGGATGAGAAGCGGCAATAGCTATTTGTAGTGGCTCGCCGACCGCACGGGTAATAATAAAGTGTCTCCCGCCTGGAGTGACACGGTCAGTGCGGTCGTGAACCTCGCGCGCGGCGCCTAGCCCTGCTCCATATACGCGGCACGCGCTCCATTCACTCGACGTTAGCGTGACGCCAGTACCCGACGGACTGAATGTGCTGTGATGCCATTGTGCACAAATGTTACGTTTTCATTGGTGTTTTATTGATATTAATTTAGATCGGTACAGGAAAGCAAGCGCTATTTGAAGCCTAACACAAAGACAATTGTTTGTCATTAAGTTTGTAACTTCTCTTTTTCTTGTATTCATTTTATAAAATTATTGCTAAATTATTTTGAAATTTCGTTTTATAGATTTTACGTTAATCGCACTTCACTCCTACGCAAATATTTTTATTCAAATCACAGTGCTTACGTAAACCACAGGTAACGACAACAGTATTGATGTTTTCTATAATAAAATTGTCTTTTGAGTTTTTTTGTCTTACCTTACTGTATCTAATAATGTCCGAAACTCACCGCTTCAAATATAAGTCAAATACGTAATCAACGTGTGGGAAATTCGTCTGAAATACTACTAATACAACAGGCTTCTATCTTTTATAGTCTTGGCCGAAACGGTGATGAGAATAAAATAATATTTTCTCTAAATATTACTCTATTTTTGACCAAATGGAAAATCTCTGCCTCATGTATAAGTTTGATTAATTTTTAATTATAATGCGGAATATTACAAACTGGCATTTTTTTTCTGCCAAAGGCAAGAGAATGAAATTGCATCAAGTCAACAAACTTCAACAACTTACAATTTAATGCCACAGTTCGATAATAGATGAAGCCAAACGTTTTTCCGGTAGTCGGCCATTTCCATAATCAATTTAAATTTATCTTTGCAAATGTAAATGTTTTCATACAAAATGCTAGTCGACGCGTGCGCGTGCTTTAATCGGGGCCATTTCTGTGAAAACTATGTTCACTCTGTTGTATTAATGCGTCCGCATGTTACCTACACGTATTTCGTATTCTTTATAATAAGTTTGTCTCAATTAACTTCCACAAGTGACTTAATAGATTCAAGCAATTTTTACTGTATTTTGTGTAATACTTCCTCAAAAACACACAATTTCTCATATAGTTTGTTCATGGGAAATCGAAAGCCGACTGTACTTATATTTATTTATTTATTGTACTTTAATGTATACAATTGATACATGTGTCAGACCAATTGTTGCGAGAACAATCTCTTTCAGCCAACCAGATCACCAATCCAGTCCCGCTCAAAGAGCGGTCGGGAGTCGAACCCAGATCCCGCGGTGCGCCGCGCTGTCAAAGGTTGTATGCCTTATGATCTATGCAACAAACCACGGTGAAGATACTTCGCTTGTGAAATTTTTTGCTCATTTTTTTATAGTAACAAAGAAACTTCACAGGTTTTACGTTAAAGAGTCTATATATAACATTTAGAAAAACAAACTTACACAAAGTATAGGTATATATATTTTTTGATTAATGTAGTCATTAATTTCTTAATCTCTTCAGAAAGCCTTTTCTTAATAAAACTGCCAACGTGATACGTCTCGTCGATTGCATTGCGTTAGTGACCCGCATTGATTATAGACAGTTTCACCTTCACGTCTTCACTGCGTCCGAATGATAATATTGCGATCGTTTATCATGTATGACGTTACGTGATTGGTATACGCATGGTAAAATTCCTGAAATTCGGTGAAAGTACAACCTTAAGTGCCACTACTAAGCGCCTAGCGTGCTTCCAATTTGTTGTTGTACAATAAAAATGGAGCTAAATATGGATTAAATATATATGAATTTCGTTAAATATATGTAAAAACTAATATATATAAATACACGCACTATAGTTGTCCAATTGACCCAATTTTTCACAATACAAAAAAAAAATTCAATAGTCCGTGACTCTATTCCTCGTTCCATTCGATGGAACCACTTAGAGAAACAATGGGCCCACTCTTCCTTGGATATCTCTTCTACGCCCTTTTTAATGACAGTCGCCCATTCTTCAGCGTCCCGTAATTGTATTCCTCGGAGTTATTCTTCAGAGTAAATAGTTTCGCATGATGCGATATGCGGACTGTATGGCGAATGACTCATAATTTCTACACTTGATGTAATCAAACAATCGATCGTTCCTTTAACTGAATGTGCACAGGCGTATATGTGATGTCCACTACGAAGCCTTTGCTCTCGAACCTTGTCATAAACAATAGCAAACAATTGCTGATGTAGTACTTTACGGTAACTTTTATTGTCTAAAACAATCGTTGCGTAATAACCCACTCATCCCTCCGAAGAACGAGGTAACCACGTTTTTCTAGTACTTCGGCCTTCAAATTTCTAGGCAATTTTTCAGAAACATCTGCACAAACTGCGTCATAGTTTCCAGTTCGTAATAATATGTCCAGTTTCGTGTTGATGTCAAATTCAGCATATAAGCAACATCCGTCGGTTTTTTCTAAAATTTCGCGACATTAACGCGACGGTGTTTTTAAACTGCGGTCAAATCATAGAGGGTATCCTAGCATCTAGCACAAAGCTTTCTCTGCGCTAAAATGTTCTTGTAGATTTTCCTGTTTTTGATTTAAACCAATGCCTATGCCCGAATTTGTTTATAGATTCGTCTCTTATCAGTTTTTATCTTGAGCTGCACAGCATTGATTTTATCTTAAATTGTTACTGTTGAGAGATATCCCTCATGCAGATCACCAGCGAGTTTAATACGACAAGGTTTGAACTCAAACCAGTCGTAAAAAGTAGCGCGAAATGATGCTTCATAAAATGCCAATCGAAATCGATCGTAATATTTTTGTTCCCCGAGGCTACGACGAAAGTCATTGATAGAATATTTTATCGTGTTAAATTCATCTTGACGTGATATACACAATTATCAAATTGCCGCCTATTTGTAAAAAACAAATGTCAAATTCAGGCAAAGTACCTTATTTGATTGCCAAAGAGTTCACTTTTCGAAATCTGAATTAAATTTTATTAACACTACTATAATGTCAATGACTAGTTCAAAGAACTTTCAGTACTGCTCTAGTATCACAACCGCCGCTGGTGCCCTCCGATACAGATTTGCCCGGACATCCTCATTAGTCCTTGACCCATCATATTTATTAGATAAAAATAGTTTTTTATGAAAACATAACTTATTATATGAACATAATATATAAACGTAATTTATATATGGTGTATATTTTGAAATAGTAAAATTGTCCCTTTACTTTATAGTCATATAGTGTCATATTGTTTTCAACAAAATAATTATCGGAGTAAATTATTTTAATAAAAAAGACTATTATGTAAACAGATCGCTAAAGACTAGGATTTTGATCAGCACTAAAATGTTTGCTGTGTGAAAACATCATGAGTAGAGACGTTGACTAGTCGTCAGCAAAAAAACCAAGATTGATTAGCAATACATGTCATTTTAAGCATCACTAAAATGTATTGTTTAGCCGATTAAATAAATTTGCAACAGTGTTATTATTATTAATAAGGGGGCAAATCGTAAGTCAGATTAAATAAAATTTTGGCAGGCTGTAAAATTTATTTCTGCTAATCAATTTTATTTCTACAGCAACAAATATGCGTAATGTCTATGCTGTATTTATTTATTGAAAAATAATTTAATAATGAATGACCCTACTTAAAGTGGTTTTATTAAGGAAATTAATTAAATTATAACTTGGAAAAATATGAAATCAACATGCTTTATTAAAGATGAAACAATCAATGAGATCAAGCATTAATTATAATTAGTAAGTAGAAAACAGAAGGAGAAATGCAATTAAAATAATCTATTTAGGTTTATCAAAATGTTTATTGAATAACCAAAGCTGGTTGGGCGGCCCCGTTTTTTTCCTCTCCTACGGGAATGTTTTTCACCTGTGTCCCAATACGTGCGAACTATCGCATAATTCTTAAAACCTCGAGCAACGTATTTTGGAAACTTTTTGCAACATTTCAGTCTTTTAAAATCTTTGGATTCTCAGTAATTTCCTAGTATTCTTGTATTCTTTTTTGAAGGCCTTCGAAAATAAATGTGGAATCTTCTTCTTGCTCGTTGCTCGCAACCACTAAACACAGCGGATGGAATTTTCAGATTTGGTCGGTGGTACCACATATCAAAACAGTAAAATCTTTCCAAGTGGTTTTCTGTGTGTCATCTGCATGAACAACGCTGACGTCTCTCGAAATTTTAAATAAATATTTTGTTGAAATAGCAAAGACGAAAACCGGCGTATTTCCTGGCTATTTGTTCGCAGGAATCCATAGGTAGCTTTATGGTGAAAATATCCAAGCTGCTATCTCCCCTAAGCCGATGATTAACTAGTCGTATTTAACTCGACGATCGTCGATCACTCAAGTAGTTTCACGACTGAGACATTTTAGGTATTTTTCATTCCTTCATCTTTGTAAAATGTCTCCATATCGCCTTTGGTTTCGTTTCTAATTCGAACCATTTATTAACATCAGCTTATTTCATAATAGTGCAACAACCAAGTACCTTCGGCCTTCATGGCTATTTTGTACTGGGTTAATGTTATCAAACTTTTTTACCAAGTTCAGCCGGCACACTGCTTTCTGTCTTGACCATCAATGCCTCTTCGTCACTACTACTCTCCGATTTATACTCAGACTTGAACTCGGTTTTCTTCATCAGTCCGCACATCACAAAGACTGCTATTATCCATTTTGCAGCAGCATTAACCGCAAAATTTAAAAAATATGTAAATCACAGTCAAACTCACTGTAATGAATTTTCGAACACAATGCTTACACGCAATTCGTCGCTCGTGTCACGCAGGTTACATAGCCCCTCCCGTTTTAACCGTACTTTTTCATTAAAATAGCACTTAGTAAAATATATAGCTCATTTTAGTTTATAAGCTGGCCACGATTTTAATATCAAAAACCTATAAACACTATGGCTTAAGATTATTATTTTCATGGCAACTAATTTTATAATTTTGCTGACTATGGAACTATTTTTTATCATGACTATTTATCATGCTGATTTAAGAGGCATTTATTTCCTGATAATATTTAGTTTGTTTGCTAACCAAGTATCGAGCTTAATGTTTTTTACTGCCAACCATTGTTTTTTACTGCCAACAAATAATTTAATAGCTGACTTCTCTAGTTAACGAACATTTATATGATCAATTATTTAATTACTTCGCTAAAAACACCGGTTTAAACAGCACTTTTGCTACTGACAAACGGCTGTCAAATGTCAAATTTGAAACATCCTTTTGCGCGTTTTTTTGCTTGTTTCATATCTTATCGTTTTTTTAATGTTTCATTCGTTTTTTACGTTTAAATTAATCACTTTGTGTTCGTGTTAAGTCGAAAAAATTGTAACAAATAATGACGCAATTTCTTTAGGAAAACTATTTTTAAATGATTTTTTATATAATAAACATAGGGTGGCCTTTGTAACTACTTAAAACATGTTTAGTAAAAGTTTTATTTTCATGAAATAAATACAAATAATGAAAATCTTTTTTTATGATGTTCGCTTGTTTCTTATTTTATAGGTAACGATTATAACTTAAAATAAAGAAAAAATCTATTATTTGTAGTTAGTGAAAAGACATGAAATGTTCAGAAAATTCTAATTTTTATTTATAAATACTATATTAAAGATATCGTAGCTTAGCGATACTCTTCTTGAATTGTTTTTTATAGTGTAGATAAACGTGTATAAAAGTGTATAACCAAGCGATAAAGGTGTATATCCGAATGATCTTAATTTTCCAAATGATCAGACCTCTTAAACATCACGTTTTCACGCATAAGTCGACCTGAAGCTATCTGGAATATTAAGTTTTATCTTACGAATGCATGCACGTATTGAACTCTTCAGAACTACTAACTAATTTTAGTAACCGCTTTTGGATGTTGAATCGCATACATTGTACTGTTTCGTAAATATGATCTATTTACAAAACCAAATACTTGGTACTGATTACGTCATATTCCGTTATATTTAATTCTTTGTTTTATACTCTTTGTCGGGCTTCCGATATTCGCCCCAATAAAACATAATTTTATTGTCGTTACAGAAACAATGTCCAGAAATGAAATAGACTATAGGAATCCTATTTACTTCGAAACCTTTAAAATTTTGAATCTATAATATATTCTCCAAAAATATCCCGTTTGTGTAGATAGAAACAGTAATGAGTATTTTTACTGCGTTATTTCATTTTATGACTAATGTTACAAGAAAAGCTGGCTCGTGAAAAAAAGACGAAAGTGAGACGCGGTGATGCACGATCGTTTCGCCTATATTAATTTTAGTATTCATCAAAATTATGATTAATTTATAGAAAACTTCGATGTCGCTTGGAAACGCCAGAAATAAGAACTTTCGGTTATTGTTAGTCAATACATTACAGTATTATATCGTCAAAAAATAGTAAACGTCATCGAACTCGTAAACAGGTAACGTTACGAGTGATTATTAGATTCGATTTCTGAAAAACATTAGATGACACACTATATGAATAGTATCTAGATATGGCATACTCATAGTAAACATTATACATAAACGGGCAATACTTTATTATTTTGTATAAAAATAAGTATTTATTTGTTTAAAAGTGATGCATTAAAAATATATAAATATGTCGAGTGCAAATGAAACAACACCTTGCTGTGTAACGGCTTTACTTGCATTCTCGTAAGAGACCTAAAATCAAAATGGATCGAAGTAGTACAGTGAGAAAGGAAAGTATTCCAAAATAAAACCACAAATATTTGAAGAGTATATATTTGTTTTCACTTTCATAAAAATTTTTTGAAAATATAATTCTTAACTTTCAAAAATTCCTTTTCCATGTTTTCGGTTCATAACAATTATTTTTTATCTGAAAGAAACCTATTATTTTAGTCTAAATTAATAAAAATAGAGTACATAAATTAACTAACTTGTTCATGTGTATAGAATCCGATTTGGACTAGTGATTTTTTATTTTTTATAAAATTATGAATCGCAGTTTATTAATTTATTAATGCGTGTATATTAAAAAGAACACTGCTTAATAAATGAACTATTATTACACCCATTATTAATGCGTGTATATTAAAAAGAACACTGCTTAATAAATGAACTATTATTATACCCATTATTAATGCGTGTTTATTAAAAAGAACACTGCTTAATAAATAACCTATTATTATACCCATTATTAATGCGTATATATTAAAAAGAACACTGCTTAATAAATAAACTATTATTTTTTTCTGTCAAAAACAGCATAGGTTCTGTTATGATATTAAAATATGGCTTAAAAACAATTAATTTTTGAATTGAATTATATATTATTGAATTGAATTTATAAATATTTAAAATAAAATTTATCATGAAATATTTAGTTAGACTTAAATGCGACTTATAGTTAGATTGCGACTCATGTAGACTAAAAGCTGAATTGAACTGAGATGATCTGAACTCGACGGGATCTCCGTCTAGGGCTTATAAGGAGTAAGAAATACTGAAGCATCTGAGTGGGGTTTTCTGATTAGACCGGAAACAGGAATTAGAGATAGCGAGTAGGGATTAATTTAAATTTTAAAAATCAGTTTCTTTTTTCTTTTAATTTTACGATTTAATATTTTAGAGAGTTGCATTTTTTATTAACTTCTTATTTTATAATCTTTTTAAATGTTTGTTTTCTAATTTTTTGTGTCTTACATAGGGTATCAAAAATCGAATCTAACTCTGATATTTTACATTTTTTTAGCTAATTTGGTTATTTTGGATCCAGTGAGTTCTGTTGACCTCAGATGATTCTAAAACAAAAACATAAAATAAAGCGAAATTTAAAAAAATCTTTACACTGTTTTAACGTAATTTAATGACATTCATTCTAATAACTCGTTAAAATAAAGTTCACAGATTCCGTTTAAGTCCACAGATTCCGTTTTTGAGATAATAAGGTCTAAAGTCTTTGATGATCTTTTAAGAGGGGTACTATATTGAACTTTATTCGGCTACTGCCGCCCGGGTATAATATTTTTACTATTAATTTTTCTTTAATATTTTCACTTTATTCTTCACTTTAATTTCCTCTTATTCGTTTCACTGTTTCTTTTCTCCATGTCGTCTTTTCTCTAAACGATTTTTGAAACAAAAAAATGGAAAAATAAAAAAAAACTAAAAAATTCACATCGCGCTTTAGCTGTTTATTCTCTTCGATCCGTTTCTGTTCGTTTCTAAAATCATATTAAACAACACATGCGTCCCCAATTTAAATCTTACATACTTCCGAGGACAGACGTTTCTAGAACATAACATGTACAATTTCCAGCTCAGAATATTCTTGAATACGCACACGCCGAAGTTCATCTTATATATCTTCGAGGTTCGAAATTTCTAGAAGATAACATGTATAATTTCCAGTTCAGAACATTCTTGAATACGCTCACGTCGAGGTTCGTCTTATATACTTTCGAGAATCAACATTTCTAGAAGATAATCAAAAACATTCTTGAATATTTATATCCATTCGATATCCACTGGCGAGCGGTGGTGGCGTGGTCACCTCTCAGGGCGTTTTTGAAAAAGGCGGGTACCTACGTGTGAGAAATCTGCAACATTCCAGGACCTTGTGGAACCTTCTAAAAGATTCTGAAACTTTCTTTACTGAAACTTCCACACTGTCACACATTTTATCCACTCACTCCCATGTTATTTACGGGAGATCAATGGCGAGTGGAAAGCGGCAGACGGTATAGAGGAAACTAAACGGTTACTTCCATACATTTGTCTTATATATGTTATGTATATATAATATATATATATATATATATATATATATATATATATATATATATATATATATATATATATATAAATTTATTCCGAAAACAAATTCACTGAAGGACTTCATGTTTTTTTTTCATTTTAATGGAAATACATACATACAGCCACTTTCATAGTAATAATTTCGACGTGTGTTATGATAACATTATTTATCTCGTTTAAATCATTTTTGGATTTAGTTCTGTTGATTAGTTATTTTGTTGGTATACCTCAATATCATGTATATTATGTATGTGCCCTTAATTGGACGAAATAAACGGCAATGTTTAATTCTTGTCAAACTTTCGAGTGTGTTCTAAATATGTTCTGGCCTAAAATACATTGACCAAAATCGGCTATATTTTGTTGGCATCCAATCTTCACGCATTTTACGTACAACGTTTAATTTCTTCACGCAGTTTACCTACAAACATTTCATTTTTATGTAATTTAATTTATAAGCCATACCATTTAATTTTATGTAATTCTTTATTTCGGAATCTGTAAAAAAATACTTTCTTTGTAAATTGGCTTGATCATCTCATTAACTACGGATCTACACACCATTTCAATAAATCACCGACAATATGTGGGATGTAAGTAAATATAGTTATGCCAAACAGCCTAATTACTTTGAAAACCTACCTAATAATACAATCAATTGAATATCGATATAAACTTTCGTTTAAAGTTTTGTTAATATTTCTTATACACATAGTAAACTGTTATTTATATTAAGAAATGGTTACTTTGATAAATACCTTAACTCTAACAGTTAGAATAACTTTCATTTGGAATCTGCGTAGATTTTATATGCGGCGTAATGTTAAAACAAATTTATTATAATTTGAATACTATGAGTGGGTTTGATTGTTATTGTTTTGTCTTCATTTTTGGTATGATATTATAATAAGACATAAAATAGATGAATATAAATTTACTTACGAATAAAAAGTAAGTTATAAACTTTTATTATTTTACGACACATATAACAAAGTTGACCGGCCGGAGATGACTGCAAAATCCAAGGTTCAGTTTGGACTCAGTTCCAGGCCGTATGCATCCACAGGCCGTATGCGAGTAACGTATTATCCATGTGAGGCTGTGTAACTGAAAGTTTATTAATTTATTACCAGATAATACTGACGGAATGTTGCACGTCCCTATTGCTATTTGCTTTGTGGCGGAGGTCTATCATTGTCAGATGGCATGTTAGGTACTATGTCACTGCACGGTTATAATATAACGAAAGAGGATTTTTATTAACATGATTATGTTCACATTATCGTGGTATTCTATTTCGGTCCATTTTATTTAATCTGCGATTCGTTACTTCGAAATTATGGTCACTGTGTGCCCTCTTCTTTGTAGTTTATAGTTTTGTTTTACACGTGATCTTAACTGTCTTGTTTTCTTTATTCAAATGATCTTATTATCGTATGTATAGTAATATAATATATGCGTGCTTGATGGTTTGTCATCAACTATCGTTAAAACACCGTTACAATGAGCATATACAAAAATTGTTTTCAAGTTCAAAATTGTTACATAATTATAAATTACCAAAACGGTCTTGGAATAAGAGAAGAATCTTACGATAAAATAAAAGACAAAATCTTACCATTTCCAATCATGAAAATGTCTAGCCGTTCAGTCTATACACGTATTCATAATTCTTTGAGCTAGTTTCAATTAGCTAATCATGCCAAATTGTCTGTGCAGCATTTATAGTATTATGCTGCTAAATATGAAAGCTGCAATATATACAGAAAACTAAATGTGGCGATACGTAATTAATATTTGCGGATAAGTGTTCCGTTTCTACGAAGATGTGCACTGTGTACATATGACGATTAGGTACACAGCGAACGGGCGAGCAGCTCGTCGATGACCTCACACATACGCCGTATGCGTTCAACGCTTTGGGGCACAGACCTTCGACGGAGCCCCATCCGCCGACATAAAATCATGTAAATAGAACAAATGAAGGTAATGAACATTTTGCAACTTCGGCCAAAGGAAAACAGTCTCATGTGTTAAAATCAGTGTTTAAATCGAAGAATTTGTAACAAGGGTTCTATAAATGCTGTAAATAATATAATATCATATGTTTATTGTGTAGAAAACAAAAATTAGTTTTTCACATAATTTTTAACTAGCCAGGCGTGAAATATAACAAATTATAAATATTATGTTACAAATCCGTATCATTTTAACTTAAATATAATATACAATAACTTTTATCTCATTTGATGTTTGGTTTTGATAAACATAATTAAAATATGGTTTATATATACCGAAAGGTGTAGTAGAACGTTGTAACAGTTATATAGGTTAACCAACTTTTCGCACCTATATCTTCCACTGGTATGGAGCGGGTTAAACGCGTGCACGGGTTGAGTTATGAGAACACAAGTGACTCAGAGGGGTTACTACCGAGCGGACGCAAGCTTGTTATGAGCGTAATGACTAAATTGGCAACGGAATATTCGTACGACGCGGTTGTAACCGTCATTGAGACTTAGTCGTGCCTATAATACAGCAGAGTAAGCGGAAAAGTATTAGGTGTCCTCTCATACACATTTTTTAATACACCGTGCTGATTAGTTCGATATTCACACACATTTCTTTTAAATAATCCATTTTATTTCCATACATCAATATTTTGCGGGGCCACTTAGATTTATGCACTCTGCCGTTCTTCTAGGCGAAAATTCGGCGGACTTTTTACTCATCATCGTTAACGGAGTTATTTTCTTCTTTAAAAGACTCCATAAATGCAATCGGTTTAAGATTTGAGGACTGAATTTTAATGCATCCAGTTAATCGTGATGGTTGATATGCGACGCGGTGCCTTGTCTTTTAGGAATTCAGTTCCTCGAGTATTGGTGTAAAAAAAAAAACAACGAAAAAGTAATTTTTTAAAGTTTTCGACCTTAACAAAATAATTTTTTTATTGTCACTGACAGCTATGAAGCTTCAAATCATAATATTAGGTTGGGAACTAATAAAATCGTCAATTAACTTCATCTGTGTTAGCTCATGTGGTAACCAAATAGAATATTTCCATTTTTTTTTTCAAGAAAAGTTGCTTTGCCTCGTAATGCGAATTTAGCTCAAGATCTGTTTTAATAAGGTTAACAGCACGCTAAGTTCTCTTCGTGAAATTTCTACATTTTGTTTGTTTTATTTACTTGCTGTAACTCAGTTGAGATTGAATAGAACAGAAGATCGAACGTCATGCTTTTTATATACCCTACCAGAGATGTTTGAGTAATTGCTAGAGTAATTGCAGAGATATTTGATTAATTGCTGTTGATTTTCCAGAGATTTCTGTATTATAACATTACAGAAATCTCTGGAAAATGTGGCGGATTTATTAGTTGCCGAACTAAAACTATCTCCGTCACACGCGAACCGTTACCAAACGTTTTGGTTTTACACGGGCTGTGCCGGAAGTTTCAAACATTCCAAAAAATTTAAAAAGGTTGAAATTGTGTATGTCGCTGCGCCTCATACCTGTGCTTAAGACTATATGTCTGCTTAAAAGATTTATGTAAAACGGCGATACGCTTTACCAGTTCTCCTGTCAAATTTCTGTAACTGAGGGCACAATCCAAATGTTTCTTCTTCGAAGGTTTTTGTTTTACACGGTTTATGCCAGAAGTTTCAAACTTCTAAATAAATGTAAAATGTTGAAATTGTGTATCACGCTGCGCCTCATACTTTTGCTCAAAGCTAAATGTCTGCTGAAAATATTTATATAAAACGACAATACGCTTGACCCATCTCCGGCTACCAAATTTCGGTGACTAAGGGCACAATCCAAATGTTTTTTCCTAATTCACCTGAGAGAGCCAAGGGTTCTTTCTGGATTTGCAACCAAACTTTACCTGCCCAGAATGCAGTAGTCTTTGTCGAACTGACCCGCACTTAAAGTCTGCCTCTATCTTCAGATTATGCATCCACAGTCAATCTCGAAGGTGTTTTCTTTTGGTGATCTTGAAGAGATTTTCTAATCAATAATGTGTCGTCACGTTTACTTATAATTTTATTTGAATGCATCGCATTAAAATCTTTTTTCTACTCGTGTTGAGACTTACTTTCTTCATAGACAAATTAAATTCGCAATCATTATTGCTTACTAGTTTGAGCTTTTTTCACAGTATCGAAAAATAAATCTAAGTTTTATAATACTCGTAATTAAATACAATAATTGCACGTGTGACTGCAAATGTGCTTCCGCTACGTCCACTGAAAGGAAACTGACACAAAGTTTTTAACAATTACAAAGTGCTACCTTCCGCCCATTAATCGACCTTTTCGTATTGAATTTGACCACAACTCCAAGAACATTAATAAGCAGTCATAAACAATAAAGTTGATTATAACAACTAGTGTACGTGAAGTCACCATTGACGAAGGCGCCTAACATTCTTGTTCATGACTATATATATATATATATATATATATATATATATATAGTCATGAACAAGAATGTTAGGCGCCTTCGTCAATGGTGACTTCACGTACACTAGTTGTTATAATCAACTTTATTGTTTATGACTGCTTATTAATATATATATAATATATATATATATATATATATATATATATATATATATATATATATATATATATATATATATATCTGTTAAAAAAATTAAAATATATGAATTTATTTATTTCTTTTATAGAACTTTTTCTAATATTGAATATATTTGGCGTTAATTTTGTAGAAATTCATTATTCACAATTAAATGAAACTACGTGATGTAGTATTATTTCTACTTTCTTTAAGTTCTTTACCACGACCTAGGTTTCGTTGTATTGCATCTTCAGGTGGGCTGTTAGCAAAGATGACGTCTTTGCTAATAGCCCAACTGAAGATGTTGTAATACAACGAAACTTAGGTCGTGGTAAAGAACTTAAAGAAAGTAGAAATAATACTACATCACGTAGTTTCATTTAATTGAGAAGTTTTTCTCTCGTTATATTGATCTGATGGTGTCTTTGATATTGTTATTCATTTCCAATGGTAGAATTATTGGATCTCGTAACTAGGTTATCTATTATAATTATTTAATATGAGTGAAATATGTGTCACTTTGTAAGAAATGAAGTAGCATCTTGATCAAGTATTTATTTCGCATATCTCTGCCGACAATGAAGCAACAGCGTGAAATAAGAAAACTAGAAAGTGTGAATAGTGCAGAAACACGAGCTAATTGTACGGGCGCAATATGAGATAGCTGTGTCCGATACGCGCGCATTTGTTTTCATTGTTTCTTTAAGGGTTTTGGTAAACATTAAATAGAAGTTAAAGTGTTATTAAGCATAGATTTTGAATTTGTACAAAATTTGTCGCTGTGTTTGCTACTAATGACGGCATTAGCTATTCTATTTGGTTTATTCCAAAAACGCTAGTTTTTGGTTTCGTTTTTTAGTTTAAAAAAAAAGATCGGCGAAAGTGGTCTGGCGTTATAGAAATTTAAGTATATTTGAAAAAGCTGATATTTTTTAAAGTACAAAAAAAATCAGTGGTTTGTAATCGGGAAAGAGCAAAACAAAAAATACAATTTTTGAATATATACAAAGCTATACGAAGAAGTAAACTGTCATAAATGTGGACATATTATATTTTTTGTATTAAAGATCGTTAATAAGAAATAAAAATTAGACCTAACACGTGTATATACTTTTCTAATAACATTTTCAAAACGATTACAAAAGGTAGGGTAATATGGCCAGTCCGATAAGACGGCTAGACGAAATATAGCAGTTTTTTTCTACGAGAAAATGTTTCGAGATCAATGTTTTTTTCACCTTGTTTTTTTCTACGAGAAATAACTAAGTTGGTATTTTTAACTTAAAAGTTTGAAGCTATTTTTTTAAAATACTCATAATAACAAGGTTGTAGCGTTTTTCTTTTTAAGAATTATGATATTTTTTTGTTAAATGTAATCGTCTACCGTTAATTTAACCTCAGCATGAATCGTACATTAGAATAGTTCAGGATAGTTAGAAAAAGAGCTAAACAAGTGGCTACGCTACTGACAACTCATCCTTAATTGAGTTGTTATCCAATATGTCTATATCCAATAAGATGGCCAATGGCATGGTTTTACTATTTAATTTATGTTTCGTAACTTTCATAGTTGCAAAATTACTTTCATAGTTATGGAAGAAGTCAGTTTCCAGAAATTATTGAATTTAGATATAAAAGTAAACTAAAGCTTTGTTATTTTAAGCTCCGAAATACCTTCTCAAAAAGGTATGGCCATATTACCCTTAAATATCCTAATCAATATAAATTACATTTTAAAAGTAGAGCTAATCAGCACTATGTTGTATCATTTACTTTACTTCACGTATATGTTAGCCAAGACCATACTGTTTTTGGCTGGGTGCGGACCGGGAAATCGACCGCAGCGCTCATTGTAGCAGAAATGGAAATGTCTAAAGATGCCTGTTACTCGTATATATTATCATAAATAAGATAATTTACTTACGTATATTGATATGTTGACTTCTGGAACCAGTGCAGTTTAGTAAAAATGCAAATTTCACTGATGTTTTAATGAAAGAATGTACATAAAAAACGATGTGTTTAAAAAAAACAGGTCTCGCTTGCGATTATCTTGTTATGAAAAATTGATTGGATTAAAAATTACAATAATTCCTCGATTTTTTGGTATTGCAAATTTTTTTTCACTATTTTAACTTTAAATTTACAACTAGATACTATATATTTAACAAACATATAAATATGAATGGTATTAATAAAAAAAATTAAATAAGGGATTAATAAAAACTCCCAAAATTTTAAAAAGATGACGTATATTTCACTTAATATAACAAAGGCATTCAATTCTACCAACCTTAAAAATTTATTATGGAATCTATAGTTTATGATTTTTTTTCAAAAATGAGTAATCTAATTTAACCTAATTTTATCGAAACCACGAATAATACTTACTTTTTTTCGACATAAATAACAAAGATTCACTTGATACGTACACAATATAAAAGTGGTTATAAGTCACCGTTAATGTCTTTCGTTATTTTTTATATTATTTACGTAAACATTTACCAGAGCCGTTAATTTGAAGCGTACAAATAAAATTTAAACCCCTATAAAGCTGCCGACGCTAGGTGGCGCTGATGTCACGCATCCAGCCAATAAAGTTTGCTTTAAAAATCGGCATAGTGTATTGGACTCGCGCTATCCTTGCCTGTATGTTCCGTTAACGTTCAATAGCTTGAGAGAAAATAATATCATCATGTAATCTTGCGAGCAGAAGGAAAAGGACAGATCTATTTCGTCGACGATGACAGTTCTGTACTTTATCTACGTATGACAGGAGATGCATTTTTATAGTTTATTTTGTTTTGTTGCCCATCAAGTGAGATATATGCGTGCATGTCACTTTCAACATCACCCGCAAATTGTCGAAATTTTGTTATTTATTTCGAAAATCGAAAGTATTTTACGCAAGTACTATTTGGTAACGTAAATGGATCCGAGACATCCCTCAATTCTCGAATACGGATTTTACAAGCGTTTCTGCAAATGCAAAATACTTTTTTATGAGACGGAGTATATTATGACAATTGTTGGTATCAATTTGCTTAATTAATTCTACTAGTAAGGTTAAATTTATTAAATAACTGAAAGAAATATTTAAATAACCTATAAATTCAGCCATAACATCAACTGTTTTAGTTACTTTTACGTAAAGTGAAAAAAGGCGCCATTTTGAAGTAAGTAGCTATCAAAATAAATGAGTCGTAATGGTAACTACCAATGTGTTACGTTTCCGTTATTCATAAAATAACATGATATAACATATGACTGATTGCCTAAAAGAATTAACAATAAACGATGTACAAATGAATGTTTTTTTTGTTCTTTTCGAGTTTTACATGGTTTTTTTCGTTGCTCATTTCGAGCGTCCAAGTGTCATAAATTAGTGAAAAGATGTACTATTTATAAAATAGAACACAATCTTCTGCACTTTGTTTCATTGTGTTGGCTCAAATAGTTCTTTATGAATATCATTTACAAACTATTATGAAAAACAATCTCACTTTTCATAAAAACAACGCAAGATTTTTCATTTGTCTGATTGGCGATTTGAATAAAAGTTTTAGTGACTTATGTCTTTATTTTCTCTAGATAAGAATGAAATTGTTCTTGTAACATCTCAACTCAACACTGCAAGGCCTTTTTACATACATGAGTGGTTTTATTTTTAATTTCAATTTTATGGCGCGGGACATGTTAAATATTAAATCGCAAAAGCGCTGATATAAATAAGTATTAGTGAATTAGAAATATCTATTTCATTAATTATAGTAAAGTTGTCAACGAAATAGTCACAAAAATAAAAACAATCGAAATGCTTCCGCTGTGCAAGTAGTTCACGAATGATGTCGGCTACAACGTGAGGAAACACGAATATCCTATTAATATGGAGGTCATTTTTTGGAAACAATTCTTACGAGGCATTGTGATGTTACAAGGTCTTCTTACTATGTGGAAAATTGTACATATTGAATTTCCCCAACCCGTCATCTTTTGGTGTTTACTGCGTTCTTGACAAAAAATAAGAATACACATGTCTAATTTATTTTAATAGATACTAGCAAAGTGCCCAGCGTTGTTCGGTCTTTTTCTCAACGAATGTTTATAATAATTTTTTAGGATAAAATAAAATTTAATATATATTTTATCGATATTATGTGGCACATCACTAGTTCCTCTATCGATATAAATCATCGATTTTTGGTTTAACGGTCAAAAGGTTAAATAAACATGCTATAGATGTTTTAGGGTGTTTGAGATGATCGAGATATGGATAAATTATAATTTTTACAAAACAGTATTTTTTCCTAATTTGCGTTCGAGTTTTTGTTCACTCTCGTATTTTGTTCTGTCAAGTCCTAAATTATGGTACTTATACTCGAAAACCCTATACATTGCAATTCTTTAAAAAAGTAAAACGGTCAGTACAAATCACTGCACTTGTAATATGCAATCCAAATTGCGCTGAATTCTTTATTGTCCACGGTCTACACTAATAAAAATAGTTTTTCTGGTAATGATATCTTTTGTCTTATCTCCTGGATTTTATATACAATGTAAAAGATAAACTCGATTTAAACTCCGAGCAGTACTACAAATTTTACCAGCTAGAAATATTTTTCAAACATCAATATTTGTTCGAGAGCACGTACGACTGAAAACAAAGAAGGCAGAAGACAGCCAACGTCAAATGTAAAAAAGAACTGCTGGTAATGATTCTGGAATGGCGCCAAAGATGAGCCGCTTTTCATATTGAACGGAAGTTCATTTCAGACGAAATAAGTATATGACGAAGCAGGAAACGAATGAATAAAACATTTCGCCACAACAGTCCTTTATCTCTTAATTTATTCTGTTTTTATGTCCTACGTAGCGCTCAAAACTTTCTTTTCGTAGTGGCAGACGAAAGAGATAAATCCCATATAGTGCTCTAAACTTTCTTGTCGTTTTCTTTTTTCTTAAAAAATTAAAGTTTACAATTGTAAAAGCTGTGTTTTGATTGATTACCATAGCGTGAATAATAGTAAAATTAATAAAATATATTGCCTTGGTTCCGTAAATACTTAAATATTTGAGGGTGTGCATTTCGACATTATCAGTATGGGACATGGTCCGGACATGTTTTTGTGAACACTCAGCAATATATGTAGAAATATTTTACGAGAATTGTGAAAAAAAATTATCATGATTCCTCTTTCAACACGAAATTAAATTAAAACAAATAATTTGTCCCCCTAAAATTACCATATAAATATTTGAGTGCTAAGTATTGAGATATATGTGGGTTAATATGTTTTATAACAGATGGGCACAGATGGACACGTCAGACAGATGGACACGTCGGTGACCTTTTTCCCGTTTGAGGTATGGAGCTCTAAAAACTATAATTTATTTTGTGTAAGACAGGACTACAAATTTTCTCTAAGTTTCTTTTCTCTTAAACCAAAAAAAATATTTATTTTAGCCCTGAAACAGGACACTTTAACTGATTCGAGAAAAATGTGAATAAATAAATAGAAATATACATATTGTCTGCAAGCACATTTTTTAAAGTATTCATTTTAATAACAGAAATTCCTTTAAAAAATAGTCTATTTCACTGTACAAAAGCAAACGTCATGTGAATTATCATGTGAAAAGAACATGTGATTAAAAACGAAATGTATCTTATAGATGTAATCACTGTTCAAACATGACACATTCTTATACGACAAGAACTGGGTAAAACTGACAAGAACAGTCTGAAGTTTATAGGAAAAATTAAAATTATTTTTATTACGGAATTGAAGAATAAACATCATATCTTCATAATATCCCATGTGGATTTTTTAAAAATGTATATAGAAGCAACTGTGTAATACCAAGATTAGGAATAGCTCGTGGATTATTTTATTAACTCGAAATTATCTGTAACGCTATTTGTATAGTTTTGGTGTTATATCTAAAAGTATATTGGGAATGGTACATACACGTAAGCACGCACGCACACACACACACGCACACACACACGGACGCGCGTACACACACACACACACACACACACACACACACACACACACAACCATTGGGTCTCTAGATTTCACGCGTTTTCATATTAATCTATCGAAAATTAGACTATGTTTCTTCAATACAATTAATTATACGAGTATTGGTCACGTAAAATATTTTGGGTATCTTTATTAATTAACTAATAAAGATACCCAAATTAAAAAAGTAATGCCATATTTATCTAACATGGCATTAATTTACGAAATTATAGATTTGAATAGTTCTGAATGCTTGAATGTTTAAATTGTATATATTTGAATTCCTTAAGGAATATTTGTGGATATTATTATGAAAATTAGAGAGGTGTAAGTAATAAAAAAAAACTTGTGAACCCGTCATAGGACTCCTGCCAGATGAGAAACATAATTTTTTTTCACATGTTTTTTTATATTAAAATATTTTTATTTCAACGAAGTGGAAAACAAAAAAAAACAAATATTCAGATAGTTGTTAATAATAATAATTTAAATTTTATTTTATTTTTATAAAATAATTTATCATATAAATAAACATTATAAATAAACGTTTTTAACATTTTAAGACAGTTTAATGCAATACACCGAGATAAATGAGTAAAGTTGTAAGCTTTAGTAAGCAAGAAAGAATGCTGATCCGAATTAAGTCGGAAAAAGCCGATAATCAGCGAAGCTGGCCAAAGGGCAGACAAGACGCGAAGCTAGCCGAATTAAGTCGAAAAGAACCGATAAATACACAAAGTTGGCCGAATGGCAAGACGTGTATTATCATCAGATCATTTTAACTCCCATCCAAATGCACCATTAGATGTTTCACAGCAAAATACATTTAAATTTTCTTTCTAAAAATGAATCTGTGAACTTTTAGTGTTCTGTGGTCATTCATCATCAATTGTCAAAACGGAATACTTATGGACTCACTTCGGTGTCCGTCCATCTGTCACAGGCGATTTTCTCGGAAATTATTCGATGTATAAATTTGGAATATAGTACGGAGATAGAGATATGGTGACTCAATTATAAACGTGAAGTATAAAAGGTCCAGTTTTGATTCTGGGGGTCAATTTCAGGGGGTAAACTGGGAAATTAAAAAAAATCCAGAGGTTCGTGTAATTATCCCCATAAATGCAAACGTATTGAAACATGCAATTAATAATATATACGATGTATTTTTTTATGAATTTATTTAAATATTTTTTAGGAAAAACCTTTAAAAATTTCTGTTCCTCACCCTTATCAACAAAAGGATAATGAACATTGTGATTAAGGTATAGGTTGAGAGATAATTATCTGGATTAATAATTTAAGCGCTATAAACAACTGAATTGTTTATTTCCTTCTAACTGTTGAATCATTCGTTTTAGAGAAAGTTTTTCGACAAGAAATATTTCTTGCAATGTAAGGAACAAATTTGGCCTTGCACGTTTTTAAATTTTTTTAATTTGGGTGAGCCGAAACGCTCTCCATACGCGATGTGATAGAGCATTGATGCCGTCGGCGGTGGGTATCGCGGCGGCATTTTAGCAGCGTTGCACATATTCGGAGCGCATCCCTATTAATAACTTACGTGGCACAGAACACTAATTACGCAATCATTGCTTGTATTTAACCGATTTTTGTGATAAAATCTTGTCAAATTAAATAATTGAGGTGTTTACTTTGATTCGGTAATCCAAATACTCTTATTGAAATATTATAACCAGATGGTGCAATGCTTTATAAAATTCATAAGATATAACGTATGTAGATACAGCTATTGAGAAAGACGAAGGCTAACGCTAGGCAAATAGCGTTTAGCGGGATACCGCTAAGCGAGTGTGCACGCGGGGCTGCTTTCCAATTGTTAGAAGGATTTTTGTCTCTGGTGAAATTTATTTTTTTCTTAAATTCAAAGTGATTCAATAACCTATATTTATCACAAATGGTTCGCTACAATAACAAAATGTTTTTAGAGAACTATCACAGGTGCGATCAATCAAGAGAGCATGAGTTCAGAAGTTGCAAAGATAGAAAGTTATGTTTGTCGGCGTAAAACTGATATTTAACAAACGAAGAGAGTTTTAAAAAGTATCAGTTCGGTACCAATTTGTTGTTGGCTAACTGAAATTAAAATATTTAATTATAACTGTCTATTGGTGTTTGTAAGACACGGTACATACGAGGCCGGTTGCGTTTTATTGTTACATATTGCATCAACATGAACCGTTCAGAAATTGCGTTAACAGATATGCGTTTTGGGCAAATTTCAATATTTTTTTATGCATCTTTCAACCTAATTGCGTGTATTAATTATGATATAACTGAACTCCCTATACTTAATATTCTAGCTGTTTAACTACACTGCCTAGAAAATATGTAATATCTGCACTACACTACTCGCGAAGTTGATCGAAGTTAGGCGAAGAGAATAGTGTAGAGAGGTACTTCGATTTGCTTTGTGCAACCTCGCCTCGCCTCGGGCAAAGGACTTCGTGAGGTTAGCGTACGGGAGACTCACGGTGACTGAGCTCCTCGCTAGGTTGCACGAGTGTGTAGTCACGTACTTCAGACTGCGATCAACTTCGACGAGCACTTCGTCGAGGTAATTTCGCGAGTAGTATAGAGGACGTTTAAG
This sequence comes from Druceiella hillmani, assembly GCA_039881145.1. NCBI lineage: Eukaryota > Metazoa > Arthropoda > Insecta > Lepidoptera > Hepialidae > Druceiella > Druceiella hillmani. The sequence goes on along the minus strand of JAYKKI010000003.1, from coordinate 29,604,837 downwards.
ACTTTAACCAGTAACAGATTTCTATTTGAAATTTGTTTATTAATTTAAATAACATTATTCCTTGGCAACGTTAAACAAAAAAACGAAATTTGGAGGCTCCACCTAAAAAAATTTAACTAATTGTTCAAAATTTGAAGTATTTTAACTAACTCAAAAACATTAAGATTTTAGAAGAATTATATTTCATTACATAACACATTGTCAGACCAGTACAAGGCTTACAGAATGTTTCCTGGACACTTGTATAATTTAGCTATAAGGTACGAAAGTGGTCGTTTTTAAGGTTCAGTATCAAATATTTAAAAAAAATACAACTTTATGACGAGCTTATAGTGTTTTTTATTATATTTTTTTATTAGAAATTATCAAAGTATGTCAAAATACTTTTAGTTTAAGGAGCAAAGATGTAAAAATGTAAGGGGCATGGAACTGTAATCGTCAAAAACTAAATATTTATTTTTCTCCAACATATACTATTACTATATACTTACATATACTATTTAAACAAAACAAAAAATATGTGAATTTAATTAAGTTTTTCTCTTATCTCGTGAAAATTATAACATAAATGAATGATATTATCATATCGCGGTTACTAATGAGTTTGTTCGTGTAGAATTACAAATTAGGAATACACCGAATTTACAGAGCTCGCTGGATATATAAACAAAATATTAATTGAATCACAATTAAATGAAACTACGTGACGTGTATTATTTCTACTTTCTTTAATTTCTTTACCACGACCTAAATTTCGTTGTATTACAACATCTTCAGGTGGGCTATTAGCAAAGATTCGAAGAAAGCAAGAGAAGATCTTTGCTAATAGCCCACCTGAAGATGTTGTAATACAACGAAACCTAGGTCGTGGTAAAGGCATTAAAGAAAGTAGAAATAATACTACATCACGTAATTTCATTTAATTGTGAATAATGAATTTCTACAAAATTAACGCCAAATATATTCATAATTCTCTCCTTTAAATCTAGATTTGTCAAATTAACCCAGAGCGGTCTGCAACAATTAGTATTTGTTTCTCTTTTGAACTTGTTAAGTTCTGCTGACTAGTTTGCGTTTATAAATAACGTCTAACAGTTGATAAATAACGTTTAGGTACAAACTTACTTAAAATTGACCGGAATTGAATTTAATGCATACTAATGTTCACAATTCTAATTGGTATAAGGTTGATTTAGCTATGACAGTTATACTGATAAGGATAAATATATTATTCTTTTAATCAGGCGTTTATTAAGATAACGCGTCAATGGAAAACAACTTTAAACTAACTACTGTAGACGGTTTATATCGCAATAAAATTGTGACCTTGTATTATCGTTAACTTATTTATAAAACGTAACAAATAACACAATACTGTCAAGAATCAAGTTTTTATTTACAGTCATTCCTAACTTTTTTTTAGTTTTCTCCACAAGTTCAAATAAGCATTTATTTTTTTTTAAATTTAAATGTATCAGTTGTTCTTCACGGACATATATTAAATTAAATAGGCAATTAAATGAAACTACGTGATGTAGTATTATTTCTACTTTCTTTAATTTCTTTACCACGACCTAGGTTTCGTTATGTTACAACATCTTCAGATGGGCTATTAGCAAAGATAAAAAGAAAACATCTTTGCTAATAGCCCACCTGAAGATGTTGTAATACAACGAAACCTAGGTCGTGGTAAAGAACTTAAAGAAAGTAGAAATAATACTACATCACGTAGTTTCATTTAATTGCAAATAATGAATTTCTACAAAATTAACGCCAAATTTATTCAATATATAAATAGACAAATTAAGAAATCTGGTTCATTTCGACGATATGTTATCACGCTACTGTTTATGACGTCGGCGTGCTCCGTACCATTGGTATGGGGCTGTGAGTTTTACGATCATATCTCTGGTGCTAATTGAAAACATTGTCTAGATATCGCACCTACTAATTATCATTAAATCCCGATCGATTATGTGAGTATCTGTGACAAGTCCTCGTGTTACATAGCGCCGAACGGTATCGATTCGCGACGGCCCATTGTGCGCGTATTGTTCCAGGCTGTAGCGTCGCCGAAATTGGTTATGGTCTTGGAGTGCGTGCTGTGTCTGTGTGTGGAAGCTGTGTTTGTGTTTTGTTAGCGCGTTCTGGCGGATTGTTCTTAACGAGTTGCGTTGATGGACGTGGACCGTCGAAAGGTCAGACTTAGTCAAACGTTAGATATATACTCGTTGTTTTCATTTGTGAGGTCGGCTTGTTATTTTGACGCAATTCAATTATAAATGCTTTTGTTATTGCTTGCGATTAAGTATAAAATGATCTGTTGTGCGAATGCGCAGTAAATATGCAGTCTATTGCAGCTGAGTAACAGGAAAGAATCGATTATAACATCAAACATTAAAGATGTTTGCTGAATGTCAGGGACAACTTCTGTTTGTTCCGTTCAAGAGGTTTCCATTGGTTTTTTTCTTACAAGACTAAAACAATTATTTATCTGCAACGAACGTCTCCAAATTTGACATTTCAAGTATAGACCAAAGTGTTTTCATAAATTAATAATAACATTGAAATTTATTGATAGTGAACATTGAACAATGGTTAAGTCTGCAGTGGATACATTTATTCATCTGCATGCATGATCTTACAGTTTCACGTTTGATTGATTTCAATCTGCTTAATTAAATCAATATACTTAAAAAAGGTTCAGCAAATTTTTAATAGTTCATATTGAATAAATAATCATAACTACATTTACATATTATTATTATCAATACGAACACTTGTTTGTTAACTGACCAATCGGTACAAAATTTTGCACGCGTATTGGCCTGTTCCTGGCTAAAATATAGATTTATTTGAGAAAATTAAGCAGTTCCTTAGGGAATGATTAATCTTATTGATTATTCTAGATAGATGACGCTCTTATATGACTTAGTATTCAATTTTGTTTTATTCAAATTATTTTCAATATTCAGTAACAGGAAAGATACTCTTATAATCACTGTTTCCTAAAATCAGTTTAAAAATTAATTTGAATAGTAAAATTTAAAAATTGCTAAGTATTTTCACATTCCATCACTTACATATCCAAGCCTGAAAATTATAAATTAAAAAATTATAAATAGAAAAAATTGTTGTAGTTTCGCGTGGAATCCAATAGATGGCGGAATTCAATAGGTTAGTCAATATAAAATGCTATTCAAAGCGAATTTGAAGTTTTTCACTTTATAATAAACTATTAAATTAATATAGAATATATTTGGCGTTAATTTTGTAGAAATTCATTATTGACAATTAAATGAAACTACGTTACGTTGTATTATTTCTACTTTCTTTAAGTTCTTTACCACGACATAGGTTTCGTTGTATTACATCTTCAGGTGGGTTCTTAGCAAAGATTGAAAGGTCTGAAAGAAGAACCCACCTGAAGATGTTGTAATACAACAAAACCTAGGTCGCGGTAAAGAACTTAAAGAAAGTAGAAATAATACTACATCACGTAGTTTCATCTAATTGTTGTTCAATTAATATTTTGTTTATATATCTAGCGAGCTCTGTAAATTCGATGTGTTCCTAATTTTTAATTCTACCCGAACAAACTAATTAGTAACCGCGATATGATAATATCATTAATTTATGTTATAATTTTCATGAGATAAGAGAAAAATTAATTAAATCCACATATTTTTTGTTTTGTTTATTTATTGCAACTTAAACGTAATATATACATAAAACCAATTTATTGTTACAATTTTTTAGTGATCTTTTCCAACTAACCGTAACAAAAAAAATATCGTAATTTGTCCTTTTCAAATAAACGAATATTAGTCGCAATTTTCAAGTGTCAGTTCTGTAAAGTTCACTATCATCAGAGTAAAGATGCTTTCCCATAGTAATATATGGGAAACGTCCCTGAAATTAGTGTTGCTTCACGTTTATCTTTAGACACTGTGTATATGAAGACAAATCTGACCTTGCCAGAAGACCGGTAATCATCACTATCTCCAACGCTTAGGAAGGCCAAAAGTCACAAGCAAAAGTGATAATCAACTTATAAAAATACCAGTAAACGTACAGCGCTTTAATCAAAATTGATAGAATAATTAAAAAAAAGAAGTGTATAGAAATATTATAGAAGAAAATGAAGTGGAGTTCATTTAATTGCCGATGGGTTTATAATGGAACACGTTACGACTATACAAAAACTCCTAGGAACGATGTCCAGGCTTGTAAAAATCTTATTAATTGCATAAAGTGAATTTTTCGATGAGAAGAACGTTTAGTGTAACACTGTCTTTATTGTAATTTCATATAGTTTTACTTTTAATTTCTTCAATTTATTTTATATTTCAATTTAATGCAACAATATGTACATTTAAAACATATTTTGTGCTTTCAATTCTAATTTAATTTATTTATTAAAATGGTCTCAAACATTTGATTAGCATATTTATGTAAGAATATGTCCTTTAATCTTTCTCATGTTTTTTAAGTGCAACAACAATAAACAAACAATTATAAGTCAAATGTATTTTGTTTAGAAAATTAGAATTTTTGAACTATTTTTTGTGCTTTTTGCGTTAGTAAACTTTGCTAAACATTGTTTGATTCGCAACTGGATGAAAACGGATTGTGGGTGGTAATTGCCGAATTTATGGAGGGAGATACGGATAATTATTTTTTAATATTCGCTATGAAGAATATTTCCTATCTGCGCTACATAAAACATTTATGTAGCACAGGTAGGAAACAACTTTCTACTATTTCGTTATACCGAAAATTGCAAAAACTTCAAGTTTCTCGATCGACCGTCATTCGTATCGAAAGTTGCTTTCAATAACCTTTATGAACTACTTTTAAAATAGATTTTTGTAGTCAAAAAGTCATAGATGTCTCATATTTTTATGCATTCGTTATATTTATTGTATGTCAAACATTTCGAATGAGGAGAGACGTAGAGAACAATGTCATGGCAGAGGTGTGTGATTAACTCGTGACGTGGTGTGTTGCAGGCCGGCAAGCTGGCGGCCCCGCGCGATGCGGCCCGCGCGCCCGTAGACCTGCGCCGCGCTCGCCCCCGCACGCGACACGCCGCCACCATCACAGGTACGATATGCTTCACCTCCTTCTTAGCCCTGTAAATAACACCTTTAAAATGGATATAACTTGTAATAGGCTGATTTTTCGCGTGAACCTTAGTATTGAGGTTCGTAATATAATGCGAAAATTCGACATCGATCCGAGTGCTACCAAAGTATTTGTGGGTGTCGCGAAAATTTTAAAATTCTACGAAAACACTGTCTAACTAATGTCTCGAAAACGGAGCAATTTTTGACAAAAAATTTCCATTATTAAATTATACTTCAGACAGTTTGGTACAACAACAGCTTAAGAAGAGCTTAAAAAGATTTTTCCGTTCGTTCACGAGATATAGCGCTTCAAAAGATCGCGAGAGTTATATTAATAAGTACGTGCATGCTCTTCCATATCACCTTACATGTATATTCACGAGAGGTGTACTGTATTCCTTCGTACCAACTATACAATCAGCATTTGAGATAATTTTCCACACTAAAATATGTTCAGGACATATGTATACATAAGTCATTGTTATGATGTAAATACAAAAATATATTTTCTGGAAGAGTGTGCGGAATTATTTCAAAACAAAAACTCCTATATCTAATGACTGGTGACACCTACGAAAAAAAACTTTTTAATGTGTTTTTCTTTCAATATTTCAAAATTTTTGTGCCTTTGCTTCCTTGACTGCGCTGATGCGATTCTATCTTGTTTCCACATCTGCAAGAAATCTTCAGGCAATTTTTCCGTAATTAGTAGTACTGTACCCCTATTTTTGCGATACCAATAAGAAACCCGATCTTATTTTTAAAGGCTTTTTGGGTTTCCTTTCTCTTATTTTCTAACTTAACTTTGTTTTAAATTTCTCTATCAAAGATTTAAACTAAACCTCATAAGAAATGTGTAAAATGCCCTTCGCTGATATGCCTAATTTATATATCAGTGTTAGACTTGGTATCACATAGCAAGTCTAATTCGTTCAATTCCTTGGATGTGGCTTTATAAATATTACAATTCTGTGTGGATGTTTCGCTCAATACTGATAGTACCTTTCCATCAATCATTTTGAAAATCGATTTGTGAAAGACGAATTTTCTTCGTTGTATAGTTATACATAAGAGATTCATTTAAACTACTAATGTCAGATTCTAGCCTGTTCATCTCGCTTGAGGTTTAATTTTCCTAAAAGTAAATTGGGAGTTTAATTTTCCCAAAAAAACTTGTTGCCCACAAATTAGTTTTATAGAAGCTAGACGACCAATGAATATTCTCGACTACTTTGTATTAGTATTGTTTATCTGCTTATAATTAGACTGAATTGAAACACCATCAAAACCATATGTACTAATTAATTCCAACTTTTCTTGATCGTTCCCTATTTCAACAGTTTCAAGAGCATTACTGCCTTTACGTCTAAAAGAGACTGTAATCATATTTACGCAGACATATCTGTTATTTTGAAATCCACCTCTGGTGGATTATATTCATGTTTTGCCCTTTGCACCTGACGTCATTTGTGTACGCTAATTGCATGCCATATTATCTTTAACCCAAACGTAGTGAAGTGACATTATCTATTGGAATGGATGTCCAAAACAAGTGATGTTAATTATTTCTTAGAATAGTTAAACCAGATTGTAAAAAATAAATAACCATTCTTACCTTTTTGATAAATGGTTCTGTTGCGAGAGTTTTCGAGGCACCATATTTGGTAAACAAACAATAAAAATAACCATAAATTTTACAAAACGGACTAACAGAAAATTCTTGAAAGACCTAAACTGTTTCTATTGAATAGTAAAATGTATCTACAGTAATAATTTTCGAAATAAAATAGTCGTATTTTAGGTATCGCTAACTCCATTAAACGAAAATTTTAGCCCACTATGACCACATAAAGTCTACGAAACCAAAAATGCGTTATGTTAGAAATGACGCATTTTATTTTTCTTTACCTCACCCGCCAATGGAATAGTTTTATATCGATTTCCTCATTAACGGCATGTAAAATTCTATCCAACTCTTTATCTTAACCTCCTCGTACACATATACAGCAATAGAGCATTTGCTACAAGTATAAAACATATCTGATTAATATATGTCATAGTTTCCGGATTAGGGATAATGATTAATTATGTTTAATTACAATAAACTGAATATAAATATATTTATTTATTGGTTGAAATCAAAAATAAAATTTGCGGATAAACATCGAAACACAAATTGTCCGTCAAGCAATATGCGTGACGTTGAAGTGAGCCATTATGTTTTATCTTTTTAATATGATTCGTTATGTTTGAAAAAGGATATATGAAGTACCCTTTTCAATTTAATCATTTATTTGGCGCATTGTGACATCGATTTTTCTACCTTCCTGTTTTTTGAGGAAAATTTCGTAATTGTAAGTTTAATAAATAAATTTGGAATAAAATTAAACATTTTTTCAAAAATTGTCATCCTATCGTTGGATTAGATTCAACGAACTTCGACTTATCGTTTTACAGCATATCTTGTTATATAAGTTCATTTTTTGAAGCTTCATCTTGTGCTTTGTTGTATTTGTTAAAGTGTCTTATATTGAGCAGTTAAAGTGTCTTATATAATCTGTAGTGTAAAATAAACAAATTTTAAATTACTAAATTTATACACTTAAGTAAAACGTTGGATGTTTTCAATGCTGCTTCAATGGACCTACACAGTACGAATTTAATGAATGTAAACTTTCATATCTCGGATTATGTTTAGGTGTTTAGATTTCAATAGCAAAAGTGCCATAAAAATGACATCCGAAGAATGTCAAAAATAGTCTTATTAGCAAACGTCTGCGAAAAAAATTCCACGTCTGCAGAATGCCTTAAAAAATTCTTATCGAAAACATGTCTGGGAAATTTTCACGTTGAGTAAAAAAAGGTGAAAACTGTTTTTTTTTTCAAATATGGCGCAGATATTCGATTTTTCAAAACAAAAAATTTCCGATGAAAATTACTCCTTTTCCTGCGACTATTATTATTTGTATTGTATACGGGTTTGATAACCATCGGAAAAACTCGCTGCAATTGCGAAAATATCTTTCATAACAAGACCTTGAAACACAGATGTCCGCCTGCAATTTGTTTGTGTATGTGAATCATTGCACACATTCTACATTATTTGTTGCAAAATGGTACTCGTTGCTAACTGTACGTTAATACTATTATGCATATCAGAATGAAATATTATCGAATTCTCTGTGAAAAAAATTAAGATAAGTTGATTTCTATACTATCTGAAAAATTTTAAATTGCAATATGTTCAAGATGACGTGGAAGTTGTAATTATTGAAACTGCTGTGGAACAATGTAATTCAAATACAACTGTGTCGTAGTTTGTGTTCACACAACATATATTAATACTAGTAATTGCATGAATTCGAATCGAGGAATATATTTGTTTTTTGAAGTCAGGAAAAGGTAAAATTGAAATAAAATAATCTTCAAAAACTGATTCTTTAATAAGAATTAAAGACCATATTTGTTCCTGCACGCAATGACACGGTGCGAAACAACGTCTGTATTATTTAGGAAAGAGAAAAAGAAGGCTGTAGTGTTGTTTAAAAAAAGAAAGCGATGTGTTGAAATTTTTGGATACAACGCAATGTTCTCACCACTTCAAATATTACTTAATTTTTTTTATTTTATTTCAAGATCCAAATACACATAACTTCCTTACAATGTAAATATATGTGTGTGGATGTGTCCTGTGTGTATATATATATATATATATATATATATATATATGTATGTATATATGTATGTGTATGTATATATATATATATACACATACATATATATATACACATTACATATATATATATTTACCCTTGAACATGTTCTTTGATATGCTGCGTTGGTATCCGTGCGAATTGACCAAGAAATCAAACTAAAATAATTTTATATATTTTTATATTTATTTCAAAGAATGAAAAAAAATGAAAACTATAATAATAGAAAGAAATAAGAATAAAATTACAAATATATTCGTAAAGAAAACACACATTCCTATAAAACACATACATACAAATACGTATTTACATACATATATTCATTTATATTCATGTCAATATACCTAAATATTCCTTATTTGTTCCATCCGATTCCTAACTGTATTTAAGCTGTGTATCTACCCTCTCTAAGTATCCAGTTCTTAACCATCATTTTAAAAACATCCCAGGTGTATCTTTAGGCAGTTTATTGTATAATTTTGATTCATAGAATGCAATGTCTCTATCTATATTTAGTCCTAGTTGTAAGTAGCAGCAACTTGTATTGATATGAGCACACATACTATGTACTTGCTGACCGATTTGTATATTTCTTGGTCGTATTTTTTCCTTATGTAGTTTTATAAGTACGGTTTTGATATACAATTGTCGCACATTAAAGGCTGAAAACTCCAAAAGTAAGTCTGTTGAGTACATTCTTGGGCTCTTTATAATTTTGACTCTAAGCAGCCACAGCTATGCACTGATGTATCTAAGGTATTCATTACGTATCACCTTTTGAAAAGCTGGGCATTGACATTGTGATGTTGTGTTGTCACTTTCATGTATTGTTAAAGTTGAGTCATGCTCCTGTAAACGGTCGTCGAAATTAAGTCATATATTTGTTTTATTTGCATTAGCAAGTGTAAGCAAATCGTTGCTTTAACTTAAACAATTCCCATTTCCATCTTTATCGTATGATTAGCGTACTTTGTCGTTGTTGTAACAACAGATGACATACGTAAATAAATAATTCTTTGAACTACTGAATTTATTATTTTATGTTACAATTTTATGAATTAATTAATATGTTTAATATAATAATGTTTAATTAGATTGCTTGATATTTTTTTACTGTTAATTACAATTTTAGGTACCTAACCTACCTGTTAATTAATTGTTTAAAAATGCTTCGTGCATTTAAGTGAGTAGTTACACGATGAAATGTAACACAATGGAATTTCTTTTAAATTTTATTGTCAAATTAATTTTATAAGTAACATAATACAAGTATTATCTACTGTAACAAAGTTTTTTGTACTATGAAATCACCTGTTATCTTAATTGGCTGTGATGCTTGATAGTCCAGCCATCTGTTCGTTACTTAGATAATTTATTAATTCACTTATTTTTTTATACGCTATAACTTATTTTTTTCTTTTGTTTTTGAGTACTTATAATTTTGCCATATCTATCTTTTCGTCCGTTTGTCTTTTCGTATATCATAACTCTTTCAATATAAATCCAATAGTAATGAAATGTATATATATAATATATATATATATATATATATATATATATATATATATATATATATATATATATATATACACACACAGGGATAGGTAGATTAATTACCCCAATACATAAAAATATTGACAATTTTTTTATGTACCTACAAACCTGGCGATTAATGTTTTTTGGAATTCGTAGAAAAGGTGTTTCCAAATACAATCGAAAGTATTACTTGCGTTTTTTGTTACGGATTTTTAGCGATGCTATCGAGATGGAAGAAAAGAAATCTTCGAGATAGACTACATGATAGCAAAAGAAATAAAAACTTGATTTAAAATAAAAAAAAAAATTTGCGTCATGCTTATAAGGGAAATACAGTGGATTTTATCATAAAAAATAATATATTACCACGTTTTACATCGTTTTTATTTATTTTGTATTTTTTGTAGAAAATTTTCTAAGCTACTCAACTACTAACATTTCAACCATTTTTTTAAATCAATATTTTCTGAGATACCTGTTCGCAAAATATCGTTTTTCACCTCCTTTCACTTTTTACATCCGAGGATGTAAGGACTTTTTTCCTGTAGAACAAATTGTAAACGAAAACTCATATGATGTCCAACTTTAACCAGAAGACAAGCAGATTGACTTTTTGTATGGATACTTGCAGCAGTTCGCAATTTTGATAGACGAAAAAAATATATAAAAATCATTTAGATGGAAATTACTATTTTAAGTGAAAAAACGGTACTGCAGCTCCAGACATCAAGAACGTCTGTTTAATTCTTCTATTATGCATTTGAATTAATAAAAGAGTCATTAGTAAAAAACGTAAATAAATTTAGATTAATTCGAATTTTCCTTGATTAGAGTTTGAAAGTGTTTACAGGTCGAATTTTAATTTTTTATACTCCTTTAGCCAAATTACGGTATATATATCGAACAAATCCCGTTTCACAACCTTTTTTATACGTACGATTACTACCAATATGCTGTATAATAAAGGCGAAGAGGTGAGATAATATTCGTTCAGCGTAGACCTTCAAAATATTCAAATTAATGTATTCAACGTATAACAGCATTTTTATAGTGATCTTCCGGATTAGAATAAGAACCAAGTATACTCTTTTAGAAAAATACACAATATTTTTTTTTCTCAACAATTCATTGAATTTTTTATTTTGTTAACTATTATGAAACATATTTTATTTATCCGCATATTTTGATTACGAAATATATATTTGTCATTATTCATCTATATAGGATATTATGTAGCTCGTTATTAAACTGGTGCTATACCAGTTTAATAAGCTGGTTTCTGTAGGTCTTGAGTTCAAAATAACACGATTACAATTGATATTTTTTTTTCGTAATTTATCCCGTTCTCAAGTATCACACTCTTTCAACCTTACCATAAGGGTTAAGCACCCTGCATTGCATGCACACGATTGACGCGCGGTGTCATCAAAGCGATATACGATACGATGCATCCAACACCTTATTCGGCTTTCAATAAGAAACCAAATGAATATTAATTTCGCAAAAAATCTATTATACTGGTAATTCAGCATTTTTCTTATGTTTTTTACATGGAGATTTTTTTTGTGATAAAGAAATCTTTAAATTGATTGATAAAATTAAAAAAATGTTATTATTAAAAAAAATATTATTTCTCCTTAATAAAGATCTAAATAAAAAATATAAATAATTTTCATTTTATATTTTTGAGAAGAATTCGAAAAAAATCTATCTGAAAAACCTGTACAATAAAGTAAAATTCAATTATGATAATATTAGGAGCAGCTTGTGCAAGAACGTCTAAATGATTTGAATAACATTAATGATTGCTGTAATGGTTCATTCTAATCCGTGACCAATTCTGTTACATTATTTAAAACAATTCAAGGCGGGGGATATTTTTTGCGCGGTTCAATAATGCCATTTCCTTAAATAAATGCATAACATTGATTATATTTTAATCTCGCATTTCTGCAATTATCAGATTCAGGGAACGCTACACTAATTTCCTTTGTGTTCAATTTCAAATGTCTTTTTCTTTAAGATGTTGTACGAGCTCAACGAAATGTTTCATTAAATTCTATGGTTTGTTCTGGGGAATATCAATTAAATTATTAAAAAAAACAGTATTTGACGAAATTCGTGGCATGAAGTATTTTTGAATGATTTAATAATTATTTTCGTTATGTGAAATCCGCGGGATTCGTTATATTATAAAAAGTTTTGAAATTAATTAGATTTTTCTAGTTTATGCTGTGTCAATTTTATTTGATTTCAATTGCTTTTTTTGTAATATATCATCATGGCGAAATTGATATTGTGGTTTAGAGAAAATATTTTTTTTTATTTAACGTATACTTAGTTGCAGATAATCCGTCGGCTTCCATCGTGTAATTTAGATTCAACGATGGATATTAAGAGTTTATACCTTGAAAGTTATTAATTTTTAATATCATATTTTAATAATAAAGTAAAATTGGCAAAATATAGAACGACATCTGTATGGCTCTAAAATGATCGTTTGTTCATTGCTCTATATTGTATATTTATAAATATGACTTATTTTCCTATATCGACTGCTTGCTAATTGATTCCAGCTGCAGATAAATATTTCGTTACAAGATTTACCAAATATTGTAATATGTTGTCTGCCCACCAAGCAAATAAATATATTTTTATGTGTTTTTGTTATATGTCTGTGAAGTAAGTACTAAACCCATTTGTAATAATATTATTCATACATAATTTGCTTGTATTATCATAAATCTTCTTAGTACGACTAGAAAAATGTATGAGTGCTCCAGTTTCATCGGTTCTTTACCGTTTGCACTCGTTGGGTATGAACGTCGTCACTGCATGTTTCGTAACGTGAGATAAAGCCTTTTACTAACATGTACTGGCGGACTTTTCGTCTTTGTAAAAATGTTTATTCTCATCAAGTCTTAATAAGCTATAATCTTTGTTTATGGTTAGTAACATAGTCTTTGATTTGCGTTTAAGATATGATGCACTGGCCATATCACTTCGGAACGCCGTTTAATCAAAGGTAAAGATAAAGACACTTTGGAGTGACAACACGAGGAATCATTTCAGATGTGCGTTAATTCTCAGAACTAGTGATTGCCGAATGTTTGGCCAGGGACCTCGATGTCTTATGCACTCTTATTTTTGGTAATATACTTAAATTTTTATTTTTCTTTTAATTGGGGGAATAGTTGAACGTTTGGTGCCTACTTACGTTCTACCTTCATTATGAGTTACCTTCCTTTGTAAAATACGACATTAAGATTTATCAGCCACTCCAGTTCCGCGATATTTACGTCAAACTTATCAAAGTCCCATTTGGTAGTAAGTACAGTAGATGAAATTTTTATAATAATGCTCCATTGCTATATGTCGTCGCCGTGATGTGTTGGGTTGTTCACAAGGTATACAACCTATGACGACGCGGTGTACCATGGGAATGACCCGGGTTTGATTCCCTGTCACTCGTCAAGCGGATCTGTTGTGTTCTGGTTGGCTGTAAGCGATTGGTTTCATAGCAATAAGTCCGCCGTATGTATCGGTTGTATACATTAAAGTAGATACGTAAATAAATAATATTTTTTTGAAAACTGAAGCTATGAACAGCATCATTCTGCCTTCTATAAATTTATACTTAAAGATTAAAATGGACATTTTAAAGTAAAAATGATATAACACATACGATAGAATATACTCTTTGCTTTGTTTGTAGATGAAACTTTAATTTCAATGCTACATTGCTACATGTCGTCGCCGTGGTATGTTGGATTGTTCACAAGGCATACGACCTATGATGACGTGACGCACCGTTGGTACCCGGGTTTGGACTCGTGTTCTGATTGGTTGTAAGAGATTGATTTCGTAGCAATAAGACCGCCATATGTATCAGTTGTATACATTAAAATAGGTATTCCCTTGATCGAACGTGCACTCACTATTCGATTGCTAAGCAGCGAACCTACGTGAGTGATTTTTTGTCAGAAACATTCATTCCGATCGACGTACAATGCAATTTAATTTTTGAATTATCTATGTACGTGACCCAGTTTGTTACATTTCAATATAAAATAGAGTGCTGAGATTAGTAGAGAAGCGACTCGTATGTGGGGTGCGTGACCCAGTGATGTGCGGGGGCGGCTGGCCAAGCGCCAGCTCTATTCGCGGCGCGCGCGCAGCACCAGTGCGCCGCGCGCCGCCGCCCGAGGCGCGACCCTACGATTACTATCTTCCTTCTATCTCGATTCGTTGCTAGTCATATACTCCCCTCATGGTTTAGTGTTAAGTAATCGAACGAACTCTGACTGATAATGTGCGAATATAGAAATATTGCATAATTCTGAAAGATTTGTTAAAGTCGTACTGTGAACCTGGTTTAATAAAATATTTTATTCTCAGTTGTAATGGCTAGTTCTTGCAGTGATTTATCGTATTGTAGAGGAATAGCTTATACGAAAAGGTTAACGAAAATACATAAATGGGTCAATCAAATAACCTGTAATGTGACATAACGTAACTCGGGCGACGGTGTAGTAAGATATCGTTTACCTTGGCGATTTAACTTGTAATCAGTTTAATGTTACGTCGTTACGTAAAAGATCGATGAAGTAAAAGTTTGAAGTTTGATTCTGTTTCACTACCCTGAAGGTTATTTCGCTGTAATTAAAAAAATGATCAATTGTGGGACTTCAGTTCGTTTATCGCATTTTACTATAATTAATGAGCACACATTTCAAAAACTAATTTAGGTGTCGTTGAGGTGGTATAGATATTTTGATTTTTTTCTGAAGTAGAATTTTCATGATTTTATAAAAATAACTTAAAAAAATAATTTTTTATAAAATCATGATAAATATTAGATAATTTCATAAAGAAATTCTACATATATTTTATACAAATTCGGTTAAATTTATTATGTTTTGAAAATAAAAGAGCTACAGTAAGGTATAAACAATTTGGACACGTGTACTATCATCGGGAATAAAGCTTTTTTCATACTCATATTAAATCTATCCCTGGATCATATATCTATTGAATCTATTCCTGGATCATATTCTGCCTGTGTTTTTTCCTCAAATAAGTCTTTTTCAAATTTGTTTGAAGATATCTTGGCTTTTTTGAGCACATTTTTGGGTCTCATGTTTCATTAGGTTGGGTTGGAGACGAAGTTCATCCTATTTCAATTTGCATTGTCTACATTATTGCAGTAATTATCTGGCACTATCGTTCAATATATGGCACTGGCTGTGCCCCGAATTTTACCCGCGTTGAATTGTATTAACTAATGCTGCCCCCTCCCCCCCAATCGCTAAACGTCTTAAGTCGTCGGGTTCGGGGTATATACTCGGTATATTTAAGTCGATATATATCTCGGCCTCTCTGCCTTACACCGTTTAAGAAATGTTCCCGACTTCTGTTACTTTCTATTATAAACTCCCTGCCCCTATGACGTGTTGCTTAACGATCTTTCTCAAAGAACGAGCTTTCTAAAGATAATAAATTCTAGAAGTTAGGCGTCATTTCAGAGATGGACGCGAACGAAACAAAATGAAACAAATTTCCGCTTTATATATTAGTATGAATAAGTAACAACATAAAAATAGTACAGTCATTGATGACTAATGAACCGTTTTGTTCTTATTTGATGTTTTTCTTGTTATGTATTCTCTTTCTACTCCTAGTATTTCGATACTCTCCAGATGACGTAATTCATGAGATCCATTCGTTTTGATTTTGTGGTTTAACCACTCTAAAATTTAACCCAGCACTGCTCTCAAAGGTCTCAGATATATCGAAATTGTACAAAAAATTCTCAGAACATCTCGCAAACGAAGTGAGCTGTCATTTTAAATGGAAATAATTTTGAAATTTTGCAGAAATTAAAACCACCTTTGTTATCTGGCAGGTATAAAATCAATGGGTCACCTGGGGATTACCCATTTTAAAACGACATCGAGGAATGCTTATAACGCGGCATTCACTGCTCTCGAATAAAATATAATCTCACGATTTTACGACAAAAGTAATTGTAGCCTGAAGCCTTGTGTTTATCGCGATGAGTATAAGACACATTTTTTTCTCTAATTTCGAAAATTCTAAATAAAAAAAGCTTGATAATATTGTCAAGGACAAATGTTATGGCTAACAATATGTCCTAGATCCGTAAAAATAAGAAAAATACAATTATGGAATGAATTGAGGTATATGATGCCGTAGCATATCTTCCGAAACTTCGTAGCATACACCAGGGCTACCTTAATCGCTTTTTGATAGTTTTCTCTATTTTTAAATCAAATTACCTTGAAATTAATACTAAATTTGTGGAAAAATATTCTGTAAAGATATTTTTACGGAAAGAAAGAAAAGAACATTTTAAATCATACTGGGGCTAATTTTATATAATATCACATACGCAATGCTGAAGTAAAAGAACTAGAATAATAATTTCTGATCATATGACGTAAGCAAATGGCAATCAAAATTGAAATATCGCAATGTTACAAATAATTACAATTTTTAAATGTTATGAAATTAGGTCTAGTCGCCGATAAGATGATAAATACAGTTTCCAAATGTAGCAAACAGTTAAACAATAACAAGTAACGAGATCGGCGAAACGGTAAAAATAAATTCAGATTTTTATTAACAGTTTGATCTACATCTTGCAATTATAATTTTACACATACGTATAATGCAACGTAGAAAACGAAGGTATTCATATATTTGCCCGAGATAAAATTGTTTCAGCGACCATTAAATTCGATGTTAATGAATTTCCGTTTATTTCAGTCCATGGCTAACGGAGAACAGAAATGAAATATCTTGAAGTAAATAAATTTTGGAGTGTATCTATTACTGGTGCACGGTTCACGACACTAGAATAACTATTAAATGTTAATAATGTTTACTTGCTGTGACAATACATATATTTAATATACATTACTTGCTGTGACAATACATACAATTAATATACGTATAGTGAGGTGAAAAAAGAACTAGTTGAGCAGTTCGGATTCAATTGCGATTACAATCGGAAATTTTTTTCTTAAAAATGCAACACGGAATTAAAACATTTTAGATTCGTTTGGAAACTGTGTACAGTTTGGAAACCCTTTAAATATCTCTTTTTATGTATTAGTGCTAATGTAAAGTTTGAGCGAGTTAAATCATGTAGAGTTTTCCAAAAATCTGAGGCAGCTCAACTTTTATAACTTTTGTCAGTTAGATATTAGACATTTGTGAGGTATAGAGTTCACTGACATTTTATCGCTCTCGGAGAGCCATCAATCTTAGTATTATTCATTCAAAGGAACGCGAAATGTCACAGTCAATGACGCTCCGCTCAAAAGACATGTAATACCCATATGAAGCGAACAAAAAATGCGGCTTCAAATATCGTACAGGCGCGAACTTCTACGCTGAGAGATACAGTCAAATAAAGCACTTATCGTAATATATTGCTCATAACATAAACGGTTGTCACATATCAGCTTACATGCAAAAGATAAAATACTGAATTCGTGTATACGTTTTACGTTTCGCTTTTCTCAAAGATTATTACAATAAGGCCAAAAATGTTGAATGAGCATTTACACTTTTTTATAGATTAAATTAAATTAGTGTTGATGAGCCACAAAATTAATGCGATTAATTAATTATTTTTAGTACGGAATCGTAGGCGCGCGTGTCCGCTTCTTATCTAGCCTGTTCTTTAGTGTGTCTATATTTGAATACTCTGTTAAGAATATTGAATGCATTCTTAACAGAGTATTCTTAAATTACTTGTTAGATAAACCTTACATGCGATATTTAAACCCAATAATTTTGACAAGACCGTTCTGTCATCGTTTGCATTACCGCCCGTGAGCAGATTATGCTAAAGGCGAGAACCGTGCGGGCACATGCCTCACAGCTGAGTGTGTCGTGCGATGGTCGGTATCGCGTAAGATAAGAAAAAGTTCATTGATGGCGGGTGACGTCGCCGCCTAAAAATAGCGAGCCGAGTCGAGTCGATTGTAAACTTTGCAACTTTTCATTATTTTATTCATTAAATTAAGTATAAGACGACGCCGTATACGCGAGGAGCTGGAAAGCGGAAATCGTAACCCGTTTGTTTTACGGGTAGGGGTGTGTGGTGTTAGGTAAATTGTGTTCCTGTCTGTATTCTGTAACTGCTTTCTAATGTATTAACAGAATGAGAAAGCGAATAAAACAGCACGTGGGGACGATCGTAATAACGAAATCGATGATGATAAACATAAATTGCTGTCCAGCCATGGAAATATGCGAATATAGTTTCTTATTCCATTTGAACTATGATCGGAATATTGTTATATTCCACATGATCTTGAAATTATCCATTTAAACCCAAAATTATAAATAAAACTTTAATTTATTCGTTTATGTATTATTTTGAACTAAGACGTTGTGGCCATTTGTAATATTTTGAAGCAATGAAAACCTGTAGGGCGTTTCAGACTTGAGTTGAACTTGTACTTCAGTGGAAAGCTGAACTCCTTGCATATAGTTTCACATTGGTTCCAGAAACACCTGAGCAAATTTCATGAAAATGCTATCTTATCTCCAGGCACTAAAATGAGAAGAATCATGAAGAATCAATTATTACCTCCAAATAAGCGCGAAATGTCTGGACACATTATGTATGTAAGGGGTTAAGAAAATATTTTTCTTAAATAGATGTTGCGAATCTTTATAATTTTTGTCAGGAAAATTTGCGTTTAAGGGCTCTCAGGTCTCAGGTTAATTTGGTCTCAGGTCGGATATATTTTCTCCGACGCTCGTGATAAAGCTTGTTAATTAAATACCATTAACTGGACTTTAATTATGATATTTATTGACGTGTACCTCAAAATCGATTTCCACGTTGTCAGGCGAATTGTACGTTGCGATTATTGGAAAATTATATAGAAGAAACGCTCTTAAATCAGCCCAAGTTTTAGCAAGGATTGGTTTTCTAAATTCCTAAGAAACATTTCGAATTAGTTCTAATGCGTATATCAAATAAAATTTTACGGAATGTCGTGATGGCGTTAAGAATGCTGCACTTGTATATTGCGGCTTGACCGTTGATCATCGATAATGGTTTTAACAACTTGACATTAATGTACGTTTGTTGATGTTTGTTCGTTACTATTAGAAATACCTTATTTTTATTTATGGGTATCATCAGAAATTATTTCATAAATTTTTAGGCGATTACATATTTAAATCTATATTTTTTGTTTTGCGGCTGATTATTTGAATTTGATATTTACGTCATCAATTTATTATATGTCTATAATAGTGTGTGACATGTTGTTTGTTTCAAAGTGTTCGTCTGAATTAATCGCTGTAGAAATTACTAAGACAAGATACTAGAGCTCGATCTTATTACATAAACGCATTTTTAACTGAATGTTACATAGTTTACACTGTCATAAGTTGTGTTAGGTTTTCTAAGACAAAATTAAATACATCTCTGATTTGTGACAGCTATTCTAGCTCATATTATTTACGTACACCTTTGGCAATTTGCCACTTTTCTGCGAAATTGTTTATTTTGTTATATCATCTCTTCTAGCTGGACATTGTCAGTTTCGCGGCTTAACGCCCAAGCGCTAGTCGCTTCGGCTTATGTATTCAAACGAATCTCATCGTGTCACTCGATTTTAAACACAGTCATTGTTTGTTTTACGTCCATTTTCCATTGGCAACAACGATAAGGTGATAGTGTTAATCAAAATATCGTTTTCCGTGCATCGAGATAAAGAAGTTTGACGTACGGTTGATTTATTGTAATCGCCGAGCGGAGGCAGTGCGCGGCTGTAGCGCGACATGAGCGTTGCGAGGACGCGGACGCGGCGCGCGCGACCGCACGAAGAGCAGCGCGTCAAGGACCGCATACTCGACTGGGCCGATGGTAGGTGGTTCACACGTGTTATTTACTAACGTCCAGTTTTGGGATATCTGCCTGTGTGGAAACGGCGATTTATATGACGCCGCCGTAACATGTGACACGGCCACGACTTATCTAATTGAAACATTTAACCGCACCAACATGTATTCAGTTTAATATAACCGCCAAACCTATTGTGTCGTATAATAAGTGCAATTTCTTGTGTTTTTTATGTGGAGTGGAAACCATTCGATGTTTTAGTTTGCTTCTTCTAAAAATATTAGTGGTGTATATGTGATTCGATTTAGACTGTAACGTTTAGAAACGGATAAATGTACCCAGCGAAATAATGGATAAAGAGTTGGAATAATCACCTGCTGGTCTATTGCTGTTGTCACCCCTGAATGAAAACAAAAGTCACAATTAAATGAAACTACGTGATGTAGTATTATTTCTACTATCTTTAATTTCTTTACCACGACCTAGGTTTCGTTGTATTACAACATCTTCAGGTGGGATATTAGCTAAGATCCCACCTGAAGATGTTATAATACAACGAAACCTAGGTCGTGGTAAAGAAATTAAAGATAGTAGAAATAATACTACATCACGTAGTTTCATTTAATTGTGAATAATGAATTTCTATAAAATTAACGCCAAATATATTCAATATTTGAAAACAAAAGTGTTAGCATCCCACAGACACTCGGGCTGATTACGGACAGCCACAATTAACCCCACAATTAAAATTTTGTAAAAACCGATTTGGATATTCCACCCTAGGGCATGTGGCATTTTTTAAAGTTATAAAAGTATTTTTAGTTAATTAATGACTAAGTGACTGCGTTCCGATTAAAGGTGCGCAGGTAAAGCTTTAGAAGAAAGTTTTGTTATCGTAAATAATTTAAAACTACGATTTTTTGACTTTATGTGAAATGTGCGTAAAATGTCTCTTCTCTGTAAGTTCGTGTATCTTGTTTGGTAATCTTACGATGTCCCTGAAGCGACTGTTTCATATGTTCAACCAGTTTCCATATCCTTAAATGATCAGCGCCGGTAGGCGGTGGTTCAATGTGTATCTGTATTCATAAATAGTCATTCAAATTTTAAAAGAGACTTTCGAAGTCTGCAATGTAGAAATGAAATGAAAGATTATTTAATGCCTTTTAAAATCAAAAATGTCGCCGAAAGAGCATACAGAATAGTAATTCCATTTATCTGCTCCATTAGAGACTTGGAAGCCTCGAAGGTATAATTAATTTTATGAATTCATAGTAAATATATTTTGTTGATCCCCATTAGCAACAAACATTAAGATCTACCACTTTTTTCTATTTACGGAAATAAATGCAGTTACTAAATAAAAACATCACCAATTCGAATTATCTTAACTACTGATTACTAATGTTAATATTATGAATTAATAACGTTAGGGATATCAAACCCTAATAGCATTTGGACTTATGTATATGGCTGACTTAGTTTTATTGTACTCACAATTTCTCTACTAAGTACTATGAAATCAGGAGTTAAAAAAATAATCCAATGACACAGTGCTAGTATAGAGTAGCGAAGTGTCGCTCGTTACAGCAGGTTAATTATGTGACGCAGGTCACGTTTTTTTCTCTTATCAATGTTTAAAGTAGTCGTGAGGAAATTGATTAAACTGCTAATGTAGATGTGACGTAATAATTATCAAGCACTCCGACCCAACTGTGTCCTGTAATCAACTGATTAATACTTATTGTGCTTAAGTAGACGTTACCACATGCACAATGCCCTTATTTGGGATTATAGATTCACGTATTATTATAATCGATAATTGTCTCGCATTCAGAGCTGGTTAATTTCATTTAAATGTCAAATATAATTTAAATGTTGCGAGATAAAAAAAATAATGAAAGAATAAAGCCAACAATGTTATTGTTATGGAATTAAAAACTAGTTTCCATTTTTGTTTTGGGCCATAGAAATTGTCGATTGACTTTAGGTGCTCAAACCTACGTAACGAAACGACACGCACAACT
Source organism: Druceiella hillmani (assembly GCA_039881145.1). Classification (NCBI taxonomy): domain Eukaryota; kingdom Metazoa; phylum Arthropoda; class Insecta; order Lepidoptera; family Hepialidae; genus Druceiella; species Druceiella hillmani. Next base: position 29,582,537 of record JAYKKI010000003.1, on the reverse strand, counting down.
TACTGAATTATTGGATATTATTTTACTGTTAATCCATGGTTCATCTTCGTTTCGTTAATGCCAGGATGCGTTATCGGCTCTGTCGTACGCTGCAGCAGGTGGACCGAGCGGAGAAACCAAGGATGGCATCGCCTTATTACGGTTAGCGATTCATTAAGTCATTCATATTGTCGGCGCGCGTGTTGCGCAACGCGTTGTGAGACGTCGTCATAAGACGTCGGTGTCATCGCAACCAATGTCGCCGGCTGCCAAATTATAGCACGCCGAGCTATCCACATAATGAAAGCTACACGAGCGTACTTTGTGTATTTTACGCCCCTAAACGTACGCGTCACCACGTTCCTAACTCTTAAATTGAAATTGAACTTAACTTTTGCATGCGTTTTTATATCTATATAGGTTGACGACCTGAGCAAAAAGACTAATATCTACTTTATTTTTACTAATACATACCATTCATGCTAATGCGTGGGGAAAATGTTGAAATTAGGTAATTAGCTTTAATGGTAGACGTGAATAAATAAATATTCAAATGTAGAAGACAAAAATAAACAAAGAAAGAAGCATGTGAGTAAACTCAGGATTTTATTTTGTAGCTATAGTATATTTCCTGCAATTTGTCATTTATTTAAAATATTAGCTAACTTACAGGAACCAGAACGTAACTAATATTACTAACTCCTGAACAATTCATTATGCAAAGCAAGGTATTGTGCAAAAGGAGGCCTGGCAGGTGTACAATATCTTGGCTGAAGAATCTATGCCAGTTGTTAAGAAAAGTACGCTTTTTCGGACATTTGCAGTAACAATTCAAATAGATATTGATTGCCAACCTCAATTACGAGAAGGCGCTACAAGAAGAAGAAACTATAGTCAGATACATATTAAAAATATACACTAGTATTATCAAACAGTCAGTCACAAAATGAATATAACATATATTATATAAAAACATTAAAATAGATCGCGAACCACAGAAGGACCTCTCAATTGTGTTAATTTCGTTAATCGAGTAGATGATAATATAAATAAATTGAAACATCACTTTTAACTGAATTCAGGTCTAAACTTCTGAAATAATTACTAAAATCCGCCATGGATAATACTGTTATCTGTATTTTTACCTGAATTAATACTGTGTTGGAATTAATTATTCTCCGGAGATAAAATGAATTATTTCAAAGTCCCACTATATAAATCACATCCAATATTTCTTTTATATCGTCATGAAACGATATAAAAGAAATATTTAAATAATTACAAACATAATATTATGATAATGATGACTGCTTTGTCGATTTCGTATTGATGTCACCTGGAATATAATAAAATATAATTATATTATTTTAATTGATACTGTTCTTTGACCATGGATATTATAAAATTGTAATATTATAAAATGTTGTAGACATGTTTAATTATCTATTAATGAAACTACAACAAAAATAAAGAAAAAATAATACTTGACTTAATAAACGTAAAAATACTATAATGGTTTCAACCATATTGTGAGGTATGTTAATAAGAATCGTGTGAAGAGAAACATATCCGAGTTACGTGGATGTCTTCGCATTGCGACCACAGCGTGCTCGCGTTCATACACTCTACTATAGTTTATACATGTGTGTAATTATGTAACGACACATGTGCAAATCTGATAGCACTAGTAGGAAGATTGGAAAGAAGCAGGCGGCTTCGTTCAGTGAAAACCCACGTTCACATATCTTTGGTTTAGTTTCTGCTGTGCAGTTGCTATCTAGCGGAAAAATGCTCATTGGCTCTGCTCATTTTTTTATGAAACGACTAACAAAAGGCCAACTGCGGTATGTAGTATTTTAATGAACTTGATAAATAGTTATTGTTAGCGACAAGTTAGCTGCGCATTTAAAAAAGTAATGTGAGATTTTCTTTTAATGAGTTTCGTAATTATTGTTTTTCTTATTTTGTAAATTCTATATACCATATATACATTTTGTTTAATATGATCTTCAAATTGTATAAGATGGTTCCTATAATACAGAGTGGAAAGTTTAGAGATATATGATGGTTATTTTTTCAAACACGGATTAGCATGAAATTGTCATGCACGGATTGTCATGTTACTGCGAATTAAGCTGAATTATCGGTTACGTAATTCAATAAAATAGGATCATTTGTTTACAAGTGTTGAATGAGAATGAAACATTTATGTATAAGTATTCCTTTTTTCTGAAACAAGTGTGAAATTAGTTTTAATGGAATATAAATTAATTTACATTTTTATTTTGGCGATATAATTTAACAATTAATAAATAGTGTTTTATTTTCAATATAATTATAGAAAAAAAAACGAAATAATAAATTATGGAATGTTTTTTTATGTGGTATCTGTACCTTGTTTCGCACACGGTGTACCGTTTGTTCGCCGATTTCTCGAAAAAATTTGGTCATACGAGTAGTATAATTTAGCACCTTGTTTCGCACACGGTGCACAGTTTGTGCGCGGATTTCTCGAAAAAAATTGGTCATACAAGTAGCATAATTTATAAAGTCTAGATTACCATTATTTTAAAGAAATAAGAAAAAAACGTAAAAATTTTGAATTTTTTGCAACTTTGCGGTGCAAAACCAGACTTGCCCGATTTGGCACTTTTCAAATAGCTAGGCCAAACAGTATTTTTGGGCTAAGTTTGAAAACGATTTCGACGACGCACATATATGTATATATATGCATAGGTATATAGGTGTGAGTGTGTGTATGTGCAAAGTGACTTCAAAAGCGTCGATGAAGGCATGCGAGAAGTGTATATGAAAAACTGTCATCACGACTTAAATCGTTATTTCTTACCTTGTATAGAAGAGGTAAGGTACCTATATTTTTGTTGCAAAAGGTTAATCATACGAACTCCGATTCGAACCTCACGCAGCCTAGAAATTTGTTCAGTGTTACGTAATTCCTATATCATAAAAATATTACAATACAATCCTCGGTTCATGATAAGAATACATTTATTGCAATGAAGGGAGACAATTTAAAATAAATTATTTGCGTTCGAAAGAAAGCGGAGGGGTGGACCATCTCTCACAGTGTTGACAGACATATTCACTGGGATATTGTGTTAATCTATTAATGCTACTATTTTGTTCGACGCAAATTTGAAAAAAAAATCCGCTTCTGACATCATCAATTTTTAACTAGTAATTTGTCAATTACACTCTATTTGCATCTATTCTATGTTGCACTTGATAAATAAGTTAAACTAAATTCGCCGTTAGGCGCTAAGAAATTTGCGATGTGAAGTCTAAGGTTGAATTGAGAGCCTCGAGCGACACAACACAGTACCGTAAGCGCGGGAGCAAGTTTGTTTTGCGTGACGAAGTTCACGCAATGTTTCCGCATATACTTCCTTGTTGCAGGCACCAGCGGTTCCGGATCATTAGTCCGTGGTAGATCCGTGAACTTTCTTATTTCTTGTCGAGGAAAATCTTAGCAATCGGATACAGCTCAGCATTGCCTGTGCTTCCAAGTAAAATTGGTACTTTTTCAGTGTTTTACCCCAAACTAACAGATGACACGAACAAACTTTACAGGCTCCATCACTTTAGTTAGTAAGTCAAAAGTTCCTCTAAAGATAAAAATCATGCAATTGGGTATTTGACTAATTTTTTTTTAATTTCATTAATCATAATTTCAAGGTACAAGTTGATGAAGAGTGAAAAAAATTTTTAATAATCTTAAAAATTGACCGAGTTATAAAAGTTTAAATTCAAACTTTAGAGAAGGACGGCAATACTACGTTGTGAGGTCATTTTTAATATTGCACATTATATTCTACGAGAGGAAAAGAGACAGTAATATTCCCAACTCTATTTGTATCTCAAATTTAAAAGCCTACAAATGGCTTATTTTTCAATCAATTTTTGAATTTTTTTCAAGACTGGTTTTTAACTTATATTTCACAATATTGTACGAAAAATATCAAAATTTAGAATGAGTCAACTACAGAAACCTTTAATAAATGTTACTAGCATAAATGACTAAAACCGATAGTCTATGATTAAATATATACAACTGTTGATAGTTCACATGATTTCTAATCGAGTGTCCAGGTTTTCGGAGATCACCATGATAATTCAATTTTCAAAAGACTTTTCCGGGTGAGAAATAAAAAAGATAAACGGATTAACTAAGATTGAAGGTTAAAATACAAGTTCCGCCATCTATAATCATTACAAAATGAATTACTGTATCATCTTTTCTAGTCAACTAGACTTGCAATTAAACAAAGTCTATACATCGAATCCTGCAGAATCTACAATTTAAAACCCCTTCATTTGTTTCTTGTTATACGCGAATAAATAAACATACAGATATAAACTATTTTTATTGTATATTACTTTTATTTTGTCACCCTAAATCAATTTTCGCATATATTTTTAATGAACAGATATGCTAATTCTACAATTTTGTTATATAAAATTGTTTTTTTATATTCTTCAATTGTTTGTGAGACGACAGATAAATTTGAAGATAACAGATCTTTAATTTCACGAATGCGAATTTTGCTATGAATCTAATTGTCAGGAGAAATAAAAAATTCTCATTTAGTTATGCAAAGCTTCTGTCAATTTAGCTCTTATGGAAGAAATGTTCTTCATTACCTACTTTCTCGTTAATATTGTTCACATATGCCTTAATGATTACGTTGAAACTCATAACTAAGAATAAATTACAACAGTCGTTATATACCTTTCCTATGTCTTTTTTGTCTATTTTTATTATTTGAAACTAATTTTTTACATTTCGAAATTAATCTAGCGTTAACGTCATATTCATTAACTTTAACATAATTGTCGATGTTATACTTCAAAAATATTATCAAAAAAAACACAGCTGCGTTACATATGCTATCGTCGGGGCAAAAGATAATGGTTAATTCAATATATTTTTAAAATCATATTTGTAATATATAATAATTTTCAAATTAATGTTTGCAGTTTGCAAAAATTTGAAACTTTCCTATCAACTCCAGCCACGCGCGACTTTAGTGTTGTTATTACAAATTTCAGGCCAGTGTTGTACGTGTTTACTTGTAAAGTATCCATAGTATTTGCTTGTTTTTCACTGGAATTGAGAACACTACAAAAAAGAGAACACTTCAGACCGGAATTTTTTAATTTTTGTTCTATGTCATATGACATTAGGCACGTCGGTAAGCTTATTAAGATCGATAGATTCAGCGATTTACAAACAGTAACTGCTAACGTTATTTTCCCGCGCCTCTCTTAGCAATTGTATAGTTTTGTCCATGAAAGTGTTTGTAACTGGTGGGAATAACATGAAAAGCAAATAATGGTTGAATTTGCAAAAAGGGTGCTGCAAGAATCTGGAAAAGTCCTTTATATGGATGTAAAGAATAAAAAACGGTATGTCGTTTATTTGAGCATGTAATAAAACCGATGATCCATCTGCACACAAATAATATAAAAACTATAAAGGATATTCTATTGGAATGGAGTCCACCAAGCCACCTCCCCGTTTGGCGGACTCCTTTCCTCTTTTAGAGGGGTTTAAACAATTCATTGGCTTCCGGATTTACACATGATAAATTTATTTCTGACGGGGTTTCCTGTACGTATAAAACAGTTAAGACGCGAAGCCGTACAATGACATAACAGTTGAAAAGATCGAATGTACCGGTTCACCCTCGTTGCTTATTTGAGCCCTAAATGATTATCATTTAATTCAGATGGACAGATACTCGTATTTTAACGTATAACTTTCCACGTTTGCACGACAGAAGCGTCGAGGGCGACATCCGTCTTACTACGTCCGTGGAATGCACACACACATTTCGGTGCGGCTAATTTTGTAAGCGGGCTTCCGGCCGCACTGAGTCGAGGTTACGAACATTTCTTTATTTTTATTAGCTACTTGCATACAACTTTTTGAAAACTAAATTATTTTTAATTTAACATCAATTTAAAATCGAGCGATTTCATAATTTAAAATTAAGTAGTAAATTATTCCCTGTTTATTATCTGTTATTTATACATATTAAAAAAACTGAATCTGTACATTGAATATTTTTAAATAAAACTAAGCGCTACTTAGTAATGACACCCCACTAAACCTAAAACAACAGTTTTTACAATTTTTGTCTGTTTGTCTTTGCGCAACTTCGTTGCGCTCGCTAATTTCAGCAAGGGTTGAACCGATTTGGATGCGGTTTTCAGTGGTGTAATTAAATTGGCTTGGGCTAACATTAATGTTTGGTTTCATTTCAATCAGTTCACAAATAAAAAGATACCTATAATTTACCTTCGATTATATCATACCGGTAGAACCGATTTGGCTGCCAACGCCATCTATTAGCGTTTTAGTAAACCTTATACTCAGAGTTTTGAGACGAAAGAAAAAAAAACACAAAATTTTTTAAATTTTTTATATTACGACTAATTTTATTTATATATTACGTACTTACTCAACCTATATCGGGAAATTACGTGTTGGAATAGATGGAATGAAAAACCAGTATTTTGCGTGAATAACCTTCAACGGTTTTACTAACATTAGTATTGTTTATATTCAATAGCAAATTACCGTAAACTGGGGTTTTCTTGATAACTTTAATAACATCAGTATTGTTTATATTCAGTAGCAAATTACCGTGAACTAGGTTTTTTTGACTTTGTGAGTTATTTGGAAATTTTTTGCACAACCTTTGACAGTTTGTTGATTAGTTTTGTACATAAAATTGTTGAATCGTTTATTATGCAGCGGAAAGTTCAAAAAATTAGTCAACAACGACTAATTTTAATGTGAGAATATCTTGGTTACAACTTGTAACCGAAGTAAAAGAGAAAAAAGATTCTAAATAAGTTTTGATTTTTATAAATATATTCTTGTTTTTTTTCATAATTTTTTCGATTACATAAAATCGTTAAAAATGTGTTTAAAAGGCGTCAAAAGAACTCGTACTGTATTTACTTTTAAATTTTAGGTAAATTTGATGACATGTCAAAGTAATCCCGTACAACACTTTTTTAGAAAAAATAATGTTAAAGTAATTTAAAAACACTTTTTTTACGCATTTTATGGCATGGTTCTAATGAAATATAAATGTTAGTTTAATTCTAATGAGATATAAGTTTAAATTAGGGCCTTAATTTTATTTCATAGAAAAACCTCTTAAATTTTGTCTAAAGTAGCAATCAGGGTTACTGCAGCTGTTTAAAATTCTAATTGCAATCACGAACCCAGAGGGATCCATCGCATCCCTCTGGGTTCGTTCATCGTTATTCAGTGCTCAACCTCAAGAAGAAAAAAAAAGAAAAAAGAAATAAAATGTAAATCTAACGATACTGAGCACAGTCGTTGTTTTTCTCCATAAATATACATTTTATATTAAATATATTGAAAATGTACTGTGACAATCAGCCATCCTAAATTAAAAATTACAAAGACGTCTTTTTGTATTCCTGGGCACAGACTAATTTCTTTTTCCGCCATTTCTTCAATTTGAACAGCTTAGTAATTTTGCAACTTGAACAGCTTACCAACCCGCAGATGAAAGCTTGCTAACGAAATCATTCGTTAAAGTCAGAATTTCTCTCTGCTCCTTCGTTTCCAAACCCTTATCAGCGTTATTATTTCTCGCATTGTATTTAAATTCAATGAACGAAAGTAAAGTTCATTCAAAAAGATTTTCTCAGTCCACATACATTCTTCTAGCAAAGCGGAACGCTCCCGTTCACAAGAGCGAAAGTGAGCAACAGTGCGGTTACAAAACTCCCGCAAATAAATCAATACGTACACTGCGTACGGAGCACAGTGGCGCATGGTACACGACGGCTCCCTACTCCCTCCCGCCCATATCTTCCTACTTTCATCTACGTTCCGCCTTAATATTTAATGGAAACGTTCTATAACCTGTTCGGAAATACTAGATGTCGATATGTAAATAATGTATAAAGTAGTAAGGTATAATAAAATACTGCGGGCTGTTTTAAGATTTATACATAATTTCAATATTACAATCGGCGAGTGTTGATTGCGGTGTGCACAGTTTCTATAAATCGAGAGGCTTTGGGAGTAATATTTTGTTATTATTTGCCTTAGTTGACGGAATACGGTAGTTGACTCATTCTAAATTTTGATATTTTTCGTACAATATTGTGAAATATAAGTTCAAAAATTGAACTTATATTTCACATATATTTATATATATTTCACAAAAAAATTCGAAAATTGATTGAAAAATAAGCCAGTTATAGGCTTCTAAATTTTAAGATACGGATAGAGTTGGGTATATCCCTGTCTCTTTTCCTTTCGTAGAATATAATGTGCAATATTAAAAATGACCTCACAACACAGCATTGCCGTCCTTGTCTAAAGGTTAAATTTAAACTTTTATAACTCGGTCAATTTTTAAGAATATTTAAAAAAATTTTCACTCTTCATCAGCTTGTACCTTGAAATTATGATTAATGAAATAAAAAAAAATTAGTGAAATACCCAATTATGCTTTAGCCCAGAAATGCGGAAGCAAACAGTGAATTACGCAAGATTTACATTCATTTGTTACTGTAACTGAACAATGAAAACGGGCCAGCGTTTACAGCATAAGGGTATCCAACTATATTTCCATTTCAATCTGTAGAAAATATTCAACGAAGAAAATTAGCAGTGTAAGAAATATTGCTACTTTCCAATCGGTAGAAATGTGTCAATCTTAGTGAAAATACGTCGTAGGGAATATATATCACAATCAAGTTGTTGGTTTGTGCACTTTTATGTGCCTTTGTAATCCTCTTATTGTTTTGATTTGTTTAACAACGAACTTACGTTTACACCGATATATTGTGTTCTTAAATGTTTTCAGGTTAATTTATATATAGTCTAGTGATTAATACTACTTGCGCTCAAGTGGAAATCAATTTTATAAAATATTGTAGAAAATTCAAACACACTTGGAAATCTCACGTTGATTTCTAGGGTTTAGAAAGCCAAATGCCCTGTACTGAGTTTCATTTTTTAATAACGCTATGAATTAGTATTTTTTTTAAATAATTGAAAGTTTGCGCCAGATTCATCTTTGATTTATATGTAGGCGGTAGAGACATTTGAATAAACAATAAGAGGATTCTATGAATATACACGTTGCGGAATACATAGTAACACTTTCGGTTAAAATTAAGTCACTTTGCTCATTTAATACGCATGTATGAAATTCCATGTATTGAAATGTTAACCAATTCGTTTTTACGCTTTCTCGTGGTAGAAGTATTGCGAGAAGCCACCATTTCGAGACTGGTATTACAAAAAATGAAAAATACAATGGCAAATGACTATTGTTTATTGTAAATAAATTACTATGCTAAAATTGGTATTCTTTGTATTTTCACTAAACAATAACGCACTTTTAAATAAGAATGAAATAGAGGATGCCTTTGAACTTGTAAAATACGTGATAATAATAAAATTATAATTGAATGCAGAGGAAGACAAGTCGGTAACCATCTCGCCTGCTACTTGTTTGTTTGGAAGGATTAATCTCCGACGCTTGTATACGGAACAGTTGTATTGTTTCACAAGAAAGGTGAGAATACTCTTTTCTCAAGCCGCAGGATTAACTCAGTCAAATCTTTAAGTTATTCTTTAAGATGACCCATACAATCTTTACAGTGAAATTGAATTCTAGGCAATCCACTGAACAAACAGCATCCCTAATTGTTTTTTTAATGAACTGTATATATTAACGGTTAGACAAATTGTAGAGAAATGCCTCAAGTACACTACGGGATAGCTTTTATAGACTACGAGACAGCATTCGATGCAAAATTGGACTGTGTACGTCCTCTATAAAGAAATCTCGGTAGAATCCGTAATGACAGGAACACTTCATCCGCGAAGACGTCTTCAAAACCTGACGTTTGAACAATGTGTTCTTTCGATGTGGAGTCGACCAGGAAGCCGTGGTCTCTGTTTAGATAGCACATAACTTTATTTCAGGTGACTCAACGAGCCACGGGACGTGGAATGTTGAACATTACCTTGGTCAATAATTAAGCAACAACGAAATGATCTTTTTGTTAGAGACCTGGTGCGAAATACTAAAATATGGAGACGCACAAAGCACTAGGAATGTAGCGCGAATAGTGGCTGAGGGGAAGTGGAGGTGAGCGGGCCATATATACCGAAGGTATATAAAAGTCCCGGAATGGACACAAATATGTAGTCTTATAGGATAATCATCAGGTTAATCAGTTTGTCGGCTGAACGACTTCTTCGAAGGGGCGGTTTAGATGGATGAGAGTGAGCGAAATCTAACCTCTGTCAGCATGATGATGTCATAAATGAGACCTTTATACCAACACCTACTACTACCAGTAGGTGTTGTTTATACCCAGCCGTCGGTGAATAGATGGATAAGATAGAAAGGATATGTTTTAAAGATAAGGCTATTAAATATATAATTATAAATTTAAGATAGAAAAGAAAGTAAATGTAAACTGTATACGCGAGTAGTGGTTGAGGCGAAGTGGAGGTGGGACTTTATAATAAACCCATTTTTTTCGTTTGAAAAATGTATATTGTCAAAACGAAACACGAAAATAATTTTCTTCCAGTTAGATGAAAACGTTTGTTTAACTTGCAAACTCAAAATGTTTTATTGTAAAAACAATGTCAGTGCTGAAATAAAATAGTAATTATGTGTGTGTAGGTGAGGACACGTATGTGTGTATATACTATATTGTAGTAAATAATCTAATAATTATGACCAAAAGAAAAAAAAGTTAACACAATGTGAAATAATGACCAAACAAAAGCTTCAGTGCCAACTCATTAAACGAATCTAACAATAGATACATGCAGTCATGCGAGACTGTAATTAACATCAGTTTATAATTAACATTAGACTTCCTTTCAGATCATAACATAATCTTACGTCTACATCATGTTTTTTGTGTCGTAAACAAATGCAATGACATAATTTTATTGCATTTTTAAGTTTTGTCTCCGCAATATAAACTTTTTTAGCAAACTGTGTTTCTTTTACAGGTGCTAATGACGTTCATTCTTTTCGTAACATGAATATAAATGGAGAGAGTGTTCTAATTGAATGTCAAAGTAAGATTGATTTCTTATTTGTCTGGCGATTAGATAAGTTTACGTAACATATTGAGAACATATTTGAGTTATCACATAGAAGGAGTGATACGCTAATCGGTGAAATAATGTACAGCGAAAATAAACTATATTTAGATATTTCAAGCAAAAATCAACTCGATGTTATGTGTACTATTGTGTTTATTATTTAGATGTATGTAACTAGTAGTTGCTAAACCCAATTGGGGCAAACGTTCAAAGACATAAATTTGAATTTAATTTTTACAAACTTGGTGTTTGATACATGTATTGAATGAAAAAAAAAACAATATTTAGATCTGAATTACGTCTCTTTAATTTACCGACCAGTGGAAAGTTCGGAAATATATAAATGCCAACGAGAATATGAGACGAGAATATGAGCCATTTTTCTAGCACTTTTTCTTTTATAGTGATTAACTGTTCTAATTTCTATGAAGTGAATTTCATTGATTCTTTTGAAATTGTGAATATTTAATGTTTCCTTTCGATAAACCGTTTCCGTATATAAAAGAAAATATTTTTTACCAAAAAGACATATAACTTCGTCATGACGGTTAAGGCCTCATACTTTTTGAAGTTTTGGAACTACGTGCTCGAAATTTTGCGAGTAGATATTTCAAATGAAATTTCTACTGCTAGAAAATTTTTCTAGCACTCTATCGAGTTATGTTAAGCTTCGAAGTAACCTGGCATGTGTCAATGCCCCCTCTAATTCTTCTAGCGTCGATATGAAAGTCTCAAGAGAAACAACATTTGGTTAAAACCTGGTTTATTTTTTTACTTATATTAATCTTTACTAAATATTTTGATGTACTCATTTGTATAAAACATATACTATTTTACAGAATATCGGTATTCTAATTGTTTTTATGCTACACATAAAACATTGATTTCCTTCTATTAAGAGTAACCTAATTTGTCCATGTCTTAAGAAATCTTGAATTAATTACCTTTAGTATTTGAAAATTGTTTATTTTATCTTAAAATTGTTTATTCTATCTTGAATTAATTACCTTTAGTATTTGAAAATTGTTTATTTTATCTGAAAATTGTTTATTCTATCTTGAATTAATTACCTTTAGTATTTGAAAATTGTTTATTTTATCTTAAAATTGGTTATTCTATCTTGAATTAATTACCTTTAGTATTTGAAAATTGTTTATTTTATCTGAAAATTGTTTATTCTATCTTGAATTAATTACCTTTAGTATTTGAAATAGTTTAAGTTGCAAAAAATTGATCCATGCCATCAAACGTTGTACTGATTTTTACGTAAAGAAATGTTTATAAAATGTATGTTTGGCGAAATAACATCGAAAGATTCCACTTAAACTAAAGATTAATTAAAAAAACTACGACAGAACTCGAATCTTGAGTTTCGTAACACTTTACATAACAACGTTTCGGGGTCTTTATATTAATTTTTTGTCCGATTAAAATACTCGGGTCTGCGATTGTGCCGCATTAAATAACCTGTTCCACATGCATCGTCCACATCTGCATTTATGTTGTTGTGTAAAAATGTATTCGTTTATGACGTTACAGAATTGTGCAACAGTGAAATACTGCCGGAGGTGGAGATCGTGAGCCTGCTGCAGGAGCACATTCCCAAGTACCGACTTCGAGCCGACTCTCTCACGCAATTCGGAGGTAAATTCTTTTTTTATAATACTAGAAAAAAAATATTACAAGTTATCGACTATCACAAATATACTTTTTCTACAGATTTGATAAAAAAATGGTTTAAAAATAGATTTTACACCACTGTTTTACACTTTTTCTTTGTATTAACAAATTTATCACAATGAAGTCAGTCATTTAAGTAGTATAAAAGCATTTTTAAGTTAATTTTCGAAGCTTATTAACTTACTTCGAAATAACATTTTAGTTTCCTACATTTTAAAAATCTTGTAGTACGAGTCGAACTCGCACTGCGAGGGTTCCGTATACATTTAGGACCGTATAAACTTTGATTTCTATTAAACCTTTACAAATATTAATTTTCATAATGTAACTATGTAAATATATAAATATACATTTTAAAAGAAAAAGCTATTTTTACGGTTGATTTAAGTCAGATTTATGAACTTTTTACAGATAAAACTATAAGTCATAAATTACTTGACTATTACTCGTAAACTAATAGAGCCTACTTAGCTGTGAATCATTTTTTTAATTTCGTCGTATATAGTGTTATTGTAGTATTGTTAAATATTTTTCAGAAATAAGGTTTAACTGGTCGGGGGTGGGAAAACGCAACTTTAACAAAAACGACCACTTTAAAGCCTAATATTACGTAAACGGACCCCTGTATCGAAGTAATGTTCATAACATACCCCAATATTTTTTAAAGATCTATTCATCGATACCGTATATAATAGGGTATACGAAAACAAATCAACCTCATTTTACATTTAAGGGAGGTACACTTGAGGTTTTCTTTTTCGGTTTACAAACTATGTTTCCTGTTTTCTTCCTGTGTCTGTAAGCGTTATAAATATATATATATATATATATATATATATATATATATATATATATATATATATATATATATATATCAGAGAAAATTTTAGTTATAGCACTGTGTGACATATAAACGGACAGAGTTCTGTCTGTCTCTCTCTCCGTTTATATGTCACAAAACAAGTGTGACATATAAACGGACAGAGAGACAGACAGAGGTAGTGAAACTATAAGGGTTCCTAGTTTGACTACCGAACTAAAAGGGTACTTTATAGCGTCGTTATTTTGACAATAGTTTATTCTTATGATAAAACACGAAGTAATATAAGTCTTTTCAAATAAAATTAATCCTTTAAAAAAAGTTCAATCTCACAATAACATTGCATGATAAAATTGAATAACATTCACTTAAGAATTAGGTGCTTTGTGTCTTCTCACCTCCTTACCTCACCGTGCACTTGCTTTCTGTGATCGACTTTCGAACAATATAATATCCATGTGTGTTTTAACGATTTGAAGTTAGGACATAATTCAGCATTGACGGGTGCTTTTCTTAGCATAATGCTCAGGCTCTATATGTTGTGGTTCTATTTCTGTAATATCTTGACAAGCGTTTTGAGATACAGCTAGAAGGAGTTCAGGGCAAAGTAAACTCAGATGGTACAAAAAATATTATTTTTTTCAACAAATATTAAATCTTTGTGTACCTAGGGATACGCCTTGTGACTTAATTATTTCGGGTATTTCATCGCTGCATGTTTTATTTTTGAAGACGACATGCTCGAGGTCAAAATCTCTAAAAGACTTTTTTGTATGCTATCAATAAGGATAAAGGCATTTAAACTGGCAGCTCTAAGTTTCGTAGCCTTGAAAACAATTATCCAGTCATATGTTTTAACATTAACAGTATTACGTTTCGTACACGTTTTTGATACTACTAACTTTCGATATCTGGAAGTTTAAATAGAAATAATGTATTGATCGGGGGACAAATTTGTAAAAATATTAACTGTGATCAACTAGTAAAAATTATAACTGAAAGCTGTTGTACTCTGCAATCATAATTCGTCATTGTAAGGTATAAAGGTTCTCGTTTTGTCCCGCGGAATTATTAACATGGCATATTACTTGTACACCATTCTTGAAATACAAATTTTTCGTAAAATTTTGGATCAAAGGAAAACAAATATTTATTGATAGTATTGACTTGAAATGAATGAATCTTTCGAAAAGATGACGTGGACTCCTTGATATGGTGGATTGATCACAAGGTATACGACCTCCGACGGCACGGCGCACCGCGGGGATTCGAGTTCGATTCCGATCGCTCGTCGGCTGGACTGGTGTTGTGGCTGTTTGTAAGAGATTGATCTCGTAGCAATAAGTCCACCATATGCAACAACTGCATACATTAAAGTACATAAATAAATAAAAGATGAATTTCAACAACCTGTTTTGTATTAAAGTACAACGGGCCGACCTATCGCGGACCGCATCATAGAAGCACACGTCGCAAGAAATCAAATGAAAAAGAAGTAGATCAGCGAAAAAGAACAAGAAATATCCTTGTTCTTTTTTGAGGGCCGAAAATGTTATTTTGTACATTTCAAGTTAGCAGAAATGTAATTTTTAAGTACCTAATAAAGTCTTTCAGTTTGTGCGTTCTTGAAGAATGTTCGCTTTAGTATTTTCACTCATTGAATGTTTTTTCTTGATATTTTACTTTTGAAAAACAGAATGCATTTTAAACCAGAATAAAACTACAAAACGTACTATTCACTTACGTTCACGATTGAAAATATTGATTATATTTACGAAAAGGCCGCATGTTATTTTCATAATTGCTATTTTTTGCCGTTTTTAACTGCTCCACCGCGTCGTAGCCGCCCCGCGACACCGTAAAGTACTATTTCACTAATTTTTAATACCACATTTCTTTTTAATACCACATATAACTTTATGCCGCAAAAAATAAAGTAATAAATAAAATAATACACTTCATAGATACATATTCGTAGTTTATGAATAGGCAAAAATATACAAATTTGTATTCTTCTGACATTTCACAGAACTTCAAAATTTTCCTGAACAAGATAGGCGCCATAAAGGTTTTCCCTTATAAGATACCTTATGACGCTATTCTGTTTCCTATATGTAAATATTTGTGTAGATACTAATTATAGTATCTACATAACATATTCAATATTTATGGTAGTAGTTTATGAACGGAAATTGTGCAAATAAATTACTTACGTATTCAATATCGTTTTAAGCGTATTTCCTCATTAGTCAGTTTCCTTTTACTCAGACGTTTTTTAGTATCCATAGTTAACGTGCATTTGAGTATGTAAACGTGTAGTTGGAAAAAATAATATAAAAATATTTTGTAGGATAATATCCTGTTACGTGTATTATTTTTAAGAAAAATGAGACTGTCCCACGACTTTTTTTTCGACTTCCTTTGTTACCAGTTCTACCGTACGTGTTTTGTTAATAACCTTTTATAAATATTTTCCTTTTAGAGATTTTTTGTAAAGACTTAAGAGACTATTCCCGCCATTTCCACCTGGGTTGTCTCCTGTAACGTACCTCATACAAAAGAGGAGACCTTCAAAAGCCTCCTAATAGTGTTCCGTATCTACAGTCTTAGCGCATCCACCCAACAGGGTTAGAGTCTGTCCCTTCTCAATGAATCATTTAGTAGCTCCATTTTTTCGACAACGTTTTTCGCGAACGCTCTAAATGACTCACTGGTCCGTCCATTCTCAACCGAGTCTCAGTGACTAAAGATGCCACGTTCTAAGTTCTGCGTGATTCCACGTTACTATTAAGACGTATGCTCTCCAACAAACTCTACGCGCATCGTCGTGCTCATTGCAGTGGAACAAAATATGATTCATGTCCTGCGTCTCAAATCCGCAGGTACACGCCGGGCTATCTCGAAGCACAGATCCAAACTGGCTCGAATGCGCCATGTCCCGTGAGGAATTGGGAAGTGTAATAATTGGTCAAATGGAATTATTTAAACTCGAAATAATAATAGAAATACGTAAACTCCGATCGGACTTAAGAGACTGTTGTATATTGAAGTTGGAATTAACGTCTTGAATATTAACCATATGTACAGACTGACCTATGGAGCACCACGACGACAAGCAAGGCCAGACTTCTTTACAGATATAAATTGATAAACACTCCCGTCACATTATGTTATATAGTACGCCCGGCGTGCGAGCCTGGTTTGGGTCAGCTGACCGAGAGTATCGCTCGACTTGGTCACCTTGATCTACTGCATTTTGCATTTGCATAATATATTCTGCAAAATGCATGACCGAGTAACATTTCGGCGGACGAGATGAATTCGTCTTAATTAGCTTTCAACTACTTCACGTGGTAAACGTATGCCTCCTTTTTGAGGCAGACTTGTCGCATATATACATACGTATTGCTTTAATGAATATAGTTTTCGAAAGGACGCCTGCCTCAGATTATTTTTCGTCCTGAGACAAATATCATTTTCTTGTCAGTAAACAAAATACTGGAGCGATTCAAAATATTTTGGTGACTATTTAATTTCTATATATCGAATCAAGATGTGAAGCGTTTAGCCGAATCATGTTGAAGGTTTACACTGAACTTATCGGCAAATAATGAATTGTGTTCGTAATATTGATCTATAATTTTATCCAATGGATTGATACATCAGCACATAATAAAGTCGATTATTCATTTGCATCATATTCATCTGGTTGCAAACTTGTCGGATCCGCAAATAATTAATCAGCAAGAGTATTGATTTGCTATTAATTATCATGATTCGCGCAACGGTTAGCAAATATGAAAAGCTCTTTTTTTAAAATACAAGTTATGTAAATAAAAGTTATATAAACTATATTGAAAATTCGCAATTATTACAAAAGTTTCTAACGGTAATATTATTTTAAGGGCAATTATTTTCGGTTTTTCGAGAAATTATCAATGGGTTTCTCTTTTTATCACTTTAGTAAAGATGAGGTAAAAAAAATAATTTATCATAAAGGAAGACGCACAAACAGGCTGTACATTCAGTCTTATTGGTGGTCTAAAAATAAATCCTATAACAGTAGTGTCTTTTCTGAGTTTCAAAGAACGTCCAGGTGAAAGCTGATAGTGGCTATGTAGATAGGGTGGCACGGTTATCAACGTCATACTATGTACCGATAAAGCAGAAACCCTTTTATCACTGGTGCTTTGTTTCATGTGAACTTCAGTTACTAGAGCTCGATATCAAATGCAGTCAGTAAGCTGATGATATCATCAGAAAAAATCTTATGAATGTAATATAAAATAAGACAAATCTTGGTAATTCCAAATGACACATACAGAATGTACGTGTCATTTGGAAGTCCAATTTGATATCGAAATCCAATGATTAGAGTGAATGTAATAATGATCTTCTTCTTTTAACATATCCGAAACATTGGAAATCGCATGGAGACAAGAAACTAGGAAATTTATGCATTTTTTTATGTTATAATAAACCATCGAACCTATTAAGTGCGAGGTGCTTGGATTTTGAGAGTTCCATACGTCCTTAAGCACGTAAGAAAGTTTACAAATTTAAGGATACATTGTATTTCTATTGAATTATCTGCAAACGTTGATATTATTTTTCACCATGGAAATGTATTGCCTAACGTACATTTCACTGACGTAAAATTGTCTCAAAAACTATACATCTGTAATCGGCGCTGCAGTCTTTCGGTAAACTTTACGTTAACTTCTAGTAATTGCATTATTTTCATAATTTCAACTTTAGCCTTTTAGGACGTGGTGTATGAATATGTTTGTGAACGTTTTCAACAATAGGTTTATCTTACGTAAAACTGTGGTAAAATAATTCTGAGATTCTTATAAGAATTGGTGAAAAAAATTATTTTTGTTATATTAACGCCCTCCCCAAAATTCTCAGAGAACTAGTTTTCTATGTTTTTGCTGTTACGACGCATACGGGTCAGTAAACGCCACAATATTTTTTTGTGAAAAACGACTGTAACAGCGAATGGATATCTGAGGAACCCTATAAGATAACTCTTTTGTTCCTTTTAAGGTACTGAACTCTAAAAAGACAAATTAGTGAAGTCTGTTTGTTGAAAATGTAATTACTGATTTTATTTTAAACGAATAACGAGATTATTTAAACTCCGGCCGCAAGCCCTTTCTCTTAGACGTCGCGCAAAACTGCACCGAATATTGTCTATTGAAAGCGAATTAGATGTTGGAGTGATATACGAAGACATATATAAAAAGATATATGAACTCTTTATCCAGTTGAATCGATTCCGAAGGTCGTCGTCTTGCGTTGGCTGCTTATTTCATAAGAATATCAATAGTACACGGAATAGTTCAAAGGTTAACATGTTTGATTCATTACGTTATATTTTTAGCCTCGTTGGAGTCTCCAGAAAGAAAGGCGATTTTCTGCGTTGCTTCGTTATTGTTAAAAAAATATTAGATGACACAACGTTTCCGTATTGAAACTGGGAACCATTATAATTTCGTCACGTCCGCTCATGTTTCTCTCACAACCCAACAGTTTCTATAGTTTTATACCTATACGCATGAAATTTTATAAGTAAATGTTTAAAAAGAAAATCTCAAGTTATATGTATGTAGCACAAAGATTTTGGAAGACGCGCGCGGCCCGCTCTCTATTAGATATGCCACGTCTGTTGAAACATCGTGTCACGGAACTGTGCAAATGCACACTTCAAGCGAGATAGTGTGAGTGTAAATGCATTAGATTTTTACGCACACGACCAAAATATTAATAGTGGGTGGACTGTTTATATTGCTTCGTGTGCGTGCATCCAAATGACACGCAGGGTTTCGTACATATGGTATATCTATTTAGAGCGGGCCGCGCGCCAACAACATCTTTGATGTAGCATAACCAAAAAAAATTCAAATACACGTAAATTACATAGTATATTTTTTTATATTTAAGGTCCATTTGTGAAATATTAAGGGATGTGTCAGTTTAAAGCTTAATTTTATCACAAACTTAATCTCTAATTTTTCAACTTTTAAAAAATTTACATTGGTTGAGAATATGTGATAAAATTATGAGTGCTACCATTAGATTCAAATAAAATTATTAATATTAATATACATCAACAATTTTAAGAGATGTATATAATTAAGTAACCCTATTTCATACGTATCTCCTTTACACTTGGCCGGTTTTTTTAATTACATAGATGTAATATAAGATAACAAAAACATAATAATGTGTTTGTTATCTTATATTACATAACACTGGCCTGGTAATTCTGTGCCAGAGTGGGTGAACTGCACTTGCCAAAGTTCATTCACTTTCATAAAGTGTAATTTTTATCAGATGCGTAAACAAGTTTTTTGATTAAACAAAAAAATAATATAATTTGGGAATTTCGAATAATTTATCCAAAAACTTTCCTTAATAACCAGTATATAGTAAATGTAAGGTAAAAGTGAAAAATATTTTATTGTCGTGATGAATCACGAGAGATTATCGGAATTTGCATAAAAGAAACATTGTATCTATAATGTAACCAGATACAGAGTGTGTCTTGAGGTCATTTGTATACATAACGATTGATAACAAATTCTTTATGTAAAATTAATGTTGTTTTCATATTGAATAACATGTTCAGTCAGGTATTTGGCGCAGAAATATATTCGTTGCTCGCGATCTTTTGAATGAACGCGAAGGAGTCGTATTCAGTATGACAATTGCGGATAACAAGACTGTTGGCCACTGTCTGATTGCCAGAACGTAACTAAAATATCTAGTTCGATCATATTATTTTTAGGGGTTTGAGGTACATAAGGAAAAAAATTGGAACCATCATAAAATCACTCTGCCCATTCGTCTGTTTGTTACAACCGGTTGTTTCTCAGAAACGGTTTGAAGTAGACACTTTAAATTTGGCATAGTGATGTTTATATAGATATTTTGGAGGAAGGGGAAAAATGGAAGTATTTGGA
Source organism: Druceiella hillmani (assembly GCA_039881145.1). Classification (NCBI taxonomy): domain Eukaryota; kingdom Metazoa; phylum Arthropoda; class Insecta; order Lepidoptera; family Hepialidae; genus Druceiella; species Druceiella hillmani. Next base: position 29,561,929 of record JAYKKI010000003.1, on the reverse strand, counting down.
AAATATTTTTTTTTAATTTCAATTTATTGAATGAGAGATATTATTGAAAATATCAATATGTCGCACCCCTCTCCCCCTACCTCATTTGCTGTGCTTTTCCTGTCAAAAGTAAGTGAAACACGGCGTTACAAGAAGTTTATATAAAGTTTAGTGCGAAAATTAAGCAATGATTCTAAATCTTTTACGCTCGTATTCACACACGTTCCGGATTCACAGTCAGATTTCCTGACAGTTAAAAACATATTTTGTCTGAATACAGATTGAACCATACAATAGGGCACGGTCGGTAAAGTAGACTTTAGTTCCGATTCGACAGACAGTTAAAGAGAAATAGAAATACGTTTCTAACTGTCAGTAAGTCTGACTGATAGTCTTGACCATGTGAGCATATGGGCGTTAGTTTCTTTGAAATTTACGAAATTTTTACGCCGGCAAAAATATGTTAAAAATATATTTATATGGTAAGAATAGTATTAATATTTGTAAACAGTTTAATAGAAATACTATGTAGCCTTAACTGTGTATATTTATGTAAGTGTGTAAGTAAAGCTCGTATACATAATGTTTTTTATTCTATTTATTTTTAACGTTTGAGTACCGCTTCCAAATTGAATGTGTATCAGCGATGTTCAACATGACAAGAAAAAGAAAATATTTGTAAGACTAGATATAATTTTGAGATAATTCGTTTACTTAAAATGGGAATAATCTCCGAAGAATGGATGAATGTAATTAATGTGTTTACTGGAGCGACAATTGAAGAATTAAAAAATAACTTTAGTATTTCTTTTGTATAGCTTAATTGAAAATTGAGTAACCGCGTCATCCACCCGCAGGTTACGAGAACCAGGATTGGTTCATACCGTCGCCAGCGCTCAAAGTCTCCGACGAGGATCTCAAGCTTTCGCCTGACCAGATCAGGGAGACGCTCAACTATTTCCGTGAGTATAAAACGATTTGTTTTCTACGTATATAACGTTATGTGTTTTTTATATAATTTCTTTTATGTGATCTGATGATCTTTTTCCATTTTTTAACTATACGCGCGTAATATATTCTTACCTTTCGTGTATATTGGTCGAACTATGTAATTTTATTTTCAGACGATGATGTACATGAAATTATCTTTATAGAAATGTGGAAGAAATAAGTGGTTTAAAGGAATGTACTATGAAATGTATTTCAGTTGTCATATAAGTACTTACGTCCTCGATTAATTGATTTTACGTTACTCATAGTTAGTTGTAAAAAAACTCACGTCCTTTTCTTTCCCGATATTTTAAATATTTTGTACATTGACATTTTCCGCCTATGTGGACTGATATTATCCATACCATACATTAAAAATCAAGTCATCTTAATATGTCGTTTTTCAATATCATCCTGATTTTTATTTTTCACAAATCTATTCTACCTATGCGGCGAATTAATAATAAAATACGCGCATAAACACATATTACAAACAACGTTTGAAGTTATAAAAAGTGGAGAAGTAAGCATGAGAGATGAAGTCTTTAAATTTCAAGAAGTTGATGCTTTTCTATTCTGTTTGTATAGGTATAGCGTATATGTATATGTAATTGGATGAAAAATAAACCGAAACTGAAGTTGAACCTAAACCTCCAAGATTCGTTAATCGTTAAATCACTACTAAATAAGGATAACAATTTATGTGCATATGTAACGCCATCTCGCGCTCGTACTCCGCGACTCTTGTTATACGACGCATGCCGACCTGTGTCGATAGATGGCGACACCAATCGCGCCATGGCATTGTTGATTTGTCGCGACCAGAGATTTACAATTATCTAGCAGCGACTATATTAGTCTAGGGTTGTCACCTTTTTTAAACATAAAATAGTACAAATAAATTTTTGGGCATAAAAAGTGTCTACTCAAGAAAAAACAGTATTATTAATAAAAAAGCTGCACTATTATATAGTCTGTCGATTAAATGTGTTATATATTATGTTACGTTCGGAAAGTTCAGCTTATTGTTGAATTATTCCATTTCTCTGAAAAATAATTTGTGATCAACTTCGGACAATGGTCAAAAATGTCGTAAATTAGAGAATATACATATATAAATTAAGTATTTTAGCGACTGTATCAAGCTCATAAAATATAAGTAGGTACATTTGTCTATAATTACTTAAACATTTTACTTTTGAGCCTGAGTCACAACCTAATTGTGACTGACAAACAATCAAATCTGTGTGTCTTTATTATTTTAATATATGTAATATGTTTTGAGGCAATATATTTTAAAGAATGAACAAAGTTAAAGCGCGTTATAAATAATTTACCAAAAAAATCGCCATCCGATCTTGACTACTATCGCCGAAGACAGCTAGTTCTATATAGTTATTAAATTACCATTACCACGGATGCATTAGCTTAAAATTAGCAACAACTGTATCACGTCAGACGAAGGTGGAGCCCTAGCATTATCTTATCGTACAGAAATACGTTATCGCTTTAAATTAAGATTGAATTGCGATGCGGTAAGGCGGTGGCTGGGGCAGCTCTTGCACATGTCTGCTATAACTGACATTTAATGACTTTCATGATGCAGTTACAATGTTGCACCAAATGTAAATCAACATATTTTGAATTAAATATAGAAAACTAACGGTAATATGTCTTAACTTTACGTTGCGTGACATTTAAAAAGTAATTAAAGCTATCTTTAGATATTTCTTTAATTGAATTTTGTTCTCTTTTTAGGTATATATATATATATATATATATATATATATATATATATATGTATATATATATATATATATATATATATATATATATGTATGTATGTATATATATATATATATATATATATATATAAATTTTTGGGCATTGAATTAATATTCAAGCAGTTTTAAGTTTTTTCTGCCAATTAATTTATATTATGATATTTTACAAAATAACAATTTATACACTTAATTAATTCTTATAAAACAATGTTATTCTTATACCATGTACATAAAAATTCTTCCACTTTCATTTGGTAATTATATTTTTGTATTCGTTACGTCTTATTGTCTGTTTGTATATCGAAGGGTTCCAAAATTAGGTTAAAATACATATGCACGGGGCTGGAAATGTCCTCGTAAAGGTTTATTTTTTAAGGTTCCGTAATGGTAAAAACTGAGTTCATATAATTTTTTCATGTCAGTCTATTTGTCCATACGGATAGACACAGTATTAAAATTCTTTCATTTTAAGACCCATTGTAATGAAATGTTACATGGACACGAAATTGAATGATGTGAATGTGTAGATGAAACTTACATTTAATTTTTGAAGTTATACTTCTTTAGGAGCCTTATGAAAATGATGAGAGTGAAATTTTGTGATATGCGCGCACGATGCAACAAAAATCGACAGGATGAAGTTGCTCACCAAACGTTCGTGTAGTGACTGATACTATATTCGTGATAGTCAATGAGGTATTTAGAAATGTACAACGTGTTTTATATTCATACAAATCTAAGTTAGATCTGTTTTAAATATTCTTTTTTAATAATTGAAATTTAATAGCGGTTCATACGATAAAAAAAAACATTTATTTATTGTGAATATTCGTAGAAATAATGTTTATAAGCTTTTTAAAATATACTTTAAGTGTATTTCTTTAAATGGGATTAAGTTTCGTTATGTATTTATTTGCATTATATATTTTAAATTATTTAAAATTTAATCATTTGATTGAATTTAGATTTTACCAACCGTATTTTATAATCAGGCTCCAGTCCTTATTTTATTTCCATTAATTATTTGCGTGCTAAATAGAGTTATTCTTGTATTATGCCAAAGAAGTATAACTTCTAACTACACGCACAATTTTTGAGGTACCTCCCCATACATCGAACTTAGGGATGAACATTTTTATTTCTCAGGAACCCCGTCGAGGGAGGTGTCAATTGACAGATCTTTTAAAATGTTATCGAAAATGTCTAATAATATTTTTAATAGGGCGCGGCGTCTCCTTTGTGGTATATAAATCCCCAAGGCGCTCTGCAGTGCGTTCCTTCTTTCCTCAGTTTTTAATATCGTATATTAAACAAATAGGTAGGTTGATATTTATCGAGCATTGCAATGCAATTTTTTTCGGTTGACTTTAATAAAAAAATTAAATAGAAAATAAAATTATTTTACGTAATAAGCTTTTTATAGAAATCTCATAAACTGGTTAACCTACGTACTATTATTAATGTACACCAATTTCCATCCATTTAATTTATATATGTACATATGTATGTATGATATATGATACACGGCTGTCGCTCACTTTACGTCAAGGCACAAACCGCGTAGTAATTACCTACGAAGACATGGTTACTGAACCCTCAGTTAAAGCGAGATCGACACCTACGTAACCGATTTTTTTTCTATTGAGGTTCTTTAGAGTGTAAATTCAAAGTTAAATGGAAGCAGGAAAATTAAAGTACGGGAAATTTTAGCTAGAAATTTTAACACTTTTGACTAGAATCGTTAATTGTTGAAAACGAAGAGGTTGAGTAGAGTTAGAGAGCGTAAAACGAGGCTATTCACAGTTAAGTTATGATTTCATGATTGTTAAGTTGGATTACAAGGAAATTATTTTAAATACTGAAATATCAATTAATATTAAATAACTCACAATGGAAGTGACAATGGAAGTTATATTCTCAATATGAAAGTCGAAAACAACAAAAAAATACAAAATTATATTTTACCAAATGAAAGTGGAAGATTTGTAATTTATGTGGTATAAGAACATAACAATGCTTTATAAGAATGTAATTAAGTGTACAAATTCTTATTTTTTTAAATATTGTAATACAAATGATATTCATATGAAATATACCGGCTCGGTCAGAAAAGCTTGAACATTGCTTGCTTGAACATATATGCATTCTACCTGTCGTCACTAAGTCTATCGACGTTACAATAATAAAAAATAAATTTACCTAAAAAGAGAACAAAATTAAATTAAAGAAATATCTAAAGATAGCTTTAATTACTTTTTAAATGTAACGCAACCCAAAGTTAAGACATATTACCGTTAGTTTTCTATATTTAATTCAAAATATGTTGATTTACATTTGGTGCAACATTGTAACTGCATCATGAAAGTCATTAAATGTCAGTTATAGCAGACATGTGCAAGAGCTGCCCCAGCCACCGCCTTACCGCATCGCAATTCAATCTTAATTTAAAGCGATAACGTAATTCTGTACGATAAGATAATGCTAGGGCTCCACCTTCGTCTGACGTGATACAGTTGTTGCTAATTTTAAGCTAAATGCAAATGCATTCGTGACAATGGTAATTTAATCTCTATTTAGAACTAGCTGTCTCCGGCGTTACTAGTTAGATCGAATACCGATCTTTTTGTTAAATTAATAAAGGGGTTTAGCGTTGCTCCTTCTTTAAAAAAGATTGGCGTTGCTCCTTCTTTAATCTCAACACCTTCGTCTGACGTGATACAGTTGTTGCTAATTGTAAGCTAAATGCAAATGCATTCGTGACAATGGTAATTTAATCAGTATTTAGAACTTGCTCTATTCGGCGTTACTAGATAGATCGAATACCGATCTTTTTGTTAAATTAATAAAGGGCTTTAGCGTTGCTCCTTCTTTAAAAAATATTGCCTCAAACCATACTAAATATATTAAAATAATAAAGACACATAGATTTGATTGTTTGTCAGTCACAAATAGGTTGAGTCATACTTAAAAAAAATTTAAGAATTTTAGACAAACATAGGTACTTATATTTTATGAGTTCGATACAGTCGCTAAAATACTTTTGTTTACATATATACTCACAATGGAAATCATATTCTGTGAATAAACATTTGAATGTTATTTAATATGGTCTTATAAATTTTCGGACTGGTTTCGCTGTCAGATATTACAATTAGCGGAGCTGCCGCTTGAGTAAATATAGGTATTATCGGACGCATGTCGACACGGTAACTGTGTCATGGTTACGATTGTGACTCGTGACACGGCGGCTACCTCTGTCCCCCACTTGCCTTCGTGTCACCTTAAAACACCTTTATCGATATCGAACTTGTTTCCCATTAAGTCAGTTTAGTATATAAATGGTTTTTTGACTGCAACTGTGCAATTTTTTCTCATCAATATGATTTATATGCGTAGCTGACTTAATAGGGAACAATTCTATAAAAAATCATTTAGAAAAATGTTAAGGTTAATGTAAAAATATAGTATTGTCTATTGCCGTAAAATCTCGATAGGCAGCTGACATGTGATCTCATGAAGCTTGCTATAGAAATTCATAGTTTAAAAGAAAAAGGAACACAAAAGTGAACAACGATGTTCACAAAATTGCCGTATGACAGTTTTTTTTATCGAAAATAGTAATTACTATTAAAAATATAGTATTGTCTATTGCCCTAAAGTCTCGATAGGCAGCTGACATGTGATCTCATGAAGCTTGCTTTTAATATACAAATTTATAGTTTAAAAGAAAAAGGAACAAAAAAGTAAACAACAGATGTTCACAAAATTGCCGTATAATAGTTTTTTTTATCGAAAATGGTAATTAATATTATAAATGCGAAAATGTATTTGTTTTTCTTTATATTACGTTGCAATGAAACGTAGTGATTTTTGCAGATAATTGACGGGCGAAAAATAACAGGCTAATTTTATCCCGGAAAGTCTCATTCCTTCGGCAAAATTCGTATTTGAAACTGAAAAAGTACACTAACGAAATAACGAAGTAACAGAATAACGAAGTAAAAGAGCAATCGATTAACATTATTTTTTGAAACACCACACAAGCAATGTAAAAGAGCAACGGAATCACTCCCTTTAATCTCTAATTTAGAGAGAATGTTTTTGTTTTCACTGTTATTTGAATTACAAAAATGCACCCTTAAAATGTAGTTTACCCTTAATCGTTCTAGATGGCGATGCATGTCTTAATTTCTCCCTATAAATTTGTAACTATAACCAATGTTAGCGAAATCGCGGTAAAAAATAGTAAATTATTGTTGTGTATGAAAAATATCATTGCTGATAAATATATCTTAAAAACATTTTCAGAGATATAGAAGAAATGAGAAATATTGATTGTGTAATTTGTCGTACATATCGTTAAATAATTTGTTGAACAAAAAGCGCCTTTCTGCGGCGTCAGTACGACAATAAAATTACCCTATTGTAAATCAATAGCAAATTATGCAAGCCACCCTAGCAGACGAATGCAATCGTCGTCCTCACAAATTGCATGCTGCTATTCGTACAATGGCTCCGTACGTATAGCTCTGCAGCGGCGACACCCTCCCCAGCGACCCGGGGGTGGGAGGACGAATTGAGCGATTCCGACGGCGTGTGCAGCGGCGGCGCTTATCGATCGCGCGCGGCCGATGCACTCAGCGCCGTCTAGACGCCGCTGCGCCGCGCCGCGGCGTCGCGTCGCTCCGAACGCAGCCGCGCTACTCGGCTCTGCGGTGGGCGCGCCGACAGCGTCCGTTGTTATCATAAAATGGTTCGCGTGCGGCTCTCCACTTTGGTGTTCTAAGACTGTTCAGTATTACCGAAAAAAAATGCAATCAGTATTCTTGATAAGGCGTCCAGGTGAATTTACTGAAAAAATACGATATTACGCAAAAATCAATCAATGTTTCCTCAATGGGACGACGTTTATGTGCAATAATATGGTTAAATCCGCCAGGTAGGTGAACACTGCTAAGAATCTAAATAGAAGCAAGGAAACTTTATTTTATTTCGGAAACTTTCTGAAAAAGCCAAGATTAAAAATTTAAAAATTAAAATCTATGGAACTTTGCTTGTGATGTCGGCATAGGACGAATAAAATGGTATTTTTTTCTGTTCATTTCTTCGACGCAACGTTCAAAGTCAGCGTAAAAGGTTTGGTCCTTCGTATTCATGGCTTCTTCAAAAATTTATGTTTTAATTGGAATCGGCCATAGAGATAAACGACAGAGAAAATGATATGCCTCAACGTTTATTGTAGGTTATCAAGATTCACAGCGTATACAATGACAGCCATATTGAATATGTTTTCTTCAATACGTATTTGAGTAACGGTAATGATATTGGCCTAAACGAATTTTTATAAAAATAAATATTTTGTGACAATATTTCATATATTTGTTAAGCAAATTTATCTAAACTATGCGCGTAAACTTTTTTATATCTTTATTGAATCAGAATGAAGACTAGCCAAACTGTTATCAGGAAGATGACTTAAGTTCTACATAAAGAAAACTGCAAATATACGAAACGTGATTTATAAATCAGTTGTTTGGTCGGTTTTCGGCCTCTTCTGTCAAATTTATATCACAGAACACTCCCGAGTGTTCAAGGCGAAAAGTAAGGTTTACAAATGATCTTAGGCGTTATATATTCGAATTTTCCAGATTTTAAATTACTCTGTACATCTATCTATTACAGTATTGAGTTTGCTGCAATAAGAAACACCTTTACTAATAATTAAATCGAAACTAAATTATGAGAGGATTAAACTACATTCAAAAAAGAGAATAATATATCCCGAAAATAATTAAACAACATAAAAATAACATTCGCAATAAGTCTCGCACTGCCAAACTACATAACTATAGCAACGACGTTAACAATACTACAGCCATCTTTCTACTACACGCGCAAAACTTATTATTTACCCTTATGGCATGAAACCTGTCAGTAATTTTTAGCCGTCAATATTTTTAGCACATTTGACGCAATTGTCTTGGAATGTAATATTCGCAAATATCGAGAACTGTCATTTGTTGCCAAAGGTGGACTTTTCCCTTATTTTTAATGTGAAATAAGGTATAATTTTCAATATATTTGGTAATATGAAGGCAAGGATATATACATACATATATATGTGTATATATATATATATATATATATATATATATATATATATATATATATATATATATATATATATATATATATGGTTTTTCTTGTAGCAATACTGACTTAAAAATTTATAAAATAATAGTGGTTGATTAATCAAATTTCAATTTTAAATTATTCAAATTTGAGGTAGTCGAATTTCCTGAATTGCTTTACCAATTTTAATCAAATACAAACCGTGTTGTCACAACCAGGTTTCATTGTTAATTAAACGATATTGTTTTATAAGCTCACAGATTTTTGCGTCCAGCTATGCCAATCAAAATGTCGAATATAATCTTCGCTATTATAGATATTTATTTGGCAGCATAAATGTAGCCACACTTCGGTCGGTCAAGACGAAACAAGACAGGTTTAGACACGATTAGCCACTGTTGTGTACTTTAATGTTTATGTCGCAACATACACTGATTAATCATTTCATTTAGACATCTCTAAGTGTGTCTAAATTTCGTTTCTCATTGAATAGCACATGCGCTATTCGTTTCAGTTATCATTAGACACCAGTTTATGTTACAAGGCATAGTTCTTACTTGCGGTTTTGCTCGTTTTGATCCACCTGTTCAGAACTAAATACGGTAGTTGACACATTCTAAATTTTGATATTTTTCGTAGAATATTGTGAAATATAAGTTAATTAAAAAAATTCAAAAATTGATCGAAAAATAAGGCTTCTAAATTTGAAGATACGGATAGAGTTGTGTATATCTCTGTCTCTTTTCCTCTCGTAGAATATAATGTGCAATATTAAAAATGACCTCATAACACAGTATTGCCGTCCTTTTCTAAAGGTTAAATTTAAACTTTTTAACTCGGTCAATTTTTAAGATTATTAAGAAAATTGTTCACTCTTCATCAGCTTGTACCTTGAAATTATGATTAATGAAATAAAAAAATATTGTCAAATACCCAATTGTGTTATAATAGTGTTAAACGAAATGTATGTAGCAGATGCTCAAATATTTTTGGTGTTATTAGGTGATATTGGAAAATGTTTTCATCATTTCCTCTAAGCACAAAAACCAATTTTTTAATGAATTTTGGTCTTCTCGCCACTTATTTATATGGATGAACCCAATGTTTTTTATTTCCTGCATCCTGCTCACATAATCAATCCCAAATCATAAATGCATCAATTACAACATCGTGGTTTTAGTTAATATAATAACTAAAGGTGTGCGCCTAACTGATGTACGGTCTAGCTGGTGTCTGAAAGCAATGTATAACTCTTTCTGTCATTTTTACTTTTATAACGGACATATCATTAGATTGCCAATTCAATAAAAATGTTTTATTTCTTTCAAGTGTACAAAGCGATGTTTTTAAGTACATATACTAAAACGTAGTAATTATGCGTCTGCTATCATGCAGTAAAATACTATTGAACATATGACCAAGATGGATAAATCACAGAACTGAAGATCATCTACAATGTTATCTGAGAAATAATCTGAGAAGTTGAAGAACTTTCTGAAGTTTTAAAGTCGTCAAAGATTAGGTAAACGAATCACAATCTGCCTCGTTATTTAGCAAGGAAAAAAGGAAATTAATTCCTGCCAGTTTTGTGTTTTAAAGCAGGAGCTGACATTTACAATAACTCGCCAGCAAGAATATCCAGTAAGAGGAGAATTCCCGCCGGATGGCTGGCGGCGCAGAGCAATTGGTTTAACGTCCCAGGAGCACTGCAATTTATATACGATGAGAGACTCTCTGCGCAACCCGCTCGCCACGAACGCTGACATGAATGCATTTAATTATTCGAATTAAAGTCTGATTGGGAAGATGGCCGCGAGCGCGATTGAGACTCTCGAATAACTTTGCGGTCGCTAGAAAGGTCAAAGGCTGATCGTGAGTAAAAGTGATCGGTCGGGGACGCGCGGCGCCGCGTGCGTGCCGCACCAATCAGCTTGTTTGTTGTGTTTACACTACCAGCAGGTATAACACAGTAAGTAAGCGAATGCATCTATTAATACTGTGCTTATCCAATAGGTTAAAGGTGCTTTGTGAAATTCAATACGAGTGAGTGACGTTCGAGAAACGTTTCTTTTTAAGAAATTATCGCCATTAAAAAATTTTGCCATGGTTTAATATTTATAGCATGAAGAATCTTTAAAAACTGTCAGAAAATTATTTCCCAGAAACAAATATTAATAAGAAAATTGGCACGATGTTTCGCAGTGTTAACGTGACGTCAATTATGTATTTATCGCAGACCAGCGAACACTTTACGTCATATAAAATAATTTTTATTATCACCATTAATGATATGAAGTATCCTCACGAGCAAGTAAGATAACTCATACTACCGTCTGAATTCTATGTGTTTTCAATACCTTATCGCGATGAAGCACAAAGTAATTATTCGCTCGCTGTAAATATTTCTAGTGAACAGTTTTCTACTTAACATAGCGGTGTCGAACTTGTATTAAAATACTTATGTATAGAGCGAGGTGAGAAATTTGCGTGCGGTTTACTAAAATTGTCATGATTTTTCATATTTAGTTCTTTCAAAAATACCATTTCAAATTAAATTTTCTTTTAGTGACGAAACATACGCGTTAAATAAAAAGTTTCATTTAAACTAACGAGAAATTTTAAATATTTTTAACGGACGATTTTTCGAATTTGAATGATGCAAATTTAGATAGTTATATTATTTCTAAGACGAATTAAACCTTACTTCAATTAATTTTTTTAAAAATAGACATTTCAGGCATTGAACTGTATGAATTCTTATAATAATGCGATGCTGGATGAATTATGATGATTAGAGCTAATGAATCAATTTTATCGTAATTATGTAATAATGGTACGATTCTTATTATTTCCAACGTTACATATATTTAGATGCCTTCCACGGCCTATCCATCTTCACAGACTATCTGGAACTAACCACCAAACGCGATGGAATAAAATAAACATTTTCAGTAATTTAAATATTTTATTCTATATTGGATGAGTTCCGATGATTAGAACTAATGAATCAATTTTATCGTGATTAATATAATAATGGTACGATTTTTATTATTTCCAACGGTACAAATATTTAGATTTCTTCTACGGCCTATCCATCTTCACAGGCTGTCTGGAACCGACGACCCAAATGCAATGCAATTAAATAAACATTTTGTGGAAACGATTTCCAACAATTTAAATGTTTTGTCATTGGTTGTTGTGAAAACAAATTTATTTTGCAAGAGACTATTTCTATCATATCGAATAGGAATTACCTTACTTTTTACTGCTAATTTTTGAAATAATCAATGTATTTGGAAGAAACTTAATAAGAAATAACTTAATATTCGGGGGCATCCGTGCATTTATAGGTATCTACATATTTAAAGAGTTGGCTCGTTGGCTCCCAAACCAAAAAAATATTCCTGCCGAGGGCCACTGGTGACTCTCGCTGATGTCAACATGTTACGCGTGAGACTAGTATTATCTGAAAATGAAACAACTTATTTCATAAAGTTACATTAATTTATTTCCATCGTTTCAATTGGTGCTGCCAAGAGATTAATGATAAATAAAAATGAAAAACAAAACACAAACAAACACGAATTGTTGTATCATTGTAATTTACACTCAATTTTGTATCAATATTTACATTTTTTTTAATTAGCGTGGCCGATCGACTTTGTCACTATAAGTACTTGTTACTATGTTAATATATAATATTATAAAAGCGAAAGTGTGTTTGGTTATTTCCTTGCCTCTCTTTCACGCCTCAACTGCTCATCTCCGTAAAATATTGCCCACATTTAGCTTGAATATAAAGATAAACATAAAATTAAGTAGATTCTTATCAACCGAAATATTATTTTTTTAGTAATTAAAAAAACAGCCCTTCATGAAAGTATGCACATAACGAAGTACGGGTAATGGGTACGACGAGACGACGAGAGACGAGTAATATTTTCTTACAAGAAAAATCGCCTTGATCTTGAAAATATTTTACAGGAATTTCAACACTATTTTTTCCCTTTTTCACACAAGTCCAAACTAGGTATTCTATAAATTGACTGTGATAGTGTCATATTGAAAACCATAAGTGACGACCTGTCGACTTATTCATGAAAACCTTTAAACAATTTGCCTCAACAGCCTCTATATGCACTGCATAGGCTTATACATCCTTACATAGTATAAAACAAAGTCGCTTCCCGCGTCTGTCTGTCCCACTGTTAGCTTAGACATTTTAAACTACGCAACAGATTTTGATGAGGTTTTCACTATCATTCAGATGATGTCTACCGGGAGGTTTATATATATATATATATATATATATATACATACATACATACATACATACATATATATATATATATATATATATATATATATATATATATATATATATATATAAAACATGCATGTTATATTTACAGAAAATATAAAAAACGTCAATATTTCGTCAAAAAGTAGAATTTTGGGCGCTTTCATTTCTAACGCTGACTAAATTTTACGAATATATCAATATTGTACTATGGAATTGTGTATTTTAAAAATATCTACAAAAAAGTCTATGATGGCATGTATCTATATCCTACGGATAACCTATAGTGACCGTTTTTTTTTGTGGGTTATACTTTCGAAGTTATTGTGATCAATATTATATTAATCTTTCTTTAATTAAATAAGTCGGTTTCGTTGGGTAAGGTAGACAAAATTTCCTCTGTTCAGCAAATCATTATCATTAATATTTTAGAAGATATCATAAATTTAAAATTACCAAAAATTAGTATTCGCGATGCCGATCTCGTGCACGGACGACGGCAACGGCGGGCGGTGGCGGCGCGTGAATGACAGTAATATTATTAATCGCTCCACAATTATACCACATTTGTACCTACATTGCACCCGTGCGAAGCCGGGGCGGGTTGCTAGTATTTAATAATCTTCAAACAAGACGTTTCGAAAACATTAATATAACAGTAGATATGTAGTAGGGTTTCGTAAAAAAATTGTTTAGTATAAAATGACGACCGTAAAAATAAAATGAATAAAGCCTGCAATTTTAGCATTATAAGAATATAATGCTAAAATTGCAAGTGCGACGCGTAGTTGAAAAAAATTGCAATTCAATTGCCACTGAATGAGGTAATTTATTTGTTTATTCACGAGGAGTCGAAAAATTGTTGATTACGGCATTCTATCATTACTGCTTACCGTGCTCCGCTGGAAAAATAATAGTGGTTATTGTGGCCTCAGTATACATGTAGTAAGAGGCATAAATCATTTAGACTTATTTATTCGTGTAACACTTACTTCATGATAAGACAATAACCAAGCAAATTTTGTTTGTTCTATAAATACGAAAGTAGGTTGTGTATCGGACTGTGCTAAAGTCAACTTGGCCTTTTATATATATATAAATAAAAATGGAATGCGATGTGTAGTCGAATCCATAGTGTTAATATATTTGTTCTTTATTACATCATTGTCTATGAACGTTCTGCCAAATACCTTAACTGAGTCAATCCAATAAGCGAATGGCTCGAAGTCACATTAAAACGTTAACATTCGTTTTCCTTTCCTTTCTTCTGGTTACAAATTAGTAAAATTTTCTTAAAAAATAGAATTAACATCATAACCATAAGATACCGCCAAAATTAAACATTTCTCTTGAAGATATAAAAATATAAAAACTTTAAAAGATATAAAAATTTTCTAAAATCAAAATTAACCTTTAAAAAGTTTAGTTAAGCAATTTTATTGTTATGTGCAATTTTCTTCTTATCTTTTTATTGACAACTCGTTGTGGCGATTAGGATTAACAATCCATTTAAAAAATCTGCCAGGATCAACAGAGAAAGCTACTTCGAATTTTTACAATGATATCGGGCATTTTTTGAGGATAACATTTTCATTGCTGATTTGAGGAATGAGTTTCAACGCGATGGCGATCAATCTACTATTCAAGTCCATCAATGGTTAAATTCTCATTTGGCTCCTCTTCATTAATTTTTAGGATTTATTTAAAAGAAGGTATAGGTTTAAAGTATAAAATGGCAGAGATTGTAGTATGGAAACTACTATGGAATTTATAAACGATTTAGTACGTTGCTTGTTCTTCGATACCCCGGTATCAAACTGGCGGAGGTCATTTCGAATATTTTCTTTCGTTTGTTCTTATTTATTTTATTATTATTTTTAGATTACATTCCCCTTGTCGTTTTAATGATACTCAAATCGTATTAGTAATTATAAGAACTTCATAATAAAAGTATTTCGGTAAGTGCATTACTGCTAAGCGTCATATTTCGTTAAATATATATTTTGTTGTTACTTAAGTTATTAAAATAGGTTTTTTTTGTTTTAAATCGGCATATGTTTTTTCAGATATTGTTAAGTTTTGTGGGGTTACGTAGACGAGTAGTGAAAATGGAACCTTTGAAATTTCCTCCGCGGCACGTCACAGCACCGTAGCTTTTATCGTTTAAGATGAGTATGGTGATGCAGTTTTACAGGAAGATCTAGCTCAATTAATTGTACGCATGGGAATAAAGAAATAAGGTTTTTAATTGATTCATCGAAGTAACTCCACATATCTTGAACTCAGTAATGATTCTTCTTTCGCATGTACACTATCGAATGGATTGTCACTCACGAAATCTTCTGAAATACAATGGAAAATATCTAGTAATATTGAATATATTTGGCGTTAATTTTGTAGAAAATCATTCTTCACAATTAAATGAAACTACGTGATGTAGTATTATTTCTACTTTCTTTAAGTTCTTTACCACGACCTAGGTTTCGTTGTATTACAAAATCTTCAGGAGGGCTATTAGCAAATCTTTGCTAATAGCCCACCTGAAGATGTTGTAATACAACGAAACCTAGGTCGTGGTAAAGAAGGTAAGGCACGTAGTTTCATTTAATTGTGTCTAGTAATATTGTTGGATACAGTGTCTTTTTTGCGAGCTTATTATTCTCTAAAACTTGCTGGGTCTCGCCCAAAATTTTGGAGAACCACTTTTTATAAAACAATAAAAAATTTTTATAGCTTGTAGACAAGGTATACTGAACGACTATTTACTGCATTCAATTTATTTCAACCCTTTACGTGCAACATTAGAGATTCACTCTTGTACATTGTTTATTTTCCCCACGATACTTCGGCGCGAATATTTTTTTTATTAACAAGCAAATATTCTTTAGTGTTGACAGTGTTAACATTGTATATTTGAAATAGATATACGTGACAGACAACATGTTTTTATCTTACTCACTTGTATTGTTATAAATATCCCGTCACTCTTTGGTTAATCATTATTAATTGTTCTAATAATATATGGCATATTGACGTACAGCACATATTAATTCGAAGAATAAACCAGTATGATGTGGCCGAAATTGAAGAGTAGTTTTCCTAAGGAACGTGCCGAGGCTGCCGCCCGTCGGGGTGGATTAGCATACATACTGACGTGTGTATATATATAGTAAGTAAGTGGAGTTGTAGTGGCGGCGGGGGCGACACTCGGCGAGTGGAGGCGGTGGCGAGACAAAGCGGCCGCGCGATCAATACGGGGTCTCGCCGCCCGCCCCCACTCCAGCCGCGTATTCTGTAATGGGGCATCGCAGATAGAGGTCGGCACCTGCAGCCTGTATGCAGGTACTGCACGTTTGCTATTGCCTCACGTTTTGATTACGTTTGCAGTTAGCTGTAAGAAGGAAGGTACAATTAATTGTAAATATTAACTGCACAAGGAAAGCAGCGGGTAAGGAAGGGACCGGTGCTATGAAAGGGGCTCATTAAATTTAACTTTTATTTTTATGTTTTATGAATAAGTTTCAGTGGATAACTTATGGATTTCCCGTTCCCTTTTAAAAAATTTCTCATAAAAATTTATATATTTTTAAAAATGTTCAATAGTGATTGTCAAAAGCAGCTTCGGACCACGTAAAATAATGTACATATTTACTTTAAAATCTGTATCAAAGAAAATGTACGAATATTACCATATATATTGGTAAGTTAAGGATCCTTTTATTTACATAAATAAAATTGCAAAGTTATTTTGAAGGTAAAAACGTATTGTGATGAAACTGAGTTTCCTTTCCGTTTCAAATCAAGTTCAATTCCGATTCAAGGCTTTGTAAGTTAGTTTAGCAAGAAAAGTTCCAGGAAATATATCGTATTCAAAAAGAAAATTAAGTAAGTCGGAGTAACGTTTGCTACAAAAAATTCTCATGACTTTACAAGACTGTACATTTGTAAAATAACGAAGAAAACGTTTTGGAACGTCGTTATGAAAGACAATCAGTAGTCTATCATATCTTTCCTTCTAATTCAGGCCATAGAGATAGTTATAACAAATTATATCACGGAAATTTTCTGACGTTAAATTAATTTTTAAATTGCCTTCCAAATTACGAGATAATGACAACCTCATCCCTCCAAAGAATACCATAACCAAAAAATTCCATTTTCGAAAGTACAATTTAGTTTTTTAAATAGCGATTGTCGTTGTCACCTTTATTTTCTCTGCCAGTGTTGATTTCGGTATGTATGTAATTAAAACTGTGGTGAGCCCGCGGCCGGTCGCGTGCTGCGAAGGAAAAGTAAACGTGAGCGGTGCTTAACGTTAGTGGGTTCCGTGAAAAGGTTCATGTGCTATATTGTATATTTTATATAACGTTTAACAATGTTATTATTTCTTTTATATTCAGAAATTTATCATTTATTTATTTTTTCTTCAAAAATGGCGTGCTATATGATAACATTTATTGGATGTACAGTAACCAATGACAATAGTCTAATTGCAAATAGACGAAGATAGACTAAAATATTTCTGGCATAGCTGGACAACGGGTGCAAGTTCTATCTAGAGTAGAAATTTTCCCCGTGTCCAAACTTTATGATATAATTGGTACTGGTCAGTCATTTAATAAAATTATTGCAATTGACATGAACAAAATAAATAAATAAATAGAGAAGTTTCTATATTATATAATTTTTTGTAAGGATTTTTTAGGTTTATGGAACTATTGTGGCCTAGATGTTGGCAGGCGCGTTTTTGTCTATTCCAAATTCGAATGTCAAATTGTCATTTAAGCGAATTGATTGGACAACATTCTCTTCGTTATATCATTCCGAATGTAAAAACTGACGTCAATCTGTGCGCCTCGTCAACCGCGTTCAATTTGAATCATTGTGCTATTTGTCAAATACTTTTTATCAAAATCATAGACATTTAAAATTAACGATATTTAATTTATGAATAGACAATGTAAAAAAATGTTATTATTATTACTCTTGAGATTCGGAAATAAGTGTTATTTTCGTCATCATTGTACTGCGAATGATATTCTGCGTGATGAACGTCATTTTTTATATTCGAAACCAATAACTGTCTAAACAGGCTTTCAATAAGTGTTCTAATTTTTTTTACTTATTACCGTTGACTTACCATTGTTAACGTATTAAGAACAAATATTTCACAAATATATGTTTTCGTTATAGATTTTTGTTACTTGTATCTGTTACCTGCAACTTGGTCAGCTTGAAATTTATTTATGATTGTATGGTGAAAATATAAATATTGTAATTTGCCTTGTGCATCTCATCGTAGAGTCATTGCAATATTGATTATAGAGGTACTAAAAAGTAGAATACCGTCAAATAAACGGATTTATATATGCCGTGAATGAAAATATAAATATACAATAGAAAATAGTAAACCTGACCATGCAAACTTCGAAATGAATTAAAAGGTTATCCTCGATGCTGACGATGTTATAAATTGTTAATATTTTCGTTACGGATTATGTTAAAGAGAAAAATAAATAATGAAGAATTTTCTATGTATTTTTGTAATATAACGTTACTTTACTTGATGCTTGAGTAATGGAAAATCTTAGAAAATGTTTTTAAAAATCGTCCTAAAGCTATACGCAATTAATTAAAATGCATCATTATAATGTATTGTAGTATAGATGGGAAAACTTAATACGTTTTATTAGTGTGCATACTTTGGTACGAATCGGTTGAAGGTGAGCGAAACAAGAACAAACTTACTTTTTTAATATTGGTTAGAATTATAATTAAAATTTTTAAGCATTTCATAATTCTGAGTCTTGTTTGATTTTTAAAAATAGCACTAAAATCATATAAGTTTAAAATGTTTTTATTTATAAATATACTTTTCAAAGCGCGTACCGCGTTTCTGATTGGATGGTACCCAAAATTTCATAATACGTTAATAAGTTGGATCTATATGATACTTGTACCCTAATTACATACTTTCCACATGTATTAAACTGATTTAAAGGTCATTCTATAGTTGGGGCTATTTGTAATTACTCGGAAAACTTTAAACGGTGAATTGTTAAAAACAGCAAAGATTTTTATATGTACATACGTGTATGTATACATGTATTAATTCTTTAGACTTTCGTGCTTGACGATGAGAATCCGTTGTCCGTGTGTATAAGCCGAATCCTATTGTTGAACCATTTGTTCATATCGTTATTGTAATACTAGCTGTGCCTATAACTTCGTTCGCGTGACATTCGGAATAAGAAAAGTTATTAGAATTGTTTCCTTTGCCCTTGGGTATAAAATTTTACCATACCAATTTTCATCAAAGTCCGTCCAGTAGATTTCGTGTGATTGACAAACAAATTAATATACAAAAAATGCAAAAATTTTAAAAACAGCTTTTCCGGCGTCTTTTATCATTCTTTACGGTAAATTAATCACTCTTTTTAAAATATTTTCCATGTACAGATTTCACTCTATTACAATTTTACATATATATATATATATATATATATATATATATATATATATATATATATATATTGTCTGTGCAGAAGTGTTAGTATAGGTAAATGAATGATTAAAAAAATACCAGAAAAAATAAAACGTAAATCGGTAACGATTCCATTCTCATGTAAAATGGAATTACAAACAATGACATGGATTGGAATGAAATAAAGAGAGGGTAAGTGGTTAGAATTATTTTTTCCTATAACAATTTTTACCTGTTACAATTTTTTCCTATTTCAATTTTTTCCTGTTACAATTTTTTTCTGTTTCATTTTTTTTCTATTACAATTGTTTTCTATTACAATTGTTTTCTATTACAATTGTTTTCTATTACAATTGTTTTCTATTACAATTTTGTCCAATGACCATTTGATGTAGGTTCATAGAATTCCTGCGAATCTTACTAAGCCCCGCTAAGCGTGAACATAAATACGAAAATAGGTTTTGACACATTGGGAAAATTTAAAATTTGGTTTTCTTTTTGTTTTTTAAACAATCAATAAAATAGGAGTAATCGTTTATAATTTCATCCTATTCAAGTCTATATCCAATTATTAATTATATATAAGGGAATTGATAAAAAAACCTGTCAAGCGCAAGTGGGACTCTTTTTTGGGGTTTAATGGTATTCCTATTAAACTATTTGCAAAATTTGAATTTTTTAGAACGAAAATATATTGCCTACTGTATCTTTGAGAGGCGATTATTTAAAAAAAAAAATTTGTTACGTGATATAACTACAAATTAATGATTTTTTTCCTTTACTTGTGTTGTTAGACCTTGCTTCTTGCCAAATTTCATGATTCTATGTCAACAGGAAATTTTTTAATTTATTTACGAGTGTCAAAATATGCCACATAAATGGCGATATTTTTAGAGTTATTCTTGATTGTGTTGACTTAGAAGCTTGATTTTATTTACAGTTCCAAGCGACCGTAAACTTAAGTATTTTATATTAATTTTAATTTGACACCTCTTCGCGTTCCTGAGAAGAAGGGCCTTGACAGACCGACAGACGGACAACAAAGTGATCCTACAAGGATTGTTTTATTCATTTTGAGATACAGAACACTAAAAAATGTAATTAATAAGGCAATCGTAAGCTTTTGATTTTAAATATTTGTTTAAGCGTTTCCTATCTCGAAATGAAAAAGGCAGGCCCTTTTAAATTCAGTTACACGTCCGTCTATCAAAGTCGTTTTTCTGAGAAATTGTTTGATATGGATACTTGAAATTTAGCACTAGGATAAAGGAAATTAATTAACTTATCTGTAGTTAACATCTCTGTAGTTAACACTCAAAATATTTACCTGCAATTTTTAGATAGGACAAATTAAGCACTCAATTTTTCACAATTAAATGAAACTACGTGATGTAGTATTATTTCTACTTTCTTTAATTTCTTTACCACGACCTAGGTTTCGTTGTATTACAACATCTTCAGGTGGGATATTAGCAAAGATTTCAAACAGATCTACGCCTGTAAAAGATATATTGACAATATATTAACATAGTGAAAAAATTAGATTAATATTTTTAAATTCTTTAATAGAAATATTATGTGGTTAAATGTTTAATCTGTTACGAACACTTAAGTACGGGACCCTCATACTTTACATACTTGTATGGGACCCTCATAGTGCATGTTCTGTTCGGACTTTACAGGTCTTATTTTTTTAATGCAATCATTCAACTTTTGCAATTATGCTTTTTTTCATTTTATGTATTATGTTACTGTGATCCATTGTATGGAGTTGAATTATATCTGCACTAGCTCGGGTACCCGCTTCGATCAGGGAGTTGATACGAGATTGTAGTTGGAATAAAGGGATAAACTTTAAAATATAAGAGGTAAAATTTTTTTATTGAAAACATATTCTAACTGTTTACAATACTTGTTTATAAACAACATTTTTTATTTTGTTATCCGGAGTATATATGTACAGATTTTTGGAATTTCCTACTCGAGAGCAAGCTACGTATAGTTGAACGTGAGAAAAGCAGGTTTCTTTGAGATTGATGCCGCAATGTTTTAAAGTTTATCCTTGCGCTTTGTTAATTGTAAAACTATTGGCTAATTTGATTGGAAATTGCAGTCTTTTAAGTTGGAATGACAGTTCAGTATAGTGGTGTTCTGGGGCTAAATACTATGTGTATTTTGTCCTTTCCAGTCATAAGCTCGGTTTCGATGATGTTATTCGATAGCTGTTTGACGATCGTCCTCGTTTTATAACATAGTTTTGGTGAGTTGAGATTTCTAAGTAGTATGATCGGAGACCCAATTTTCTGTCGAAGGCAGTGTAAGGGCATTCCTGGTACTTGCAAAGAGTTTATAAATTCTGTAGGAAAATTTCACTTCACTTACACTTTCTTCAACGTTTACCATCATGTCGATCGATTTGTATATTCTCTCTTTACCAGGAATTTTCTTTTCAATATTAAAGTTGATATCGTTGACAATATTATTTTTAGTTGGCAAAATTGTCCTCCGAAATAGCCAACTGGATTAGTATAGTTGTGAACAATGTTTGGATAACTTTGGTCGATGACTTCGTTCTCAGTTGTATCTATGTTGCAGAAATCACTGTTGAGTTCAATGAAGCCGGTTGTCTGGTCAGTAGGATGTGTACCTTCGCCTATTTGTAAAATTTTTTGAGCAAAATATGCTATTATTTGCTTTCGCCTGGTGCGTCCAAATAAATAATGCTGCCAGTGTGGTTGTAATTTTTTTTTGAGGAGTAGTTTGTTTTGAGCAATGTATTAAAGTAGTTGGTTGATGTTTTATCTTTTTTCCTTTGTAATTTCGAAGTTTAGCACACTGAAAGCACCTCGTCGTGGTATTGGTGCCTCAAGTTGTACTAAGGCCTGGTTTTTTTATTGCTAAACATTTATCTCTAGGTGAATGAGTGTTTCATTGCAGATATCGTCGTTGATGTTCTGGATGAGCTTGTCGGATTTGATACAGTATGTCATCATTCATACTTTCTTTGAAGAAGTCCCATAGTTGTTTTGCTTGTTGTGTTCCACTTATAATAGGTAGGGTCGTCGACATATAGTAATGTTTTTACGAATAGATCCCTTTGGCACAGTTGGAAAAAAGCTGTTAATGTTGAGTTCTTAGGTGGTTCGCTTGCAATTTTTGTGGCGGTGTCTTTTTAAAGTAAACTCTCTGTCCATTCCCTAAATGTACAGCAAGATGTTGCACAGTTGGTTCTTGTTCGTGTATGGGAAAACCGAAAATCCGCCAAGCTGCTTCGTTACTGTTGATATGTCTTCCCATTTGGTACATGATGTTCTCATCGTTTCTGTTTTGTTGTTCACTCTCTTTGGCTATTTGAAATGCGAGTGAGAAAGTCTTCGTTTTTGCCATTTGATTTTATACATCCAGCATCTAATGTTTCCAAACATGTGATATTTTGTGATGACTAATAAACCTCATTTGTTTTTGTCGGAAAACTTGGGATATGTCGCGTCGACACATGGGGGGGTTGTTGTTCTTTGATTTCTGGACACGATGAGTTGCATGTGAATGTTATGAAGAGGGCACGTCAGCCATATTTTCTTACGTAGGTCATGGCATGTTGAGTGTATTCGTGCATGTGTCTTGGGCTTCCTAAGTAATATGAGGGTAAGATTACCATTGTTCCAATGTCGTCGTTTATGATGGCTTCTCAAAGGTGGATATATTCTTCCGTGCGTAGTTTCTCCTGATTCAGTCTTATGTAAAGCATCCGTTCCGCTATTTTTGCATCCA
Organism: Druceiella hillmani; assembly: GCA_039881145.1. Taxonomy (NCBI): domain Eukaryota; kingdom Metazoa; phylum Arthropoda; class Insecta; order Lepidoptera; family Hepialidae; genus Druceiella; species Druceiella hillmani. The sequence goes on along the minus strand of JAYKKI010000003.1, from coordinate 29,538,489 downwards.
TATCTACCAGGAATTGTTGGAATAAACGGCGAGTGTCGAGAATGTGATTGTATGTTTCATTGTCTCTAATCATTAAGCGGTTAACATAGAACCCCTTTGTAAGTGACTTTTTTGTTTGTTTCTACCCCTGCTTTAGGTTGGATTTGTTTCACAACAATATGATATCCTTCCTCTCCGTGCAGAAATATTAATGTATATTGAGGGGCATCATATGAACTGCGTGTCTCTACAATGCGTTGTAGTCCTTCTCTTTTTCATTGTACAAATAAACCACGGCTTGTGTTTTCATTGTCCACAATTACGATGGCGACTTCGTCGATTTCAGGTACATTAAATCGACGTTCGTGTTGTCCAGGTGGTCTGTTGTCGGCTCGAATTATAACTTTATAGTCATCAAAAATCATTCGGTCTAGTGATGTTTTGAATATGTGAATAAATTGATTGCGTTTGTGTAAGATCCTCTGTCTTGGATTATTTCTCGTCTCCATCCACTGATGTTTGTGCATCGTTGATCAATTTCTATTTCTTCATTTCTGATGAAATATACCTGCAGAAATTTATAGTCTTCGTTGGGCAGTGGTAGTGATGATCCCATTTTGTGAGATTTGTCCTTGGATGAAAAAAAAACATAATCGATTATCATAATCGATTTATCTCTGTTAGTGGTGATCGAAGTGATACCGAAAAAAGTCATTTGGAAGCAGGCGTTGCACTCTTTTATATTTTGAAGAAAGTGTTTTGATTCTGGAGTGTCTCCGGCCATGTAATTTAGAAATTCCCGGTTATGTAATGTAGAAATTCCTTCGAGTGTTGGTAATTGAATTTTTTCATTCATGTAACAGATTCCTGGTGCTTCTCTACTGAATTTTTTCGCGTTGTAAAATTACGACGTGTTTGTGTTTGTTATATTCTTTCGTCGGATCATAGTGGAATACGTCATCTGTTGGGTAGTACTGTTTCCTTATCTTCATCCGCGCTTCCCGTGGAGTGATATTTCATGGGTGGCTTGCGTTCGCAGTCTATTATTATAAGATTGTGTCGCAATTCTTGATTCTTCAATTCCTTCATTTTGTTGTTCTTCGGTTTCTCTGCTTCTCACGGTGCTCGTGCTCTTTCGTTGGGAACGTAAACGTGCTTCGCGCTCTTCGATTGTTTCGTTTTCCCGCTGTTCTTTTTGTTTCGCCGTTTTGCTTTAGAACTGGCAAGATCTCCTATTCTTTTACGTTTGGGCATTGTATGAAATATAAATCAAATCAACTTTTTATTAAGAAATACACTAAGTACACTTCAAACACTTTTTACATTTTATTTTCGATTTATATTCAGTCACTGTATCATTTTCACTCACTGCACTTCTGCACTTCACTGATAGGAAACTGACCACGACGAATCTTGCTTTATATACCCATACCAATGGGTAGCCCCACCCATACAAAAAAGGCTTCGAATGGTCCACAACGTTCCAGAACATTCCACAACATTTGAGAGTGTTCTGAAATGTTCCACAATGATCTGGTATGTTCCCAAACGTTCCAGAATGTTCCGGGATGTTCTGGTCTAATCTTGTGGAATGCTCGCGAATACTCTGAACTGTTGTAGAAATTTCTATAGGTGGAAATTTGCAACCCTTAAGCACGCCCTTCAGGTAAATACGGGAACCTTCATAGGGGATAGAAGGCTACCACACCGTATAACTCCCTTGATCGTACCGGGGCTTTTTTCTGAGTCTTGTTTGTGAGCACACACATTGTACACTTACTTTTATAATACATATATGGATTACGACGTGCAGACCGGATTGGTTTAATAAAAAGACGGAAGTATGCCGCAGTAAGATTAGTTTGCATCGGTTCATTAGCAACAACGCGCTTCAGGAACGGGCCACTCGAGTGTATGTAAATAAAATATATAACGAAATGAATAATTATAATGATACAAAACTTGTTTTAATGTTAAAAGTTAAGCTTATTAATAACTAGCATAATGGAGGAAGTAGTGTCTGACGTGAAGCAGCCGTGTTGCCATTTAACCGCCGAAACCCGATTATTTGAGTGCTACATAATTTATATGTTAAGGACAGACGGGTTTATAAACCTATTACCAACAAGACTCTGAAATGAAGAAGTGATTTCATTAATTGATTAAAACTATTTGCCGAAGTTATTAGAAAGACCGAAATATTTTTTTTTCAGGGAACAGCAGATAAAGGCCTTTGTTTCGATCTGGCGTACATTCGATGGCAACGAGAGAAACGATAATTCATGACAAAGCCTGTAATTGTGTGTTTGGTTAATTTAGACATTTTCTTTGTTGTGGGTAATAGCAGAGCGGCAGCGGTGGGAAAATTTAAATTTATGACTCGATATGATATCTCGTTAATTATAATACTGAAATAATTGTTTAAAAAAATAATATTACAAAGTGAGTGGAGTCTTTTGATAATTAAAGCCCTTGAATTATTGAATGAAATTCAACTCAAATTAATTGAAGGCGTCATAAATTTGTTAATTATAATTGAAATTAATATAATTATCGCTTAAGTGTATCGTATAATTGAAATTAATATAATTATAAGTCTTATGGGTGTGTTCATATGTCACTTTAGGTACTAACAATTGAAAAATTTGCCGATTTTTTCAAGGAATTTTTAATAATTCCTTAAAAAACTAATGATTCCGCTTTAACGTATTAACGTTATTAAACGTATGAACTAAATGTAAGGTAGTGCATTGCCAAATTCAGAAAACCGCAAAATCGTACTGGTCACACTTCACAGTTGTTAGGATCTCAGAAACCCTCAATTTGTAGAGAGGACAGAGCCTGATTACAATCACTTACTAGGACTATTTCGTAATCAACTCATTGGCACTCTGACAGATCATCAAAATTGACGGCTATATTGAGCCGACCTACACACTTTTTGTATATATACTGTGTTTATGGTATACAAAGGAAACTATCAAAATGTGTCAAATGTGAGTTGGAAATAAGGCAAAATTATTAGGGCCGCTTATTTAAAGAAATTCCCTAAAAACAGCTGAATTTTTGGTTTGTTTGTTTGCACTGCTGGTGTTTGATGTTACAATACAATTTGTATAAAAATTGCGTTTAACATTTAACAGTTATATTAAATTAGAATTATGGCTAATTACCTATCATGCCCTTAGTACTTAGTGCAAATAAGGAAAAAAAGTCAAACGCACTTGTGCCAGACTTATTTATTAAGGGATAAATAGGATACGAACACTTTTTTTAATTTAATTAACAATTTCGTTACTCAGTATCGTCCAAATTCCTTTCGAATATAGATTGCAATAATTAAAAATCAATCTAATGGTTTTAAAACTCTAACGTCGTCTTTTAAATACACCATTTAAGACATTTGATACCATCCAAAAAACTAAAAACATCGCGAGTAAAAACATGCGGCAAATTGAAAGTTGTTATGGCTACGTTCAATTAATTCGAGTCGCAAAGCTCTAACTTAGCCAACTATTTTACTTCTATGGTAAAGTTTCTTATGAACTTGGCCGCATCTGACCATTTTTCATTCATCATATGAATCTGACCATTTTTCACTGCCAACATTTTAAATAAGGACTTGATCTCTTTTTGCCGTAATATTATTATAATAAAATTATTAATGATATTGAAATAAAATACATCTATTAAACATATTATTGTAGTTTTCGCCACTGCTATATGGATTTTAAGGCTTTTTGGGTAGATAACTTGTTTATTTTTAAAGAGAAAAAATGTTTTTTCATAAGACGTTTTCAAGAGATAATTGTTTTTTTTGTAAGCATTTTAAGGTAGCAATGGACAATTGTGTAAGATATCTAATTACCAACGGATATCTATGATCTGAAAATCCATTTCATGCTTGTGCAAGTATAATTGTTTAATCCATTTAGACAGGTGTGAAAATATGCTAGTAACGCTCTGAACCTTTTTCCTAGCCATAGTAAATAACAACTAAATCCTATACGTCTCCTCCCTTCTCCGCAAAAGCCACTTTACGTAAGACAGCTTAAAACATTTAAGATTCGGCGTTTTATTACTGTTCAACTTTCATTTCGATTTATTGACGCGTGTATAAAGAGCCAATTTACAGGGAATAAAATGGAAAAGTTCATATAAATGTAACAGTTTCATCTCCCTGCTTATTTCGAAAAGAATACTAAGCCTAAAGAGGACTGCTTCATTTTCCCATTCGCCTTTAAACATTATCGCGGTACAAGGTTATTCCATTACGTCGGCGGACACGCGGCCAGGCGCTGCTGCCTACCACTCGGCAAAACGATCTCCATAAAAATATTCTTCAATATTTTCACTTGTTCTAGTCACTTTAATATTATATTATGATCGTGGGCCGTGATAGAAGGTAGAAGGTCACTTGAAAGGCACCCGGGGCATAATATCTATGTATAATGTTTTTCCAATTCACGCCGTTTAATGCGTTGCTCTCTAGAGAAAGCGTATGTTAAAAAAGTACCATGTTGTCCATTAGTACATAACCGTTTATATTTTAACATTATATCTTACAATATCAGTGTTATCTTATGAAAATATTAGAAATTGTAGCCTTGAAGATCACATGGTATAAATTCATTTACACAACCATTACCTTGTTATTAGAGCTCGCTTAAGTTAACGTTTACATTGATTAAAATTTATATATTATCTTTTAAAATTTATATGATAGTTGTAATATGTAAATATTTAAAATAATGCAACGACTACCTCTGTAGGAGTTATTTAATTTAAATATTTTTTATTGTGGTCAAAATATTGTCAAATCCCATTCAAAATATAATTCAGACTATCCAGCAATAAGATCGTAAGGATGCAATAAAATCTTTACTTTATGATAGCGCATTAAATAATATGTTTATTCCGAAATTTGGGAAAATTGGATAACCTTCTTTTTATAGGATTTAAATTTAAGGAAGACACGAACGCTGGAACACTGCGCGGTTTGGCTTTTGAAATGAAATTATATTCAGTAACCAATATGAAATATCACGAATTAAAATAAAAATATATCCAGTAACCAATGTAACAGGCGCTATAATACTTGTAAGTTAAATACTGAGCTATTCAGCATCAAAATATAATTATAGATTTCACACACGATATGCACATTTAAATGCTATCTCGGTCTTTACTGCACCACCAAGAGGAACATAAAAAAGAGTAAATGATACGTCCGGTTCAGTACGGCTCTAGTTAATTTACCAAGTTAAATAATGTGATCAGTTAAATGTAGTGAATTCCGGTTATAAGACGTCCAATACTGCCATCAAAGCCTGGGAAAATGATTATATCTTCAGGCTGCTATAGTGCAGATGGGATTAATTTCCTACTTATTGGAAAAAAATGGCGTGGCTTATGTATAATATGAATATTCATTATTTATGATGGCATTAAAGTAAGCAGAATCATTTTCCTGTTCAAAATGTGGAATTGACATTTTTAAAACAATAAAAGTAAAATGGGAAAGAAATATTAATAACAATGTTGAAAATGTTAAGAGGAAAGTGAAATGTGACAGCCAATGACAAACAGGTATTTGAAGTAGTGCTCCCTGTCGCATCACCCTTGTGCCTTCACAGATTGTGCGAGAGGGAGTCGCAGTTCGTAGGGTTATTAGTGATAGTGAGGAGTATAAACTTTCACCGAGTTTTATGATTATCGCCCCTTTTTAGGCATGTCTAAGACTATACGTTGAAATTTTCCTTATAAGTCTGTTAAATATTTATTTGCCAACGTTTTCATTTGACGACAATTTTTTTGTGGAAAATCTGATTTTAATGTCAGTAACGAAGATAATCCTCTGGATTCATACAATTCTAGAAATAGACAATATCAGATGCACTGTAAAAACATCAAGATCGACGAGGTTTTAGTGGTAGAGGTACGTTGCCGTCTTTTGTATGAAAATTCGATACTTCATTATGCTGTTAATCTTTTTTAAAACTTTGTAGTGAAAAAAATTATGAAAAATATTATTTTAAAGATTGTAGCAATATTAATTTGTTATCAGTTTACAGTTTTGTTAAGTTGAAATGCGCCAAGTCAGTGAATGTATTTCAAACTGCATATGACGTGGTTTAATCACATTCAAAAGTATTAGGAGTTATCACAACAAGTCACTGTGTACGTAAATTTGTACGTTCAACTCAGTCAACTCAGTTATTGTTACCTAATACAATTTTTCCCAAATAAAATTCGTGACGAAACAAGTCACTTTCCTCCAAGGCTACTGTCGTTCATAAAAAAATCAATAGCGGAATGGCACAATCGTTCGTGCAGGCTTGGTTGCGCTCGCCGCCGGCTTTATCGCATAGTCATCGCCTCGCTATTTATTGGGGCCTCGTTCCAAATTAGCATATCCTGATTGCCAATGATACCTACTATAGCCCCGATGGGGTTATGGTTACGCACATAAACTCCCCATTTTCAAGTTATGACGTAGCATTATATTTCTTTCGTTAAAGAAAGCAAAAAATTGTTTTTGGTAATGTTTTCTGATTTTCTGCTCATGTTAAATTAGGTATGTCCATTGTAATTGTCTCCTTATTAAGCGAGAATTGGTTTTGGCCATTTTCTTATAGAAAGGCTTATTAATTATATTGATTTACTCTTGGTATCTAGGTTGGCGTTATTTTATGTATTCGATTTTGTACTGCTATATCCTTCAGCGTGTATTATTAATAATTTCAAACCGACCAAGTGCGTGTCGTAGCGTGCGCAGAGTAGGTTTTGATAGTTGTTTATGTCTCCTGAAATTGTTGATGCAAATGAACTGAAGTAGTTTTATTTGGAAATTCTGATTTACTGCTAGTATGAAGAATGTTATCAGATTTTTCAAATCTATGGTTAAAAATTAGAGTATGTCATTTTAAAGTGTAATACTTCGAAAACGGAGCTTAAAAATTGAAAACAGAAAATGAAAATTCAGTTAAATTTTAAATAACTTATCCAATCGAATCCCATTGGGATGGGTGAAAAAAATGTTGACCTCCACTTCACAAAATTTAAATATATTTAAATATTATGCTACAGCTGTTATATTTCAATATAAACATCTACCAAATTGTGTTCCTTGTTTTATCAACGAACTTTAATAACTTTGTGAAAACGTTTTAAACTTGCTTTAAACCGTTTCTACTTGTAATTGTTTATCACATCAGAAACACTCTTATTTTTAGGTCTCTTATTGAGCTCAGTGAAACTGTCGTGAAATTTTGGTAAATGATGTTGAAATATCCGAGTTTTAGAAATTTTCTTGGTCTCGGTCTCGCTGGTACACAAGTAAAGCGGACGGCAAGTTATTTTCAAGAAAATTTTGATCTCCTTCCGAGACGAAACTCTAATTAAATATTTATGAGTTAATGCTGTACCTCGTAGCTTGCTGCTACTATGTGCAATATATGCACGCACATAAGTAATCTTAATGCTGTATGTAGTAAGCTTGCGGCTGCTAGGTGCAATATATGTACGCACATAAGCAATCTTAATGCTAAATGTAGTAGCTTGCTGCTATTAAGTGCAATATATGTGCGCACATAAGCAATCTTAATGGTGTACGTAGTAGCTTACTGTTATTAAATGCAATATATGTACGCACATAAGCAATCTTGATAATTTGTTTATTAAGTAGATCTGATAAAAAGTAAAAACACGCCGATTTACTGGACATAGTAATAGATTTCATATTAATACTAATGCCCTGCTAAGTATGATCGTCACTATGATGGGTCCGTAGATTAGGCACTTATAAATATTTAAGGATGCATTGCATTTCTATTAAATTGGATCCCAATATTAGTATTATTTTTTCTTATGTTGCCGTAAAAATCGTAAAGGCGTAAATCGTACAGTTTCTGGCTAATGCCAAAACGAATAATAAACAACTGAAGAGATATTAACAATTTAACAACTGTATTGCTTTTGATAGTTTTTGACTGTATTGATTATGTTACAGCGCAAAATAATAAAATGATTAATTAATAAAATACATATAATTTTTAAAATTTTCTATAATCAAAGTAGTTTCATTAGTTTAAGATCATTTAATCAATGCTAATATATAAGTACAGCTGTTTTAAGGACGTGTGTACAAAACGCGACCTCTAGTATGGATTACTTTCTAGTTGTGAATTCACTAATACACGCGTAGATTGCTTTTGGCGTGCAAAAACTCTAAAGACCAAACGCCTAACCTTGATCCTTTACAACTACAACGAAATATGTGCTTCATATTTTTGGTGACATCTTACTTATTTTGTACAATTATGTCGATACAACAGTGAAAATATTAGTATTATTATAGTTTAAATTTGGATTGAATTTTTCTTCATTGACCAGACCAGCTAACTAGAATGGCTTTGTACTATGATTCTACGTGCTACTTTATATAGACAGCAGTAGCAAGTGACGATGCTGATAGTCTTCGACTCTACCATCGACGATATGAAAGCTAAAAGAATTAGGTAATTGCAGGCGATATAATTTTAGACTCATTTAAATCTTTCATATCAGGAGTCATAAGGAAACTACAAACTACTGAAATCTGTCTTCTCGTGACCCCCGTAAAACAGATCATAATCATATACGGACCAAACTAAGAAGCGACATTATGTGAACCCGTGAACAAAGAGAAGAGATAATTAATCATGTTTTGAAATTACGAAGGTACTAATTACTAAAGATACCAAAATTGATTATAGATACCACCTATTTACTAAAGACATCATGTTTCTTCGTGATTCTTCTTCTCAGCATTGCATCTCCAACCTCCATACGAATAGAAATTCATCAGTATCCCGTCAAAGACTTGCTTGAAATAGCGTGAAAATCTTTAATTAAAATTAAATTTACAGACTACGCAAATATTTTATTATTAGGAGACTGATGGCACGGAACAGTAATTGTGCAAGTACAAGTTTTTACAATTATTACAATGTATCTTTTATTAGTGCTTATTTGAGTTTTCATAAAAATATGCAATAAGAATATTTTCAAGCAAATGGGTCATTCTTCTTGTAAGTTCAAAATTTTTTGGCTCCGTCTCAGGATTTGGTTTTGAACTTAGCATAAATTATATACATGAAAATAGATATGATCAGATATAAATGTACCTTTTGTTTTATTGTTCATTTATAAGAATATACATATATATGTATATATGTATATATATATATATATATATATATATATATATATATGTGTGTGTATATATATATATATATATATATATATATATATATGTGTGTATATATATATATATATATATATATATAATTAAGTTTTTATAGAAATTAGTTCTAATCAAAGTAAAAGTTTGGTTTTACTTATTTAAAATAATTTGAAATTCCACAAGTTTCGTATTTTTCTTATTGTTTCCCAATAATTTTATTTTCTTCAATTCTATTAAAATTTCTAAGACACCACTTTATCTTCATTTTAATTAATGCTAAAAATGCTGCTGATAGTTTTAAATATCAGTTTGAATTCAGCTGATAGTCTACCAATGACGGAATTTCTACATATAATTTTGCTGGCCTCAAATCTATGAGTAAAGAAGCGCGTTATTTCCTACAATAAATTATATATTTTTTTAAGTATGTAATTTATTGTCTTAAGTATAAGTATATAATTATAGTTATATGTATATAATTATAATTATATATATAATTATGTTTTAAGTATATAATTATATCTCTTTCACATAATTTTCATGACGTATGAAAATGATGTGTCTAAAACTGGATTGCATCTAGTAAAATATCTCCTTTATTCTTATTATAGGCGAATTATACATTTCTCCTTGAGGCGAGTTATACAGATATGTAATCTGTATCATTGTAAATTTGAAACCTAAGTGTAGATAACACTTAAGAAAAGTCAATTAAATTTTGCTATGCCCAGATAAATGTTGGCGTTGGTTCCGGACCGCGGACATTTTAAGTGTGCGATGAAAAGGTTCGTTAATTATGCATATAATTGCGAATAACTTATAAAGCGATAATGAAATTCTCAAATCATCACGTTTAATATTTCCGATGCGAAAGCAGTATTTATGCCAGATATTGTTCATTGGTTAGCCCGATTACCAGGTCGGCTGAAAGACCAAACTGGTAAATATAAAACTTAAAGTAATAGATATCCTGAAATAAAATATATTGATTATTTTTTTCTTCGGCTTAAGAATGATTAATTCAATGATAGTTGCACAAACAGTATAACGGAGATTGTGATTTTTTCTCCCTCCTGCGTCATAAACGACCTTCCGTAAGTGCATCTCGACGCTGAATGTAGGGATGTGAAAAATAATCAATTATTTTTTATTTAAAATCGATTTTTAATAATCGATTTATGTATACAAAAAATCGATTAAACAAAAATCTATTTTTCACTGTCGATTTTTAATTAATGGCACTAATCTAATCTATTCACACAGTCCAGTTACAGTTATTCAAATTATCACCCTTCACCGCTTGCTACTGCGAGGAGATATGTGATATAGTTTTATTAATGAAGCTGTGTGTAAATTTGTTTTACCAAGAATACAAAGAGAACAATAACAGAAAGGGAAGGGAGTATAGATTTTTAAATAGATTTTAATGTAAAACAAAAATTATCGACTTTTAAAGATTGATTTTATAATTTTAATCGATTATTTTTAAATCGATTTTTATGTAAAACGAAATAATCGATTTTCTATGCTGAATGTCGCATCCCTGGCGAAATGACGATTGTGAGCGATTATGCGATAAAGGTGCTTGCCGAGACCACCGTTCCTTCTATACAAAAATGCATGGGAAAATGAAACTATATTTTCTTGAATAAATATTATTTTTTCTCCTTTACTACTTATAAATTAAAATTGTAATATCAATTAAAGAAAAGAAAGTGAGCATTTTAACATTTTATTTGTATTTTAAATCAAAGCCACAATATTTATAGAATCTACCTTGCTTATAATAAATGTATGTATGGATATATGTATACGTTAGATCAAAACGATAGTAGCCAATCAATCGGTAGTGTTCGCGTCAACTCGGAGCAAAGTTATAATTACGGTACGTATTAATATGCTAACGACACGCAAACACACTGAAAACCCTTCCCAATGTAAACAGAAGTTGAAATTGTATTACAAGCGTAAATTAGTCTTTGTGTTGGCAAACGTAATTGTTATCAGTCGACGCAGCTAAATGTGATGAATGTATTTCGGGAGGCGATGTAGCGACAAGAGCTTATTAACTTCATGGCTCTTGATAATTAATAATAATGTGGGTCGTGACATTGTTTCGTTCCTAAGTAGAGTCGGATATAAAGTGATTACGCATTTTGCACGTGTGGCTGGTCGTGGATTGTGGAGAAAATACATTGTATTTAAAATCAGATCAAAATTCTTTAGGTGAAACAAAGTGTGACTTGGCCGACTAAAATATGGATTGCTTTAAGTATCGTAGACAGTTTTCGGGGCAAATTTTTACGATTTAATATGATGTTAGTTATTTTAAAGTAGAATTTTGTGTCAGAAATAAAAATAGTAATATTTAACTGCGTAATTAAATGGGCTAATTTTGTGATTCGCAATGATATCGATAATTTATTAAACCGTTTGTGTATTAAACCATTTATTCGTTTTTGAGAATTAAGTGAAAAGCAAAAAATGCCTGTTTGAAGAGAGAATATTTATTTTTATTCTAAATATATTTACATAAAACAGGAAATAATAATATTTGAAAAAAATTAAGAAATAAAGAAAAGAAAATTAAGTTAGTGTGAAACCAAATAAGTACAACAGCCACTCAAGTGTGATAATTATTCACAGTATGGTCTCTCGACGGTAGAGGTCTTCTAATATCATTGCATGCCCAACGAATTCGTGTATGACAAATGACATATCTTAGTCGTTTTTCGCGTTTTTTAAGAAACTGACTTAGACCATCGTAAAGTAGTTGTGACACTTCAAGTTGATTAGACTCGCCGAGGATCGTTGAATATTTTATTTTAAGTAAAATCTAAAGAGATATCTTTACAACAACAATTGATCCATTGGTTCATCGTTTGAAGAAAACATTAAACAATAGACTTTCGAAATAGTCATATCTAGTGTGTGCAAAAATATTACCCAGTACTACTTCGAATAGCTCTTTATTCCAATGCTTCTATTCTACCCATGTTTTTTATTATTTTTAAATTTTGTTTTCATTACATGTGCTACCGCAACATCACAATTTCTTTTCTGGGCACTACCGTCTTACAATCTCTATCGGTTCTGTGGTATCATTATTGGCAGCCAAGTTGCTCATGCTGTTATCTTTACATCGAACGAGCAATACCTCATTCTTTTTATCAAAATATAAATAGGGTTCAGCTCGATTTTGTCTGTATTGGTCTTGGTACTCGTAAGAGTACATTATGTATTTTAGTAAGATTGTCACCGATCGTACCAATAGCACGGTAAATTAGATCACGTAAATCAGACATTATAAGTAAATCAGACATTATAATACATTATAAGCTGGTAAATAAGTATAAAAAAACATTATAGTTTTTCCTTTCTTTTTTCAGTTTTCCATAAAGTAATTTTGCTACTCCAGAGCGCAACAATTCTATAATAACAGCACCTTGCATTATTCCACACCAAATATCGAAAGAATGATCATACCCTTTTGAACTTGCGGCAACCCAATTTTTATATTCAAAACTACCAGGCTTTCCTATTACTTCGCAGAATGATATCCAAAATATTTTACCATCGTTTTGTCAACTGATATATCTTCATGAAATGAGCTCGATTTCTTGCACTTATTTATGAAAATATCTGCTCATACTGTAATGAGTCTTGGAATATATTATTAGTTGTTTGTTTTGCCATTATCGTCAAGATCATATTTAAAGACCAATATAATACCGTTGGTAGCTTATGATAATCTAATAGGATAGACGTGGCGATAAATACTTTCAGGTCTAATGTACAATCCTAGAATAACACTCGTAAAGAGACTTATTTTGATTTAACACAAAAGATAATTTTGAAAAATAAATTCAGTAACTTTTTAAAAAATTTGGACAGGTGTAAGATTTTCTAACACGGTTTTGACTTGGTTCTCTCAATCTTTTACATCGTTATTTTGATGATAAAAATATATTGTCCTAGGAGAATACGTTTCGATTTCGGATCCAGTGCGGTATATTTCAATTTCGCATCGTCAAATTCGTAAATATCGGGTTGCTACGGCTCGTGTAAAATTCTGAGACCGTTAACTGCCGATGAATGAATGGTTGCTTTATATAAATTACAGTCTTTAGAAACACTAACAGTAGTGCCAAAGTTATTTACTGTAATGAAAAGTATAAACAAATTTGTAACTCTAACCTTGTTGACGATTACATCAGGACTTTGAAAGCATTACAAAGAAAGAATGTAATGAAACTTGCATGTAGTTTGTTTTATGTTTTTTTTTTTAAATATAATATACATTCAAGCAGTAAACCAATTTATATTTAAAAGCAAACATTTAAAAGAATTCGCCATATTTTCCGATTCAACTCAGTACCGAGTTGAATACCCACTCCAAAAAGGGTAATTTTTTCCCTTATTTGAAATGAATTTTCTGACAGAAGTACTTAGTTGAATATCATATTTATTTACTTGTACATAAAGTTGCAGAAAAAAAACTTTAGTTTCAATATAATAATACTTCGGTATTTTAAATACTCGATGGGAACAAGAGCGTGCAAATTTGTGTGGCATCACATTTAGGCAGGCGGTCGGTCACTGGGGGATACCGCGAAGACCTACATTTATGCCGTCAGCGCTGAAAGTGCTAATTAAAATGGATACGAAATTTTGTGTTTAAAAGTTCAATGTGTCGTATTCCACAAAGAGATTAACATTGTTCCGGGCGTATGTGGGTAGTCTGGTATAATTAATATTAATGACTAAAATATGGCCAAAAGCAACATTTCTATGTGAGTTTACATGATATTTTTATTTACCAGTAACGTCAGCCTCTCCGTCGATTAGGCAGAGTAATTTGAAATCACGGAAAACTGTTTCATTTTTATACCATTAAATTTTCTGTACTTATAAGCAGTTATAATGAAATGCCATACTCCTCTACCTTATGGTTGCCATCCGTCCCCTTTTCTCTGGACACTGTCTGGGAGAATTTTTTAAATGTGTCCAAAATTTAAAAAAGGAACGATTTTCTATCATTAACGCGTTTATTTAATCTATGAGCTAATGGAAGAAATTAACAAGAATTAGAAATTTTATTTTATATTGTTAAGAATAAATGCAAATTTATAATGATTTGCGAGGAGTTTTAAAACGTTATTTATTAAATAGTATATTAAGACATGTGTCCTCTATAACATTATAATAATATACTAAGAAATATGCCTAAATAAAAATTGTTTATACTTTCATTTTACTATTAATCTTACACATTGATTTTAAGAGTTTAAATTAATGGTATAAATTGAATTGAATTTTTTGTTGTTGTTTACGCAATAGACGAAACATTATTGTTTTTATATATATATATATATATATATATATATATATATATATATATATATATATATATATATATATATATAACTAATACTTTTTATTTGCGATCACTAAGGTAAACAAGAATTGATTACAACAAAATAAATTTGATAATTTAAGTATTCGGTATTACAAACGAAATGTCTGCTATTTTTAGTTTCCCAGAAGTTGGTTTGGTGACCCTACTCTACCTTAACATACCTCTTTCTCTTCATTCAAACCCGGGCATTTTTTCTTACGTGCTCTTTTCATAGGACATACTTAGGTTATATTTTAGACATTTCTCAATTTGTTTAGTCCACGTCATATTCGGTTTTTCACATTTTCCCTGTTCTTTGTTCTGCATAAATTTTCATACTTATTTTTCTGTTCATACGTCCACACTCTTACTGAATATATATTTTAATTCAATCTCGAACAAGTTATAAGTACCTATTATTTGAAATAAACCTTTTCTGCGGATATCATGTACCGATCTTTTTGAAACACGTTCATAGTCCTCTACAGTAGCTGATTCGTTTAGACACCTCATTAACGCGAAGGTATCCGTATTCGCGTTGACAGTCTTTACATACGATGATTTTTCAGCCGAAATTTAAGTTACTTGAACAAGTTTCATGTGAATGAGACTGGAGCATAAAGAGGATTCATCGCTCCTCATGAATTTGATAAAGTTCATTCATCGGGTATAATCGATAGGGGCGAGTGTCGATGTCCGCGATCGAAGATCGATACCTTGACAATGGACGACTTCCGCAATACTTCTTCGGCAGTAACGCTCTTCGCCGCAATTCAGGCAAATAATCGAGAATGTTGCGTGTGTTTACGCCGGTCGCTGATACGGCGTCGGCGCGGCGGTGGGAGGTCGGCGCGGCGAGGGGGCGCGCCGCCGCCCGCACGCCTCAGTGTGCCGCGAGCTACGCGCGCGCGAGGTTTGTCTCGTCGTCTGCGAGCAGTGTCGCGTGTGTACGACGTGTATAGTGGCTATGAGGTGATAGAAGGGAAGAGGATACGGCGCTCTCGGTGGGTGAGAACTCCGCGCATCTTGCCATTACGTAGCGGGCGGCGTGACGTGCGCTCGATCGATAACGCCGCCTGCCCTACCAGCTGGCGGCCAGACCAAACATCTCCTGTATGATAGATAGCGTCGCGAAACGTACTAGCTGTCATAGAAACGCATTTTGTTTTTTTTTAAAGTTCTGTGCTCTTGTACGTAGGCAGAAATTGTTAACGTGTTAAATGTTTAATATAGGTTCTAAATGTTTCGTCGCTCTTACAGGAAATTTTTCTCCAGTGCCTAGAGCATTTACGGCAGATGAAAAACTATCAAGTAAGACCGTAGCTTTAAGCGATTTTTGTTAGCAAAATATTTTATACGAGGCTTTATTGTGATTTATTTTTAATTCAAAAGTAGATTGACGGGAATAAACTTCGTAGGCGAGCTACAGTAGTCAGTACGTACGCGTAGGAATGCCTAGTTGGTATGACGCATATCGCCGCGGTCGTAGCAACCCTTGGCTATATTTATTTTTAATGCCTATTTACAACCTTTCGTGCTTCTATTCATATATAATATTAATAGTCCATATAAGTGTTAAATATAAAACTCAGTGAACATTCTTATATTTTATTAGTTATAAGAAGTAACGCTATTAACTTCCAATGTCGACTCGAGTGTATTAAATATTATGAAACAAATTACAAAATAATAAACTTCACTGTCACTTGTTTGTTAATAGGGGGGAACTATTGGCCACCGATCACATAGTGCTACTACGTCTATAGAAATCAATTTAGACTTAGCACGCATTACAATGTTACTTTCTATTGTATATATTGCGTCACTACATGTTCAGAATTGATTAGCAGTTTCGATTGTGAATTTATTAGGGAATTTGGTATTAGGTTGCATTTTTTTTTGTACCATAATCTAAACGTAGGTGTGGTCAGTTAACTATTAGTTATGAAAGAAATTAATAAATATATTAATAATTAAACATGCAAGTATTGAGCCATCGTTTGGTCTATAAATTTTGGTTAAAATTTTTGTCATAACTTGTATTTGCTGGTTCCAGTACTATATTTTCTGCCTAGTCTCGAAATGTACTATGTTTACTGATAAAAGTTTCAAGAAATAATCAGTCGTTTGTAAAGATTTATAAAAAGGTAATCATAAGTAATGGAACACATTGAATTGCAATGGGCTCAGTTCAAATTTCTCGTAACGATGCAGTCGTTAATACTCAAACTCTGAAAGTTTAGTTCGAGTCGTGAAAAAGTAGAAAATAGTCGAATAAAAAAATGTTATATCGAACTATGCGGCCGTTGGCTCTGTAGAGTGCTTTCGGAGTGCAATCGATTGCATTTAGAGCCGTAGGCATAAAAAGCTCATCATCTTTGCCGGTTAAACTTGGCAACTCACTGTAACGGCGGTGGTCGCGATTATCCATTCCTCTTCCGCGTCGCACTAATGCGCCGGCGCTGGCCGTCGCGTCGCGTGCGGCCTCCGTCGCTAGTCCGTGTAGCTCAGGAAATTATTGACAACACTGTAATCTTGGCAAACGCAAAAAAATATATACTGTTCAATATTTAGGTTTCGATTCACCTGTATATTTTGGCATATCATCATGCCGGATACGGATAATTAAGAGTGTCACTTATAGTTTTATTGGCACTTTAAGAAGTAATAACATAACTTCTAATATTTCACATCCAAGATAACTTCTTCCATTCGAATCTTATTATAATACTTAGATAGAATAAGTGTTCTATTATAAATTCAGAAATTGGAAGATTTTTGGCAGGTTACATACAGAAATTGGCTTTCGGTTTTTACTAGTCAGTGTACTTTTGCTTTTTATGCATAGTTAAAAATCAATGTAATAAAAATTTCAGTTTATTTTCGCTTTCCATAAAATGTATTAAAATTAATTAACAGCTATTAAATATAGTATATATGGATATCTGCGAACTGTTAGTATAGCAAGGAAAAATTGAATCATATACATATAAGGTCAATATGGTTAGTACCTATGTATGTTCAGTGTTCGAACTAATAGCAAATGACAACTAATACCTACATGGTCACCAGTGTGTCCGTTGTCATTTCAAATACGTGAGTGACTTTTGAGATATTATTACTTTTATTGTGCATTGTGAAATTTTGAGGAAATATTAATGTTCATGTTATGACAAGACGATCGTGATAAAGTATATTTTATGCTTACATTTTTCTTTTTCACGAAATAGATGTTTGAATGTGATTATTTTGTTGATAATGGATTGCATTAAACTAACACAACCAAAGAGATATGATATTTATATTCATTTTTAACGAAAGTCATTCGTATCGAATCTCGATTCTAATAAGAATCATGATTACGGTAGTTGACTCATTCTAAATTTTAATATTTTTCGTACAATATTGTAAAATATAAGTTAATTAAAAACCAGTCTTGAAAAAAATTAAAAAATTGATTGAAAAATAAGCCAGTTATAGGCTTCTAAATTTGAAGATACGGATAGGGTTGGGTATATACCTGTCTCGTTTCCTCTGGTAGAATATAATGTGCAATATTAAAAATGACCTCACAACACAGTATTCCCGTCCTTGTCTAAAGATTAAATTTAAATTTTTATAACTCGGTCAATTTTTAAAATTATTAAACATTTTTTTCACTCTTCATCAGCTTGTACCTTGAAATTATGATTAATGAAATAAAAAAAATTTAGTCAAATACCCAATTGTGTAAATAAAAATAAATTGAGAAATTTCTCTCTTTAAATACACAATATTTAGACATTTTGACCGAAGTAACATTTTTAAAAATGCGCATAAAATTGCTTAAAAGCGTTACTTTTTCATAATAATTAATTATATTATTTATTTACTGTTAATTTTCAAATTCGTGTCTTAGTTGTGAGAATTCACAATGAATAAGTTTTGGAACCATCCTTCCTTTCCGCTTTTTTCTGAATGCGCCTTTTTGGAAACTGCGTCCATCTCGTGTCATGGCGTAAACCGATATGCAACTGAGTCGAGTTGCAAAAAGAGCCCGCGGGCAGCGAGGTCTCCGCGCAACGCGCGACACTACGTCGCGTCGCCGAGTTGGGATTCGATGCGCCGCCGCTGTGCTCACCTTCCGGGTGGCCACAAACCGGGCCGTTTGCATAATACTTCACATCCGTGGAGGCTTCAATTACTACAACCTGCTTTAATTACGAGTTGACACGTTACAGTTGATGTAGCCACACCGCTTAATTCGATAAGACTTAATCAAATAGACAATTTTTAATTAACGATACCAATTAACGCATTCAATCAGGCTGTAGCCTTTTTTTCGTTACAACCAGTTTAAACACGCCACGATTAATGCTCTTTTTTGGGTAAGACGTTTCACCATATCAAATTGCGTAGTCATAAAATAGAAGAATCTAAAGATTTTAAAATAATGCGTATCTATCTATCGGCATTCTTGCGTCAAATGAAAGTGCGATATTCTGCCCGCCACTCGTCACAGTATACAAGCATTATAAACGTTATTAAATTCATTTTAATGATTTCGATTTTTTAAATATCAGTTTTAGTTTTCTAGAAGTAAGGGTTTGTAAAAACTAAAATAAAATGATTATTTATTTATTTTGTCAAATTATCTAAGTTTAATAACTGACTTTTGTTTACACACTAGGAATAAATGCATATTTTTTTCCATATTTTTACACTTTATGAGATCGATTTTGTATTAAAGATATATTTGCTATGCAAAAATGTTATATTTTTAGCGCGTTAATACATGTGTATATCTCATTTCACGCATTAAACGTCACGTTGATATGAGAAGTAACGAATAATTATTTTGTCTGGTATCGTCCTTGTCAACGTACGCTATCTATACCACATATGAAGATGTGTAAAAAAAGTAACTGCTAATTACGTTAACACTAGATTTCTTTTCTAACTAGTTCCTGCCATCGTTTTATTATTTAAGCACTACCGCAAGTTCCTACAGGAAATAAGGTCCAGATCTTTGGGCAGAGATCCATATTTATCATTATCATTATCAGTTTCCTTTGAGATCTTCCCGTGTATTCTAAAACGTTTTATTGGTCGATCTCTACGAATAGTTTAGTTTAGGATACCCACGGATATGTAATATTTTCTTGTATAATAATTTCGGCTCCTACTTAAGTCTTAAAACTTATAATTGATCCCTACGAATAGCTTAGTTTAAGGTAGCCACGGGTATATAATATTTTCTTGTATACTTTTCTGCTCTTTTGTTTTAAAATTTGCTATTTCTCGATCTCTATAAATAGTAAGTTTAGTGTAGCCACGGATATATAAGATTTTGTTGTATAGTTTTCGGCTCTTTCTTTATGTCTTAAAACATACAATGGTTTGATCTCTACGAATAGCTTAGTTTAGAGTAGCCACGGCTATATAATATTTTCTTGTATACCTTTCGGCTCTTTATGTTCTAAAACATACTACTGCGTGATCTCCGTGAATGGTTTGTTTAGGGTAGCCACGGATATATGTTTTCCTTAAAATTATTAAAATTAAATTATTTTATTCTTACCTTTTGTCGACTTGCGAAAATTTAAGTTGGTTTTTGCCGTAAACTTTAATTTTGTGTATATAGCTTTTTTATGCGAAATGTAGAACCTGTTACAGTTTTGTACATTTTTTGGTATATTTTAGAAAAAAAATACTGAATATCTATACTCGAACTAAACGTCGTCCATATGTGCGTCAATGACCGTTTATATATATATATATATATATATATATATATATATACACACACACACACATATACATATATATGCATATATATATATATATATATATATATATATATATATATATAATTTTATTTGCGGTCAAATTGTGTATTTTTAATTATATGCAATAATTTTGCATTTGAAATCAATCTCGGTGTATGTGTTTATTTATATTTGAGCACGTTTTTATATATTTTTAAAGACATGAATAAATTGTTCTTTTGTTTGATTATTACATCAATAAACCTTAAACAAATTGAAATAATTGTAAATTTATTATTACAATTATTTCAATTTGTTTAAGGTGGTGTCATTATACGTAACAGCATTGTAATGTTAAATTATGTAGATAACGGTATTTTGTCCTAAATCGTGTAATTTATATAAAAAAAAATGTTTCAATAAATAAAATGAAAATGAGAGGCTGCTGCCTTTTTAGAATCGGAAATATGAAACTTTTTACATTTTCGACTTTGATAAATTTATAAATGATTTATTATATGTATACCCTAATTTTAGAACGGCGATTCAAAAGTTATTACTTGTAGTTTGATAAATATTTTTTTTAATTATTATGTTGGGTTTAAAAAAAACAAAGCAGTGATAACGATACTTTTGAAAATGTCTTAAGTAAATGAAGTTTTGTCAAAAAATTATTATATTAATTTAATAACTCATTTAAGCTAGGCGAGTCTCTACGGTCGTACTTCTGCTATTAATGCAATTATTGCAATGAAGTTTTATTGTTTCACTGTTAAATATAATAAAGTTTTCGAATTTTACCAGATATTAGAAAAAATTTTTTTGAATTTTTAATGGTTAATAATAAATGCTTTATTATTTGTTTGTTTGGCGATAACTTAACAAAAAATTGAGAGAAACGTGAAATTAAGAGTGAATTTATTTTATCGCTTTTTGTGAAACCGACAAGAAAAGACTATAATACGCGAAGTTTTCTATCCACTGTGTCGTTGCCAAGTCGGTCGTTATATAGCGTCGTTCAGCTATAGCGAAGCGTGAAAGCGCGGGCGGGTTTGACTAAAGCGACACGTTCATATCGAACTTTACGGCAATATCAACGAGAGGCAATCTTTCAGCAAAATCAATGAGCGGGCATGCGCTGCGCAGGTCACTCGATCTTACATTTAATTCAACGGAGGATGCTCTATTAATCGTGCCAGTTAGAGTTTACCAAAGCATGACAGATGTACGATTAGCGCGCTAGTGCTGACCTTTGTCGATTTTTACAGAACGATTCGATCGATAACTGATGAATGTATTTCAATAATGTTTTTTTAGGTTCTTTACGTAATGCTCTTTTATTTAATGACTAATTTGGGCGAGATAAAGCGCAGAGATGTCGATTATTAATTTTAGCTCTCCATAATTCTTCGCGTTTCCATTTTTGTTTTGAGTATTGTATTTTGATATTTTTTTGTGGTCCGAAGATGGCTTTCAATCGCGTTTTTACTATACTTAGTATATTGTTATAAATTTATTTAGTATAATGTTATTTTTATTTAATTGGTAACATATTTTAATTGATTTACTTTCCTTTTTATAAGTTGATAAAGATAAAACTTATTAAATTTTACGCAATTTACTGACAAAATTATCAAAGTTCATATCTTAATAATTGAATATGAATGAAAACTTTCCGAAAGTTTTACGTACCTGGCTCTATATTCTTCCTTGAAATTAATTCGGTCTAATTTAAGAAGTTAACTTAGGGTAGATACGGTCGAATTTTCATCAGATTATTTGTTTTTATTAGGTTTAAAGTTAGCAAAACTAACAAAAACTTAGCAAAATATTTTAGAATCGTAAATAGACGTCGGTATAAATAAAAAAATGAATAATTAAGTCGACGAAATTATGGCTAAGTTTATAAATAATATTTATTTTCTCATGTTGTTACTTGATTTCCTATTACTAGGTTTCCTATTTACAAATACAGTCGAAACGGTTATAACAATGTCAGTTATAACAATGTACTGGTTGTAACGGCGAAAATTAGAGGTCCTGGCTGGCACCCATACAATTGCTTTATACGAAACATCGCTTATTACAGCATTGACTACCGCATTTAGCGACATTTTTTTAAAGGTTTTTTCATAGAACCATATCGGTAATAACGACTCGATGTCATGTGTTTGTTTTCATTTAGTAAAAACAATATCGACTTCGCACATCTGTCAATTGACAACACTATCGGTAATGGTTAATTTACAAACAAAAGCGTATTTAGGACATATTCTAGGAAACGTAGATTTTGTTTAATCTCAGCATTAGTACAGCACTTTTCATTTAATTTCACTTTTAAGCAAAACAATATAAAAGGCATTAGGTACATACGACAACTCGCCGTTTGTCAACCGAGTCCAATCATGAACGACTTCATTCGAGTCTAATTTATTTTAATTAACTGTCCAAAATACAATAATGTATATCCTTCTATATTATTATATATTGTACATTTAATTAAAATAAATTAGACTGGAATGAAGTTATTTACGTGATTGGACTCTGTTGATAATCGGCGAGTTGTCGTGTGCGTTGATGTGTTATTCATAGCAAAGTGTGCGCGATACGTTGATGTATTTGAGTAATCATTTTGAGAATTCCCTTTCTCGGAACGAGAAAAAATAATGGAAACCCTTTTGGAATCACTTTGTTGGTAGTGTGTCTTTTGTCTATTCTTGAAGACTGTTTTATTCAAGAACGGTTAGAGGATTAGGTTGAAATTAATATCAAATACTGAGATCTACGATTTCATATCCCTGTTAAAGACTTGTAACTCTATGTAATAAAAAGATAAGGTCTTTCAACATCACATTTTTTATACTGACTCTTTGACTCGTTTGTTAAAACATTTTAGAATACTGCCCGTTGAGAAAATAATATCGACTTCGCACATCTGTCCCTTTCCAACATTACCGGTAATGGCTAATTTACAAACAAAAGCGTGTTTAGGATCTATTCTAGTAAACGTAGATTTTGTTTAATCTCAGCATTAGTGCAGCACAGTCGAAAGAGTAGTATTGGTCAGTTCGTCGATAAATATATTAGACGGCGCAGATTTATTTCATGGCTTATTTAATTTTCGTATATTTTAAACAGGAGAAAATTACAGAGTACATATTAAAACAAATGTACACATGTCTATGTTTTTTTTTGTAATAAAAATGTTTTAATATTTTATTTTCTTTATCTATTTTTTCATATTATCATCAAAATGGCGAGTCCGTTGTGACAACATAAGACATAACACAAATTTTAAAAATTAAAAAGAATGTTTTTAAGACAAAATATGTCTGGTCCGTTCAATGTTGTTATAACCAATTTTCACTGTATTGTTACAGTTTTCGTTTTAATTATCTTATTAATTATAGAACAGAAAAAAATAAAGTTGTTAAGAATGCCCTCTTCATATTCTATGATTACAGAGAAATATAATAATTTCTTCACCTATTTCTTGTCGAAAGGTGGAAAATTCTAAAAATAAAATGGCAAATTGAATAGAAAAATTTGTGTCGACAAATATTTTGACATTAGATACATCACTGCTTATCGACATTAAGTGCACCTATAAGCCTGAGCGGCGGTTAACAACGAGCGGTGTCCGACTTAGACGATGATCATCGGCGCGCATAACGCGTTCGCCTATGTGGGTCAACGAGACCGCACTTACTAATTTTCAATGAGTCTTGACAACATGAATAAACAAGACAAACCAAAAGTTTATTAATGAAGCATTAATTAAGTGATTGCATTTCTAAGAAGCGAATTTAATTTAAAGCGTCTCCTGTACATCCGTCTAATCCGAATTTAAATCGGAGTATAACGGCCAAAAAAAACAACTAATTCGATTGAATTTGTTAAGGTAGTTGTCGTGTAAAATGCGTTGCCCACGAAATTACCTTAGTTTTTGATATATTATTCAAACTATAAATATCTAACTTATTTTAAAATTTAAAAATTATTTACAGTTTTGTAAATTGTACAATTAACATTGCAACGAAAGTAGTTATTTTACCACATTTTTCATTTTGTTAAAAAAACCGTCTGGCGATTTGTCTAAAAAACTAAGTCAATGTAAAATGATTTACAATAACATTTTGAAAAAAAAATTACCATTTAGTTTTGGTAAAAATCGCACTTAAAAAAATGTAAAATCAACGTTATAGGTACATACAAAAGTAGTAATTTCATCACACTTCATTTTATTAAAAAAAAACTCGTTGAACGATTTGTTTAAAAAAATACGTTAAGGTAAAATTATGATATTAACATTTCGAAAAGAAAAAAAATACATATTCTTTAGTTTTGGCAAAAATCTCTCTCAAAAATTGTACAATTAACTTTACAGGAAAACTAGATGTTTCGCCTTACTTGATTTTATTTAAAAAACCGTATTAAAAACCCAAAAATAATTTGTTTCCTTACAAAATGTTAAAATGATGTTATATTAACAGTTTGGAAAACAAAAAATAATAATTATCAATAAAACAATTTTTTAATAATTTTTGGACCTTACCGTCACACGACAAATCTTACGTCACACGATAAATTTAAAGAAGAAACTCGTGATAAAAAACATAAAAACATTATACACGACAACTTGCCGTTTGTCAACTGAGTCCAGTCATAAACGACTTCATTCGAGTCTAATTTATTTTAATTAACTGTCCAATATAGTATAATGTATATCCTTCTACATTATAATATTTTGTACAATTACTTGAGATTAATTAGACTCGAATGAATTTGTTTACGTGATTGGATTCTGTTGATAATCGGCGAGTTGTTGTGTGCGTTGGTGTATTATTCATAGCAAAGTCTATTCTTCTATTTTGTCTATTCTTCAAGACGGTTTTATTCAAGAACGGTTAGAGGATTAGGTTGAAATTAATATTAAATACTAAGATCTACGATTGCATATTCCTGTTAAAGGCTTGTAACTCTATGTAATAAAAAGATACGGTCTTTCAATATCGCCTATTTTATACTGACTCTTTCATTGATAGAATCTTGAAATTTCCTACGGAGGAACCTCTCTTTGCACAAAGGAAAAATTCGAAAATTAATTTCCCATTTCACGTGGAGTTGTTATTACGTGACAAAGTTAATTTTTTGGTTTTTGGTTTTTGGCACTTACTAAGTTTACTATAATATAAGGGTAAGATACTTACTAAGCTTTACGATAATACGATATGAGGGTACCAAATTTTCGGTGCGCGTGTCTTACTCGTACTTGACCGTCTTTTTATACTTTTTTTTGGTAGTGCTGAACTTATTGTTTCCGTAATTCCGTAGTGCTGAACTTATTGTTAATGTTAAACAAGTTACTTATTGATACTTGTTTAACAATTAGTTCGGCATATCCGTCTGTCCGTCTGCCACGCTCTCGGAGCATCTATAGTTTAAACTTATAAACTTATGTGCATGAAATTATATATATTCTCTATATAAAGGTCTCAATTAATATGTATAGCAAAATAGTAAAAAGAAATATGTTTAGTGTACCCCCTCATCCAACATACTTTACATTGCAAAGATTTTTTTTCTGCCCATACAACTAAAGTGGATTAAGTATGATGGAATAGAAATTTTGAAATTAATTGGGGTTCAATTTATTATTTTTAACTTTTATGCTTTTGCGAAATGTAAAACATCAAAATGACGCACAACGCGTCCTTCAACTCCAATTTTTCAACTGACAGTATTTCGGTTCATTTGCATCAATATTTTTAGGAGACGTAGACAATTGCTTAACCTAATATGTGCGCGTACTGTGTGTACCGCCGTACATGAATGTGCCGAACGCGTACTAGGCCGGCTAAACAGAAAAAGAAAAAAATAGTAAAATTAAAAGAAAGAAAAAATAGGTTTAAAGGAGAGAAGCGAAAGTTAATTTTATTCTTAATTTTTAATCACGCAAATGAAAGCTTTCTAAAATAACTGAATTATCCGTTGACAGTTGCAATTAAGAACAAAATTTGAATGCCGATTCGCCTACGGATCGTGTAAACAGTCCGAGCAGAAGCGAACTTCATTTACTTAAACATATACAAAAGGTACACATTGTAATGGCGCACGTTGCCTGAAGAAATGTGCTGCTCATCCGCTCTTTCGTAATTTCACTTTTAATAATTTACTTTTACGAGAATCCAGTGGCGGCACCGCGTAACTGGAGCAGAACCGCGCTCCGTCAGATCTGCTCGAAGACAAAGTTTGCGCTGCCCCGTTATGTCCGAGCCGCGAACACCGGGCCTGTCCGCGAGAAGTATCGGTTACGGCTAGGGTTGCCATATCTAAAATCGCTTTTTCCGGGACATTTCTAATACAGAGTGCGGATGTTTAATATAAGTCAAAGTTACGAGGAAAACCTCATTAAATTAACATTATTTATTCCTTTGTATTACCATTGTATTGCAAAAATTAACATATTGTAATTACTAGTAGTTTAAGGAAAATAGTTTAACTAAGCAAAAGATTTTTTTTCAACTCAACGAAATATTCAGGTCAATAAAAATTGTCTTCTGCTACTAAATGTAAAGTAAATTTTTTAACGAAAGTGACTGACTCATTAAATAAAGATAATTTAACACAAAAACAATCGTTACGTTAATCACATCTATACAAATTATTAAAAGCTGATACTAATATCTGGCGGAAGAAATGTTTAAAGATTTACTTAATTTTGTAATTTAACAATGACGGTATTTAATTTATTATGTTTTTGTTTTGATTTAATTATTTTAATCAATTTATTACCATGAGGATTATTCAATAGCGATTGTTAAATTCTGGACTCTTTGACTAGATCCGCAATCATTCGGATCCGGTTTTCCCATTGATTGAGCTATTAAAATGGCAATGCGGTCATGGCATGTATAGGTTCGCGGAAAATTACAATAAAGACATTTTTAAGACTGCTCATTTTTTACATTTTGCAGGACAAACTTATTACATTCCTGGACACGGGACAGCATGACAAATTCCGGGATAATTCCGGAAATCCCGGATACCTGGCAACCCTGATTACGGCACTCTTATACAACGTAGTCAAGTAGATCTCGTATCTAGTGGTACGATGTATAAAATTTGTCAAGTATAACTCGCACTGTGTCCAGAAAAAAATTACCCTTTTAAAGCTTAACATTTCGTAAGCGGATTCCTGTATCGAAGTAGTGTGCGTGACATACTCTGAATATCTTTGAAAGACATTTTCAACGATACTGTACACAACGTGATGCTAACGGAAACCTGCCCACTTTAAAATACCCTATAACCATGCCAAATTTTAAGTTCATGGCGCTAATATTCTGTGAATAAAACGGCATATAGACGGACATAGCGAAACAAGGGTTCCTAATGTGGCTTCAAAACCTTAAAAATATTCCAGCCTATGGCTCTAACAATTTTAATAACAAGTCGATATGTTTCCTCATAATCGCAAGAGTGAAATCGAGTTCGATGAAACGGATGACTTAACTTTTTAGGGAAATTTCGCAAAAAATCTCATTTTTCTGCAATATCGACTTGAAATTCGGGGTTACTTTTACTGTATCTTCACAGACTAACCTTGTCAAATGTTTTAAGGATGGGGGCATTTCAACATTTTTAAAGTATTGCCAAAAATTCATCTTTAAAAGCAAAAAAAACAGCAAAAGTAAACACATAATCCCCATTAGAATGTACGATCCTACAACTTTTGTCTGTAAAGTTTTTTCATCCCTCTTTCGAAAAAATAAAACGTCATAATTGTATTTCAGCTCGACGCACGTGAGATATAATACTTTATTGTTTTTTAATTATTTTATATAAAAAAACGCCCCCACACGACGTCATTTCATTGGAAAATATTTCTTTGCGAAAATATAATTTTCCTGCATTCTAAATGCATCTGCAAACGAAAATTTCGCTATTTCATTCAATAGTGATCATTTTGTCTCGTCGGATGTAGATAGATATGCCATGTAGTGTAATGTAGTTATACTAAATTCGTCATTGTACTCGTTGGTAGATATGCCATCTAGTATAATACTAAATTCTTCGTTGTAATAAATTAACTACTCAAATGCCAATATTGTTACTCTGTCGCAGCGTATAACGGTGAAATGCTTTCCAAGTATAGTTTCTATTTATGGGTTTCTTATTTTAATTTATACGAATAATTCTATTTATTAAAATGAGATAGATGTTTGTTTTGATTGTACTTAAAATAGAAGATTCTTTTTTAGATTAAATCGCGTAAGCTTTGTGTTTTAAATTTATTTATTTTATAATGTGATTGTGAAATTATTTGTAAACAGCGGATAATGTTGTTTTTATCGTGTGTCACAGTTAATCGATTATTACTGCACTCGCTCAACTGTCTTTTGTATGTTATAATTTCGTTAATTTTATATATTTTGAAATATAATTTTCGGAAAATATTAATCCCTAAATTGTTTTCTTACTATTTATTTATTCTTTCAAGTTGCTTATACTAAACCCTTTCTATGAGTGGAAGAAAAAATAAAACATTGCGGAAAAATTGGCAAAGCCGGATGTTAAAAATTTGACGCATCTCTTTCACTGAGCTGCTTGCTCGTTCACCCGATGACGAACATGCTGTATACTTAAGACGAAGGCGATTTAATTCTTAGATTCTAAAAATAAACGATGATGTAACCAGATTAATTTGCTTATCGCAATTGAAAACGTTGTCTTAAGCGATATCATAAATTAATGTTTATCCATATCTATGTTTATTTTTATTATCGTCCAATTTCTCGTTGATTACGTTTACAACTTGACGAATGTCTGCAAGAAGTAATGAGCTCCTCCGAAGAGAAAGAAAAACTCCGAAGAGAAAGAAACCCTTTTAAGATATATTTATTTTGTAGGTACCTGTTCTCCAAGCTGGCTGGCTTCTTTCCTGATTTTGATTCATATAAGATGCAATTGCACGCTTCGCGGAATGTTTGGGTCATAACACTGCACTTGCTGGCGAATCCATTTGCAATCGAAACCAATATCGCTTTAGTGCTTCATGTTACTATCGAGGAATATTCCCTCACCTTTATATCGGCACACGTTTTAAAGCCAGTTTTGTATTGAAAAACGGTGATACGTCGAACGATGAACGAAATAAACTCAATCATACTTTGTAAGGATGCTACTGTTAATCGAATTTATATATGGTTAATTTAGTTGGTCACCTGGCCTTACAAATCAATTTGATTTACTATTTCCACAACTATTCCACAGAATATAGCAATAGAATTTACTATATATATATATATATATATGTATATGTATATGTATATGTATATGTATATGTATATGTATATGTATATGTATATGTATATGTATATGTATATGTATATGTATATGTATATGTATATGTATATGTATATGTATATGTATATGTATATGTATATGTATATGTATATATATATATATATATATATATATATATATATATATATATATATATATATATATAATAAGGGCGCGTCTTCCTGGGGGGATGTAGGAAAGGGGGAGAAATCATAAAAAGATCATAATGGGGGCCCAATGTGTTCCGACATTCTAAAGAAAAATTAATTTCAGTAAATCCACTTAATAATTCATTCGGTAGTATACAAGCATTAACATAGGATTAATACAATTTCATTATATAATTATACTTAATTATTTTTAAGAATAATTACCAAAGTTATAATTTATTAAATTTTGCTTATAATTGAGAAATAAATATTGTGAAAATTATTAGTTTTTTATTGTAACAACGAAAAAAAAAGGGGCACAAATATATTTTGTTTATAATCGGAGAGGCTCAACGCAAAAAAAGGTTGCGAATTTCTGATTTATACTATACCATATATTTACTATTTCATTTCGAATTTTACTATTTCTATATACGCACTATTTCTAATAGTTTTTATAAGTTATTTCATGTTCAAAGATTAAGGGTAAAGATTAGGGGGTAATTTGACATGCCATAATTGCGATTGTAGTTTTGCTTGTGTGAATTAAATATAAAGATTCTCTCATTAGGTATATTACCGGTTATTATTCAAATATAAATTAAGTATGTGTGGGCTGTCATAACGTATGGTTGTCCTATGAATTTATTGCGGCAATATTAATTTAAATATTGTGAAGTCGCGGTACTGATGAAGAAACCGAACGCTTATAAATAGAGATGTGTCATATATTAACCACAAAAGCAAATAAATAAAATTACAGAGCCGTTCATGTAAATTAATGTCACACCTGTATTCTTAACACTGACTCATCCAGATCGTGATTAGTCAATAAGCGGAACAATGTATGTTGTAATAGAAACGTAACCATATTAGATTGAACTTTTTGTTTAGTTTGAGCAGCCCAAACTCCGTCTTCGTAGTCGTTTAATATCTTTTAAAGATACCATTCGTGTATATGTAGGTTACAAGTTTTTTTTTATATTATACAAGATGGTAATATTAAAATGGAAAGTTAATTTGGACGTTCTATAAAATCAGTAATATATGCTAATTATTAGCAACATTTGTCAGAAATAATATATTAGCCGTCATAGCAGATAATGATTTATGTAAGTTCTTTGCACCGACGATAAGTATATAAACATATTATCAGTAAACCTATCGCTAGATGGATCAATGCATATAATGGTAAAATGAGGTTAAAAAACAAAGTGATAAACATATCTTTTAGAATTATCGTTTTATTAAGGATAAACGCATTTAGCGGTGAAATGCTTTCCAATTTTTTTTAAAACTATTATCAAGAGTCCAGAACTTGGGACAGTATTAGCTATTGTTAATGTGATTAATCAACGCTAGAATAATGCTATCATAGACCCCCCTCGACTGTGCAAATCTTACAGTTGTAAAATAATATTAGTACCTAAAATTTACATTATGCATAAATTACGTTATAGACGGTAGGAACACGATTAAAGTTGGTCCATCAAATTTCGATCACCTGTACCAATACATAATATTTTTATTTTATCTATGTTTAACTTATTTCAGTAAATGACAAAAAAAATAGGCACACAAGTGTTTAAATACACGGACGATGCGTCGAACATTTGACTCGATAGCATAAACTAAATGTTCTACTGCAAACATTTAAATCTAATAAAAACGAGGTTAAATTATTTATGCAAAACAAGCAAAGGATGAGACGCGGATTGTATACTTATAGCTTGCTTATTTAGAATTTAAAAATTGCTGGTAAATTTTATATTAACTCTCAAAGAATAACGTGAAACTAAGTGTAAAATTAATAAAAACCGAATATTAAAATTTTAAAGAAAGACCGATTGAGATAATCTTATTAACTAAATAGAAAAACAAGAAACATTTTTCTAAATTAGGAAGGTAGTATTGAATAAAGAAATGATAATAATATTTTTATACATAATTGTCCCTTGCATATGTCCCTAGCATATACGATAAAGTTTAATTATTTTTCAGTTCTTTTACATATATAATTTTCAAAAATATTCAGACTGAGGATTTATGGAATATTTATTTGGAAGATGTCGAATGATTTACGATGGCATAGTATTTGTTATTTTCGACATTCGAGTGTTTACTTCATCTAATATGAATTTAGTATACGCTTAAAAGAATTAATTATTTTTATTATCGTTACTTTCGTTAACTTGTCACTAAACGACCGGTACATTTATACATTATGGCATACCTGATATCCATCTTAATTCCGACATCGTTCACAAAAATTTCGACATCGTACGTAAAAAAATACGTACTAAGCCAACGGTTTAGTTTTTTTGTAATTCTAGTTCTAGTGTAATAGTAATTCTAGTCTAATTTTATTTCATTATATTAAGAAAAAAGGTAATTAAAAGAATTTTAATTTAAATTGTTTTGTTTATCCGAAAATTTTTTGCAATTATTTGCATAAATATTTTTATTTTAGGTCTTCTCAAGATATTTTTGATTAAGTCTAGTATCGATAGTAAAAATGAAAGCTTCCAAATTATGTAATACATGCAATGTAGGTTTGAGGTAATGCTTTTTATCATAATGATTTGGAAGAAACAGCGACATAGTGAGATTTGAACCCGAAATCAGCAGCGTGCTAATCCGATGGGTTGTTGCCTCAGCCATATGGGTTTTTAACCATAGTTGGTATTATTTTTGCTTATTTTTAGTATAGAAATTTCTAAGAAAAATTTGGATGCATTTCCTCGGAATTAGTGGCGCGTCTTACAAATCATATGCACAAAAATGCTGATCCCAAACTGAAAATCCCAGACTGTGCCACCTTGTGTAAGTTTTATTGAACCAGTATTAAAACAGACTACCTATTACGCCATGTGTTAAACATTATTTGCCTGGAAATGAGCGTATACATAACATGCTCTTTTATGTACTACGTAATACGACATGTAATAGCCAATTTATATACAAAATGTAAAATAATTGCCCTTCTGTTGTAATGATATTTAAATGAACTATACATAGCTATGGCCAATTAGCCAATTATAATTATAAACAAAAAGGGTGCGGTGGCGGGCGCGCCCTAGTTGCGGGGTTGAATTCGTGGCGACCGCAGTTATCGACCAGGCCAGCGAACGTTAAGATTGACCTCGCGTGCTGACGAAAGAGGTGAGGCGGCGTTATTTCTAGCGGACAATATAATTCTACTGTGCAGAAGCGAAAATTAATATATTCTATAAACAATAAACATTCCAACTTATCTACGTTTCGTTTTTGATTCGTACTCTCTCAAACCCTGTTTTATGTCTCCATTTTTTTGTAGATATCGTGCCTTTTGTACACTTCTTTTCCCTCTCTGCTTTAAAGCTTTATTATTTTCGTTTTTTAATCTAATTCTCTGCCTGAAAGTAATTTTTTTTTATATGTATGTATATAGGTTAAACAGACGTACGAGCCTCCTCGCCTTTTACTGTAAGTAAATATATAAACGTATTATTCAACCAATGTAAGTAATTTAATGAAACGTTTTGTGCTCAATAATAGTGCATACTTTCATGCTACCTGCTCAAGGTTTTGTCAATCGATCAAGAGCGAAACGTGACTGTCTTGCGTCAACAGCGTGAATGAATCGCTTCGAAATACATATATCGTTTAGAACCATCACGATAATTTTAAATATCGTTGAGTACACGCTATTGTGCTTTGGCCGAGGAAGGTCGTCTTTATTTATTGCAACCAAACGTCTTGTCTAAAATTACTGTTTACTTTAATACATTTTACTTCGAGCATCGATTTTACTAAGGAAAACATCTACATATATTTATGTATTTCCCTTGTTACAATATTATGTTTAAAAACGACTATATTTTCTGTTCTCATATATAGAACAGAAAATATAAGTTGCCGTGCTCGCTTCCTTAATAGCATCTTAATGTAAGTTTTTTTGAGATATATAAATAACGGTCGGACGTTGGTCCCCGCCTGCGATCAACGTGCTGCTGCTGATTCATGATTTTTTTTTGTTTAAATCATCACGATGATATTAAACATCTACATATATTATTAAACATAAACATCTACATATATTTATGTATTTCCCTTGTTACAATATTATGTTCAAAAACGACTATTTTCTGTTCTCATATATAGATATGAGAACAGAAAGTATAAGTTGCCGTGCTCGCTTCCTTAATAGCATCTTAATGTAAGTTTTTTTGAGATATATAAATAACGGTCGGACGTTGGTCCCCGCCTGCGATCAACGTGCTGCTGCTGATTCACGATTTTTTTTTGTTTAAATCATCACGATGATATTAGCGAAGACGCATTTTAGAGTAAATAAGTTCATTAATACAAAACTTTGATTCAATATTTTTTTTAATTCATGAGTGATTCATATAGGTTTGTAGTTGGAATGTGGCGTATAATAAGGTAACATAAAGTCCAACTAAAAATATTAAGATTCAAATTTATCAACGACAATGGAAGTTTATACTTTACCGTATATATTTAGATTTTGTGTTTTATTTACTGTATTGAGTAACATTGTTATGAAAAATTAAAAAGCTATTATGAAATATATTATAGATTATAGATTTGAAACGAGCTCTATAACCGATATGGTATATTTATTTCTACCTTAAAAGAGCGTTACGCCTTCGAGTGATATCTTCGACGGATCAAATCAATTTTATCTATTTGTTTGTTAATGCACAAAAAAGTGCAATGACAAGTGACATGCGACTGAATTGAAATGAAGCGGTGACAGATGTGAGATAGTAAAATAACGGCACCGTCCCACGCAGATGACAGCAAATTCAGCTTCCGTCCTACGAGTTTATATTAATGTCCTTCTGTCAAATACACAACAGCGTAATACTCTCTTTATCCTTTATGATGCTACATTCATAACGCGATGGTCTACATATAAGAATTTACTTTGTAGAATTGTCTAATATTACCAGCTTCAACCAAATAATACACGGGAAACGATATAGATATTACTCTGACTTTTTCTAATCTCTCTTAATATAAAATTTTCCAAAAACACTTACGTGAGCGGAAATCTATATTATAATAACCTTATAAGTACATTGTCTGCTCGGCAGAACTTTATTGAGATTAGTGTGTAAGCGAAACAATTTGTTACATAATGTCCGGCTCCGCATTACGCGTGCGCCATTACCGCACTCTGTGTATTGTATTTAAAAACAATTGTGTGTTTATTTAAATATTCCGTTGACTCCGTGACTATAATAAATGATGTTGATGTGAATTGTAACAAATTTCACGAATTCAGGTCACCGCTCGCGCTTAAATGCCAAGTGTTGGGCAGCGTACGTAAGTTCTCTTTCACACTTACAAGGAAACTCGCTTGTAATACTAATGTGTTCGATTGAACGTCGCCGTTGTTCGATTTGGAGAATTACATTGATCGTATTGACGATATTCATTAGAATCGTCACGATAACGGCCACGTGATAGCGCAGCGAGCAGATATTCTTGTATATAATGAGATGATAATTTGCTAAGCCCGCATTCTAATTTTACAACGTACGTTTGCAAATTATAATTAGTACAATTTTTGTCTATTTACATAATGACGTTGATAACTCGAAACAAGGTTCTGGAAATGTACATCGAGTACATATCAAGTAATTATTTCACATGTTCGAATTATGCAAATATGATGAAGTCGCAACAGTATTAAACGCCCTTACAATAGTCCATTAACTAGAACAATACTCAAAAGATACCGTCTATAGTTGTTATAAGTTAATATTTTTAAAAGATGTTTCAATAATATAAAAATACACTATGAGGAGCATTTTCTAAGCAAAAGTGGATAATTCATAGAGGTACAACCGTCTCGCCAGCGTAAGGCGGGTTTACTGTATTCGATAATAATTTATGTAGATACCACGAGGGCAGCTTAGAGGTGAGGTGAAGTTAAGTGAGAGAGGAAAAGGTAATTCTCTTGTTTTGCTCAAGATCGATCTTTTACATGCGTGAATAAGAGAACTGACGCAGGAATTATTCATTATCACTTTCGTCGCCCACCGTGAAAGTCGCTTTAGTTTGTGTTTTAGGGATAGAGCTGTGAACGTCCCTAAAACACATATTATTATAATAATATGTGTTTTAGGGATAGGGCTGTGAACGCCTCTAAAACACATATTATTATAATAATGTGTTTTAGGGGCGTTCACAGCCCTATTCCTAAAACACAAACTAAAACGACTTTATTATAAATAATATTTATAATTTAATTAAAAATATACACTTAGATTTAATGTCGCTAGGTATACGGTGTGAATATAATTTCGCACGGTTAATGTTTAATCAAACTTTGAGTTTCTTCACCTAATAATATCAATAAAGTGATAAGAAAATATTTCATGAATTCAATTTGAGACTTTCTTTTTCGCATAGAAACTGAATTTTCAAGTGTTAATTTTTGCTGAGTTCACTTTTTGAGAGAAAAATAGCTGAAGAAATTTTGATCCAATAAATCGTCATTGGATTATTCCGTTCGCCCAAACAAATTTTTCCGATGGGACTAGGGATGCCTGACTTGGTGTATTAAAAAAAATTCTCTACGTTTGCTAGACAGGTGTTTATGGTCCTAATGACTCATTCTATTATTGAAACGGCTTAGTAATAATTAACAATAAACGAAATTTTTTGAGTAATGTTACAGTTAAACA
The DNA here is from genome assembly GCA_039881145.1 of Druceiella hillmani. Taxonomy (NCBI): domain Eukaryota; kingdom Metazoa; phylum Arthropoda; class Insecta; order Lepidoptera; family Hepialidae; genus Druceiella; species Druceiella hillmani. The sequence continues at coordinate 29,501,941 of JAYKKI010000003.1, read as the reverse complement.
AATATTATAGGGTTGCTTAATATTTAATTAAAGCTGTAATTTTTCCTTCTTGGTTGATATCTAATGGAAGAAACAGAAAATTTTGCAATATTTTCTTATAGATTGTGAATATTAATTTCTGTCCTGGCGCCTCAAATATGTAATAAGTATAAATGTACGTAATGGTACTTAAAGTGTTGTTTTTTTTTCTAAAGTTGCGCATTGCGTCGCGATGTGCTTGTTGCCGAGATCACCATACAAGGTTTTCCCGAACTAGCATATGACATAATTCTTTTTCGTACTTACGTAGCCGAGTGATAATAAGATGTAATAAATGATACGAAAAGCGCATCTCAATCGTAAGCAATTTAGCAATATTATAAATGAATAGAAGTGGTGTCATTTCAAAGGTCAGTGTAGATTTATCTCGTTAAGTGTAGCGCGAGTTGATAATAATTATTGCAAGGAAAATTGTTTTAACCTAGCGTTAGAAGGAAAGATATAATTAAATTTTTGATGGCAAAAAACAATATTTTTTGAGTTTCGTACCTCAAAAAACGAATCCCTTATGAGATCACTCATGTGTCTGTCTGTCAGTCCATAAGCCACAGTGAATTTTCTTAGTAACTATGCGACGTAGAAACTTGAAATAGTAATACATCTTATTATCTTACATATTTTACATTTAACTTGTTTTAAATATTCGTATACGAATGAAAATTTACCCCTCTTTCAACGTCATAAAGTATTCAGAAGTTAATTTTTTAATTTTAAATGTCATGATGAGTTTGTCATAAGGAATGAGGATACAATATATTTTTTCATAATTTTTAATTGAAGATTTAAAAAGATATTCTAAAAAAGATGCCAAAATAGGGTATTCCGCCTTGTGTCAAATTATTACTGAAAACAAATCATGAAAAAATATGGTTTGGTAAAAATTGAATATTACAGGAAAACTATATAGCATTTAACTTTTAAAATTTTTGAAATATGCACCATACTTTTCCGTCTGTGGGAGATATAATATATTTACGTTGTGAAAAATTAATATTGATAAATAGCTTAATATAAATATTATGTACCTTTAAATGTTTGCAAGTGCCTAAATGTGTACGGAACCATCGTAGTCCGAGTTCTACTCGTACTTGACAGGTTTATTATTAATCAAATACAAAACACGACGTAGATTGTTTTTGGTCGATGAACTTTTTGATTGTTTACTATACATACTCATACGAAATGGAGAGTTTTAAAATGCTTATGAGCCTATGATACTCGACTCAAATAACATTTAATATCTTTTAACGTAGGCGATCAAAAGAGCTTCGAAAATAAAAGCAAATAAAGAGTAAGATAGTTATTATTATTGAGAGGTCTTAAGGTTTCAGTGGATTATTGCCGTGTCGCGATCTATTAGCCGGCTGGGCGAGTCTTATCATATATACTGTTCGGACATTCTATTAATAATGTGTTTGTAACCTCAATCGGTAATGTATCGATATGTGAAAATAGATACGGGCGGCCTTGGCGAGTCGATTAGGTGACTTCTCTATTTCGGTATCAGTATTTTTGTGCTTAATGACCGTAGTCATGCTTACACATTTTGGTGTGACATTTCAATAGATAAAGCTCAATTAAATATTAAAGTTAGTAAGCTTTTATTTATTCATTTCCTCCAGTGGTTTATATTGGAAAGGCATGCTATGAAGCAATGTGCCTTTATGTGAATTTTATCGCGCAATGGTGCATGTGTAAATTAAATAAAAAAACCTGTCAAGCATGAGTGGAACTCGCGCTATGAGGGTTCCATACACATTTAGACATTTATAAAAAACTATTTACAAAATTTGCACTGCAAATTAACGATTTTTTTTACTTGTGCTGTGAAACCTTGATTCTTGCCAAATTTCATAATTCTGGGTAAACTCAGGAAGTACTCTATAGGTTTTGATTTACTTGCTAGTGTCTAAAATGTCACCATATTAAGCGAGCAGATGTCCTTTTTCCTCCATTGCGCGGAGTTTTGGATCTTCCCTCGTACTTGGAAATCTTATCTTTGAGCGGAGCCTTATCTTGAAATATGTTAGCGATTTACGATTAGTTCGTATAAATGTTGATAATAATAACAAAGTATAATTCTTGTTACCTTTATTTGTTTTGATATATTTATTGTTTTGTTTATTTAATAAACACAGTGTAAGGTTATATGCACGAATATAGAATCCATCTGTCTTCCAAAAACGTAGGTCGGTGTCATCACGAGACAAGCTTTTATTTTTGCTGTATTGGCTTCTTATATATAGGTATCATTCTTCTTTCCTTAGCACCTGGCGGTAGATGGATAAAAACAAACGAATAAAAAATTTATTATTTTTTATGGCATCTAATAGAAACCAGTAACCAGTACATATAGCTGGGTAATGTTAGTGACCATCGTAAATTGCTTCGTGTTTTCATTAACCGATAAGGAAAAATCTTCTTCAATAATGAGTTACTTTTTCGTTTTTCTATTCAGTTTCCTTTAGAAACAAACGATGAACGAAGTACTTTTTAACAAATCAAGTTACAATATGAATACCTCGTAATATAAAGTAACAACCAAAACCTCAAGGTGCAAAATATTTCGATAGGTGCATAGTTAGGTATATCACGTATGAACTCGCACACATTTTCTGAAATAACAAGTTCGTCCTAAAATAGTATTTTCCTTGATGTTCATGTAATGTAGTCACAGTGTGATCAGTATCGGTCATTGTCTCGTCGTGTTTCAGTATCCGTCATTACCTGGTTGCAATTAGTTTACAAAAACTATACTCCAATAAGAGCCAAACGTTACACAGTTTTGTCATTGTGGATAACCATTATCATCTACCCGGTAATTGCCTGTTTTTTTGTTATATTCTATTTTTCTTCCAAATTATAATAGTTTGTCAACATTCTGTGGAGTATTCAAAGACGCTTTAAATGATCCTTCGCAAGAGAAGACATTAAGTGTAATTGGCTTAAATGTTCCTGTCAATGGAGCTGTGATTAGATAATAATCTTCGAAGTATTGAAGGCAATTATATTAATGTCTCGTCATACGATGGGCGAACATTTTGTAGCGTTTGTAGGACAAAATTAAACAATGAATTTGATTAACTATTCTATGATAAATAACTATATACTAGTATTGTTTATTAATTAATAAACTTAATACAGTACTTTGAAAGTTAAATGTGGTGGTATTTTTCGGAAATAAAAATAAGGGACCAGCCTACCACGAAGAGGAAGGTGTTTAGTGCGTGTTAACCACTTCTTAAAAATGATGATGAATGTACACAATGTCTTCCATATTAGTTACAGGCGATGTGTTATACATTTTATACCAATTATTGCATATGTAAATAAATATATACTAGTATTGTTTATTTATTAATAAACTCAATATACTACTTTAAACGTTTAATGTGATGGTATTTTTTGAAAATAAAAATAAGAAACAAGTCTACTACGAAGAGGAAGATGTTTAATACGTGTTAACCACTTCTTAAAAGTGATGATAAATGTACACAATATCTTCTATATTGTAGGCAATGTATGTGTCATACAATTCATACCCATTATTGCATTTGTAAATTAATTGTCATACCGAGTGGGCAGTGCACAGTTATACTAAGTTAAAAACAGCCACTTTGCTTACGACTGACCTTGACTGTAGTGAGAAGTGAGTGTCTACGATACGGGCGAGATATTATCGATGTCTTATCTTAATTATATTCACGCCGATGTTACTCAGTTTCATTCCCGCGCCAGCGATAAATCAAGTGCAAAATCGTGTGAGCGTGTAACGAATGAAATCGATTGAGATTTTGATACGGGCGTATTAGTAATTAGATCCGATTGCTAATGGAGACATACCTATTTCTTTAAAGATAATGTGACTAGTGGCGTGTCACCGTCATCTGTGCGCGTCACGCATTGTCTGTCAGAATGGCACGTTGCTTGCCTAATGTGGTTTCGATATCAATTTGCAATAATTATTGAAATAAATTAAGAACTAATGTCATTGTGTGTATACATATACATGTGTATATAAACATAAAAAAAAATCACCCTCCTGCGAAATTTGTGTCAAATAAAATATTTCATGTTAGCCATCGATGGAGAATTCCGAACGGAGCGGAAAAGTGTTGTCATTACTGTAATGTAAAGAAAATGATGTAGGTATTTCGATATAATGAAAAAAATCGGTCAAGTGCAAGCTATACTTGCACAAATGGTGTATTCGTACCTGAGCCAAATTAAAAAGTTTGAAAATCGTATGGAGGATAAAAGTTGTTCCGTACAACGTGAGAAATGTTTTTGTCAAAAAAATGTTTCTCTAACAAATCGTTCAGCAGTTATAAGGAAATAAACAATTCGATCGTTTATAACAATTAATCGCGATAGAATTTTCCAATTTTGGTTCAATCTATGCTTAATTCCCAATGTTCATGATCCACTAGATTTTTCTGTTAACCACTGAAATTAATCCCCAGAATCATAACTGAACCTTTTATGTTTCACGTCCATAATTCGATCACCATACTATATCTCTGTGTTAAATTTAAAAATCAATTTTATGTCGAATAGCTTCGCGAAAATCGCCTGTGACAGACGAACGGACGAACACCGAAGGGTCACTTTTGACAATTTTGCCATGGAACATTACATTGAATTGGTTATAGTAAATAGGCTGTAGTGTAGTGAAAATTTGTATTAAATTTTCTTTAAAATTAAAAGCTGCGAATATATTAACGTGTATCTTCCTCGGTTATGCTTATACCAGGATCGTAGCGTATTCCAACATCTATTATTGATAGGTATTCCGGTTATATCTACAGAAGGGCTGACTTTTCAAAGATACGAATGAAATATTAAAGATACAGCTTGTAGTTATTAAAAAATTTATGCAGGTTTGAACCGAGAGTGAGAGGGTTCTTCGAGAGCAGATCGGCGCGCCGCGGGCGCATTGTGCGCGCGGTGAAAGGCGCCTGCGAGCGGCCCGCCCGTGGGAACCGACCGACGGATACGTTGGAACGTTGCTGCATTCATCTCGAATCTTGATAGTATTGATTTGACAAGAGATTATGATTAAGATAAAATATGTTCATTATAGACGTCGTTTATAATTTAACAACCTTTTACCCGCGGCTTCGTTCGCGTGGTTACAGCTACAACCTTATAGCTTTATTTTTGTGACTGTAATAAAAATGCCAATGAAGACAGAGTTATTTTCCCCTAAATAGGGATTAAAGGGAATGATTCTGGTGCTTCTTTATATTACGTAAGTAGCATTTCAAAAATCACTTCGACCCGTTGCTTTTTTATTCCGTTTGTGCATTTTTTCAGTTCCAAATAAGAATTTTCCTGAAGGAAAGAGATTTGTTAGGATAAAAGTAACCCATGTCATTTCTCGGCCTCCTAACTATCTCTGTGCAAAAATCATATCGCTCTATAGTCTCCATCTCCGATGTCGTAGCTCTCGGCATTAGAGATGGATAGACAAATACACTTTCGTAGTTAGACAAATACACTTTCGTAGTTTTCGTAGTAATATTACTTAAGATCCAAGGATAGAAGTCCAGGGATAAAAGTGTCCTGTGCTCGCACATCTTATGTTCGGGCTCGTGCAGAGCATGAAGCAGGCTAGTGTACTGAGCGCGTGCAATACACGTTCTGTTCGTGCAACGAATGAAACAGACTCGCGTACTGAGCGCGTGTAGTTCACGCTCTTTTCGTGCAAAGCATGAAACAGGCTAGCGTACTGAGCGCGTTCAGTTCACGTTCTGTTCATGCAACGCATGAAACAGGTTAGCACACTGCGCGCGTGCAGTTCACGTTTTGTTCGTGCAATGCATGAAACAGGCTCTCGCAATGCGCGCGTGCAGTTCATGCGTTCTCTGTTCGTGTGTAATAATAAATACGTATATTATTATTTATATTCTCTTGACAATGTCGCACGATACGATGGTTGCTTTTCTAATTGCTGCCTCGGCAATTTTGCACCTGATCGTGTAAAAACAACGAAACGAACATGACAGTGGTGGCAGATTAAGTTATACAAGCAAAGACTTAGTGTATTTTCTAACTTAAGAATTCAATACATAAGCGGATATTATAGATTTTTTTTAAAAATGGCACCGATTAAATATAGGTATTTATTACAAATGATCGATCCAACAATTATTAAACAATATACTGGCAATAACACCATCTATTTTCGTTGAATACAGATTAAGTTTAACTCTACGATTTCAAGCTACAGGAGACTCGTAAACCAGCTATAATATCTTTCCAGAATATCAAAACGAAGCATTTGCATAATTATTCCTGAAGTATGTTTTTTATCGATAACAGAAGCTTAGAAGAACAAAATGTATTGGTATTTAGTATTTTATTACTTAAACTTTTGCATGTAACAAACAAAAAACAATCAATATCAATCGTCTAAAAACAATATTAATCATTTTTGAAGTTTAAAGAAATAATTACTGTTAAATTACTGAGTTTGAAGTATCTGTAGAGTAATTATCATGACTGTAATTATCATGTTTTGCTCACTCTGTGGTTGATGAAAAGTTGTCAAAAGAAAATAAAAACCTAATTAATTTATCTCGATATGGATCAATTTCAACTCCTATTGCAACACTTATTTCGTTCCAAGCGTCTTCTGTAGAGTTCTTTTTAAAATTATTAATAACTTTAGGGTCCATCTAAATTAGAAAACTTTCATTTAAACATAAACTCATCTCGTCGTTCTATTCCATTATTACGAAAAATGCGTCTTTCCTTCATTGCTGACAATAACAAATTGAGGGTAGAGCGCGAACAGCACGCGAGCAGCGCAGGCGCAGTTAACGCATGCGCGCGGCACATGTGCTTAACAAAAGCTGCGCGCGCACAAAAATTGTACAGAAATGCGCACTCGCATGGGAAACACACGTGCGTTCGTTGCGCAATTCGCCAATGTGTACGAATCTTAACATATTTTGGTTATACATTACCATTATTCATAAACATAAAATTATCATAGTTTTAAAGAAAAATGAATACATTTATAATAATAAAGTTTTATGACAATTGATGTAATAATACACTTTTACATTTAAGTGACCGCCCGCTATATATGGCTGTTGTAGTAGATTGTAATAGAAGTTGAAGTTGTTAAAAATTATAGTAGTACTTTGGTGATAGTGTAAAGCGCGAGATTGTAAACGAAGTGTAACTCGCATGCTGTGGACTGTGGACAAAAGAAAGTGCGAGGAGAGCGGTGCCGGGGCGGAGAGTGATGTTGGGCGGCGGCGGGCGGCGATAGAGCGGCGATAGGGCGGCGGAGTGGCGGCGGGCGCGGCGGGCGGTGCGGCGCGCGCCTCGCCGCCGTCCGGCTCGGACCGCGAGCTGCTCGCCGAGCTGCGCTGGCTGCCCGACGGGGAGCTGCGCGAGTGCCTCGGCGAGTACCCCGACTTCCTCTACCACGTGGCGCGCGACCGCTTCGGCCGCCTCTACTTCCGCGTCGTGCGCTCGCTCCTGCTCGACCGAGGTACCGCATGGGCCGCGTCGCCACCGCATCGTAATGCATCGCTTCCATCGTCCGCCATCATCGCACAAAGCGTTCATCGTGCACTTCATCATCTCTCAGTAAAGCTAACTGTACAGCGGCATGCGATCTTCACATTTGAGGCCAAAACGAATAATACCCATTTTTTCATTTAACATACCCTGCAAATTGACCCGGGTTTATTTTTTCAATCAGTTACTGACTTTGCTAAACTTCTTATGTAATAATTACCAGTACTTATTAATCGAAAATTAATTTAAGCAACTCTTATGGCCATTTGTGTGAAGCGGCCTTATTCGAAATTGTACATTACTAACTCCTACTTTCATAGTAAGTAAATGAAAATTGGAAATACTATGTAATACGTTTTGAAGTTTTGAAGAAGAATTCAAAGAAATTATGGAATCTGCGAAAAAATATAGTTTCTGCAATTCCTTAAAGTAAAGATTTAATAGTAACTATTTTTGTAAATATTGTGCTACTAATAATAACGTCATAACTGTATGACGTCTTATCTTTATTTATATTTTAATTCATTAATTGCCGGTTTTATTATAGTCATAAACAATTAAAAAATAATTCAATAGTTACACGTGTATAATCTTACGCAGTGAAGATACACCGCAAAGGCATGTCGGTCGTTTCCGGTAACGAATAGCGGTTCCGGAATGGCATCTAGTATCATAACAATCATTATCTCACGCTAATCATTTGTGACGACTCTATTGTAAATTTGTCTGAAAACTGTGTATTACATATCATTGTAAATGTTTGTCACCATCATTTTCTTCCTCGTAACCGATGACGTTGTACTCAATAGACATTATATACTCTTGTCGATGTGTGTGTCTGTAGTAGTGTATCTCTTTTAGATCATTTACTTGCGGTGCCTGGAATCTGTTCTCCAACTCCGCCAGTGCGTGTTCCTTTTGTCTTTTTTGTCATTAGCTTGTCTCTAAGTTCTACAACTAATCTGTTCTCATGTGCCACAAAATTATCCGAGTAATTTGCGCCAAGCATCCAAATCTCTTCCTTTGTTGTTTGCATGCCAAGATAATGATGTATTTTGTTTGATTTAGAGTACCGAGGTGATTCTGTTATAATCCGGAATACTTTATTGGGGAACTTTCGCAGAATCGCAATATTCGAGTTATTGGTCGTGTTCCATAGTTGAATACAGTAGGACAAAATTGATTTCATAATATTTAGTTTTATATACTAATAGTTTATCGTTTTTGTTAAGTCTTTTTCTCTCTCAATTAACCAGTTGATTGAGTCTTACCGGATGTCTCTTTTTTATCAATGTGTGTTCTCCATATTCGACTTCTAACCAACTACGTACCCAAGTATCTTCCTGTGTTTTATGTGGCAGTATGTCCGTACCTAGTTAGACACTCAACATATCATATAACGGAAAAGGACCAAAAAAAGCCAAAAGCGACCTACGAGTTGGAGAAAGGATGTTTAGAAAAGAGATAATTGTTTACAAGACAAGTTAAATTCTTTTGAGGACCAATTTACAGCGCCAATGCCATGTCTATTTAATGTAACGTCATTGCTCATAACACCTGTTGTTTAATATTGCACGTTTAAATTAGCGACTAAACGAAATACTTAAATCATATTTTTTGTATTATTCATACAGACATGTGGACACAAGAAAATGATTTCGATTTGTCTCTAATTTATAAATGTTATAGATCATTATTCACGTGCTTGTACTATTGGAAAGGAACTAATTCAAGAGAATTATTATGTGTTGAAACTTGCGACTATTGTAAACTATAGCATCAATAACAGACAATATATTAACGAAACACTTGTATGATTTCTTTAAATTAAGAAAAATAAAAATATTTTAAAACTTTTAATATCCTCTTGAATAAGGGCTTTGCCGTATATATTTGTACCGTGTATTATGTCTAGCATTTAGTCGGTGGAAGGATTGTAGTTGTTACAGAATTATGTAAATATAATATATACAATTATTACAAATAATTACACGATTATTGAAGAAACGATATGTTTTATATTTTCACTTTTGTTACTATTCCATCTTGTAATAGTTAAATGTAACTTAGCTCTAATTGCGATAAATGTAAAACTTCGAATCTCCTAGTTAATTATACGTTTTTGTGTTTTAATTTCAGTTAATTTACGTATATTAATTATTCCTTATTTATTATTATGTGAGAACTATTGAAGCGCATATTGCCTTTTGTACGTTTTAAAATTACTGATAAATCAATAATGGTGAATATATTTTTTTATATAGATTTTAAGATTTATGTGATATATGTGGAGATTTTGATTTAACGCATAAACCTATCAAATTGACAAGTAAATTTAAACCAGTTTTTATAAAGGTATATCTTACATATCTTAGCTTTTTTTGTATTTCTGGCTTTATTGTCTACATTGCATTATAAGTAGGTGTACTTGATGGAACTCTTATTTCCATATGTTTCAGCTCATACATGTTTTATTAGGTTCTGAATGCAAATCTTAATGAATATGTTACTTATCGTTGAACAATGTAGCATTGTAATTTAAGTGGTCGCTTTTAATAATTGACACGTAATTTGGTGGTCTAATACTTGTTAGTGTACAAAGTGCTGACAGTCGGCGAATGAGCACGACTATAGTACATTATACCTTGCATGTAATTTCGTCCAATTAGAGGCCTCTTTCTGGCCTAGTTGATGCGCTAAGATCGCTTACTGAGATATTCGAACGCTACTGCACAATAATTAGTAGAGGTATCTGAATTTAAGTAGGTAATATTGAAAACAATAATAAGTATCGTAAATACGGTATGTGACAATTTTTGAAAGTGTTTAAAATTGTTCGAAATTTATTGTCTAAGTATAGAATTATCATATTTTCCCTGAAACCGTATTTAAGCTGAAAAAACTGACTTTTATGCAATCATACAAGGCTTCTCATCAAAATACTTTATCACGTGATATCCAAATTGCATTACGTCACGATACGCCAAACAAATAATTGTAAAGGGGAGATTGTATCCCTTTTCACACACTTTCATCATTCTACAATGGCAGATAAATATTGTCTCTGGAATTTTGGTTATGGGATCGCGCTTTCTTGCTTACACAATTATTTGAAGATGGTCGTATATTAATACATTATGTTCTGTATTTAATTGTGCATTTTGATGGCGCGCGTTTTTATTGGCGGACAATTTGTGTTTCTGAGTTTAGCCTTAATATTAAAATAATGTTACTTTTCGTTAATATTAAAATAATGTAAAAATTCTATAAAATTTATTGCAGTCAAATGTCGTTTTTTTAATCCAGAAATAAAGACATACATTAATCAGATATTTTTTTATACATCTTGCAAATATCGTTAACGGTCGAACGCCGTCCAAATGCTCTCATAATAAAATTTTGTTGAGCGATAAATGGAGCCGTCGACTGTAAAAGTGTTGAAAGCGCATATCTCAACGATAGTTCGCCGTGGTTTATAAACAAACGTCTGTCGTTCGTGCAGCAGGCGGCGGCCTTGGACGAATAAGGCAATGCACTACGGCACGGGACGGAAGTGATGCAACGCGCGGCGACTGCGACACGCCTGAGTCGAATTATTCTATGTACCCGCTCATTGTCCACGGGCTGCACCTCTAGCGGTGCATCTGTATTATTTATCGAGTTAATTACGACCACGATTATACACGGAATCGGTAGTTATCTCGGCTAAATATAACTGTATGCATTCGTCTTACGATGCCGTACTGTCTCGAATGTATTGCAGGTATTTAATATAACATGATAATTAAAATCGGTCCAGAAAACGAAATTAATTTTGTGCTGCTAATTTAAATTTAGTTCAACGAAATTATTTTACTGTCTTTTATTCGAAACGTTACGGTGACTATGGACCGATATAAAAATGCGCTTTGCGGAAAAGACATCTCGGGAGAATTTATTTAACAGTTTGGAAATAGCGTTTCCCGTTATAACGTGGTGAGTTTAATGCCGTTAAATGCGGCGTTAACCGCATTCAGCATAGTTATCGCGGTAATTGTGAAATGAGATCTTGGTATATGGTTAAACTTAACCTGCAGTTCAATTACTCTAGTTTTTTTTAAAACACCTGTAGTTGATGGTAAAAGTTGTCTCATTAAATATAAAGAGGTAATATTTTTTCTTCATAAAATATCTTTTGTTCAAGTTTAAAACAAGAAATAATTTCTAAGATCGCTGCAAAATTAGTCACTTTACAGTTATCACGCAGCGAAAGGAGAGGAGGCTTGCTTAGGCATAGGGCGTGACCTCGGTATGGCTTTTAGAATGCGCGAACCGCAAGAAGGTCGATAAGGTGTGGCCTTATTTCGTTGTGGAGCATTTTCAACGGTTAGTGTGTAAGAGAATGCAGATTACAAGATTTTTGAAACAAGGTCCATTACGTAACGAAACATAATTTCGAAACACGAGCCGTAATATTAAAATATACGGACACATTTATTTGAATTTGTATATATTTTTGCTATTTACATTTACTATGTGGCTAAGAAATTGAGTCTGTTGCTAAGTCTCTAAGTACTAACTGCTGACAAGAGTTGTCCTACTACGAACATTAACGCGATAAATTGGTCTACGCTTTCTACTAGGCTTGTAATTTTTCTTTAGCAATAAACAGGGATGGGGTTTGATTTCTGCTTGCTTTAGTGCTTTTGCAATTTATTTAATTTTGCAACTTTTGAAGTGAAAGTTTTTTAGTGAAATTTTCTCTTTTTCGCATCAGGACAACACGTCACGTCTTCCCAACATCATATCTCATTTACTAATAGAGAACGTAAGTAGTTTTTTTTGTTTTTTTTTTCTTTGCTTCTAATTAAGAAGTTTTATTTGAATGTTGAATTATAAATACACTATATGGGTAAATAAAATTATATGGTTTATGTCGCTATTGAAGAAAATAGGCCGACAGATTTCGTGATCAGTATAACAAAATAATTTACATTTCAAAAAATACGTGAAGTTTCCTGTTTTTAGGTTTCCGAACCTTAAAGGGGGAAAATGAAACTATTATAAGACTTTACTGATGTGTCTGTTCACCACCGTTTTCCCCACAAATCGTTTGATTTAAACTTTAAATTTTATATTGTAATAAAGCATATTAACCCCATCTACCTTAAAAATATTTATAGATCAATTTTAGAGGGGCAAGTGGAATACTCGATTTTTTGAAATCTATTTATTGTATATTATTTATTGAAAGAGCTGACTATAAAGTCCCAAAGCTGTTTTCTTCGGAATTTTAAGTAAGATAATTTTAGAGATAAGAAAGCATTTCCTCGCGCTAATCTCCGAAACTGCCAAGTCACTATTAGGAAAAAAAATGTCAAACACGAATAGAACTCGCTCTACGAGGGTTCCAAACACATTTAGGTACTTATAGATACATGATATTTCTATTAAACTACTTACGAATATAATTTTTTTCCACACTAAATGTGTACTACCCTGAACTACTTACTATATCTTTTACAGACGTAAAACATGGTGTGTATTTCAAGAATTATAAGATCTAGGATAACTGCTATAGTTTCCCTTTAATCTCCTAGTCAGGTTTGACCAACGCTGTTTTCTTCATGATTGTTGGCTCTGTAGTTTCGGAAATAAGTTGAGGGGGGGGGGATCATGCTGCATTTTCGTATATTTTTAAGATATGTTTAAATATCTAATTTAAAAATACGAAAAAAATATTTTTGTATTTTTCATAAGAAGCTCTTTGAAATAATATATCACGTGGTATATAAAACTGAAAAAAAATGACAAGTCCTTTATTTATATCCCCTTTAATTCATATATCAATACTTATAAAAAGTTGCAGGAAACTTGAAATTTGACACAGCAAAACATATTGAACTATTGTGGCAGATTTAAAGTTTCTGCGTTGCACGGTTTTTGTGAAAATCGATTGCGACTATGGAAAAACATAAATATATTGCCTATTTCCTAAATCTCTCGCAGGCGTAAAACCATAGTGCTCGTTTTAAAAATTATGACATCTAGAATCCATCGCTGTTATTTTCCTATAATGGGTGGTCTTATAAAAGCTCATATTTTTCCAAAATTTTAGGTTGAGTAGTCTCAGAAACAAGGGGACTGACGGATATTTTTTGTATATTTTTGAGTACATCTCTGAGGATATGAAAATCATAAAAAATATTTTTGAGACCCTATAACTGTCACTTTCAAATGATATCCCACACTATATACAGAAATTAAAAAAAATTCTCTCCAAAATTTCCAAACAAATATTTTAGCGTTTTTGTTATTGAGATATTTGCAACAATATGTTTTTATAACTTTATCAAATTTCAAGTTTCCCCGTCAATCAGTTTCTGAGAAAATTGCCTGTGATGGACGGACAGACAGATATATTAGTGATTTTATAAGGGTCCCATTTTTCCTTTTGAGGTACGGAACCCTAAAAATTATAAATTTTTATAGCACTTGAGAAATTCACTATACTTTGACACTTGTGAAAGATACACCAGGCAATATTTATGTATTGTAAAATAATATGTATAAACACATAAATTTTAATAAGTACATTTAAATTTTTGTGTCTCAGTATGTACTGAACCCTCGCAGTGCGAGTTGTTTTCCTAGAACATATTTTATTTATTTTTCCCTTAACATATTTTTATTTAGTTACTACCCTTTGAAATTGTACACCCACTGAAAAGTAACGCTTAATATTAGGCATCAAATAGTCATGAAATGTGTCGTTAGCAGAAATTATCTGCTCATTGCCAGATTACTGAAATAAGACTATATAAGGCGTTTTCAGTACTTGGCCTAGTGACCGCATAGAAAAATTATGTGACATCGGCAACGTTTGATTGCAAGGCATCCTGCTAACATCTTTTACTTTGTTTTTTTTTATATAATTTGTATAAGTATATTTTAAAAACGGCTAGAGATTTGTCCGTGTAAAAATGTATGGCCCAGCAGATGTTGTTCGAGAATTTTACCTAAATGTCTTATTTAAAATACCATCAGGTGCTCTACTCTGGTGGCAAAACTACCACCTACTTGTTTTTAACTTTCAAAATAACGGTCCTAAAATTGTCATTCAAACACGTTCCCAGGCGCACAATGTATGGTTCATCTTTACAATACCTAATTAGTGGCATGGTCTATTCCAATGGCCCGTTCAGAGACAAAGTAATTTAAACAGTTATTTCCCACGTGGCAACAGTAAGCGGTAGGGCTAGATTCATTATGTAGAAGTCAACGTAATTGCAGTCACCGTCATATGACTGGCCTTTATTAAATGAAGAGGTTTTATGCAATTTTAATGCAGGCCTCAATTTCCATGATTTAATGCAGGCCTCAATTTCCATGATAATATACAGCTTGCGTTATATCAGATAATACTGTGTGTTTATGTTATGTATTGTAGACGCTTCGCAAATTGTAATACGTAATCAAACCGAAGATAAGATTATTTAGCAAGTATTGATTGTTTCATGGACTGTTATCAATCATGTCAAATTGGTAATTACAGATTACAACCGACTCCGTCTGGTTATAATTTCTGTAAGTGTCCTCCCAGACCGTGAAGTTATTTACACATCAAACGATTTCAGCATTTTTTCTTATGTAAAAAAATATTTTTCTGTAAATACTTGTGAAAAGCATATAAAGGCGATATTTGCAATATCGTCCCTTTCGCGTTATTTTTAGCTTCTTACCTAGCTACAGACTTTCGGGATGTAAGTTAAATTTTCCAATAAGGAATGAATTTTGGAAAGTTACCTTTACAGATTTGCATCGATCCCCTCTAAATCAGTATTTGAACATAATATAGTTCTCTTCTGTTTCCGTGTTACATAAACGTCCAAAAAATGATTTATCTGATGACGTAACAAATTCAAGTCACAATGACAAATGAATTATTACTTAATAATGTGAATACATTTGTTAATAGGATTTTTTCTTATAAATTGATTGATGATTTTATACAGAAAATCTGAAAGCTTTACTTTGGAGTAAATAGAAATATCAATGATGCTCATGTCACAACGTAATCTAATTTTTTTTTTTGGAAAAATATTTAAATAGAAGACGAATGTTATAAAAAATAATTTTTGTGAATATGGATAGAGCAAGAATAAACGTCCTACTATTTGTTAAGTTTATATTAACTTACTTGCTAAGCAAGGAAAAACACAAAGTATTATTTAATTAGAAACTCAAATTGGAAACTCAATTGGAAAACCAAACTAATTACTTAAAAACATACAAAATACTTGAAACAAATTATGTGAAGTAATAATATAAATTAAAGAAGAATTTACGAAAATTATTGATTGAATCGGAAATAGTTAAGTTAGAAAATAATTAACAAAAGTTAGCAAATAATTAACAAAAGTTAGCAAATAATTAAAAATATGAAATAAATAAAGTTCGTGACTATCTTTTTAATTATTGTCTCGCTTACTATTTTTCCATTAATTTGTTTATTGAACATTTAGAGAATTTAAAACGCCAGTAAAAAATGCAGAACTCATAACAGAAATGAAAAAAAATCCTATAGCGGGTTGATTTTTTTCGTGTATCCTATCGGGCGCAGTTTCATTAATCTTTTAAAATGAAGTTGAGATACCATTTAGATTCTTTCATTTTTAAGCCCAGTTTGCAAAAGTTAAGCTTAGAAATGACGTGCAATGTGGCTCCTGCTCTAATGTTTTAACCATGAGTTTCAAATCGGAATAACTCTAGCATACCAGAATTTTTTACCTGCACCAAACTACTCGCGAAGTTGATCGAAGTTAGGCGAAGAGAATAGTGTACTTCGATTCGCTTTGTGCAACCTCGCCTCGCCTCGGTCGACTTCCGATCGCTGTCGATTTTTTGCGCCCGAGCAAAGGACTTCGCGAAGTTAGCGTACGAGACACTCACGGTGAATGAGCTCCTCGCTAGGTTGCACGAGTGTGTAGTAACGTACTTCAAACTGCGATCAACTTCGACGAGTACTTCATCGAAGTAACTTCGCGAGTAGTGTAGAGGGCGTTTTATCTTATGCGTATTACGATACGCGCGCAGTTTTTTCGTAACCGCAGTGGCGCTCGTTTATCAACGCCCGATATATTAAATTACTCGTGTTTAATACTCACGCTGAAAGACGTACTTAATTACTTCAAGAACAACCTATGTACTAAGTTTCAAGCTTGTCCCATTTGTAGGAATTCCTTAAAATCGCCAATCTTAGTATCTCAATTTGGGGCTGAATTATGAAAAACGCGAAAACTAGTTTTTAATTATTTATCACAAATAATAATTCCAGGTTTCTGGCGGAATAGTTCTTGAGATATAAAAGTTCTATAGATACACGGCTCTGTTTTAATAACTTGACTGTGGGGGTTGAAATTTCGAAAAAAACACTCAAACATTTAAATATTTGTAACGAAAACTCTACATACTAAACTTCTGAATCCCAATATAGGCAAGTTATAAAAAAAATGTGGAAGTTTCTATAAAACATCCCCTATTTTAATACCTTAATTTAAGATTACAATTTTGGAAAAGGCTGTAACACATGCAATAAAGAGCCTGTAAAAAAAATCCCATACTAGCAATTCCTATTTTACAGAAATATAGAATAGTTTTACACTGAGGAGAAGAATCCCCACAATTCCTTCTTTAGTGGGGGTAAACCCCCAACAAATAAACGTGGTCTCCAAATTTCTTCTTTCGACGTCTATGAGTTCGGGCTGGGTGACGGTGAAACAGTAAATTTTTCTATTATTTTATTTATACATATATCTTTGTGTACCTCTACGAATAAGTATATCGAACACTAGTCACCCGACTATAGCACAGTGTATGTATGTAGGTATGTCCACATGTCACATGTGCCGGAACGGCTAATGCGATTTGGACAAATGAGCTATGGTTATTATTCTCGTAACCTTCCGGGTGTCCTGACAAATGACGTCACGATTCATGCAATATGACGCTTAGAGTCGCCATTTTGTCTAACGTGAAAAAAAAAATTCGAAAAGGCCAATAAGACGGCTGTCAACTTAAAGGTCTTGATCGGATTTATAAAATATTGAATACTTTGTAAAGACAAATTCGACCTTTAATAAAAAAAATGTATACAAACTCGCCAAGCGACTTACAGCTCGACTTTTGTCTAATCGATAATGTGAATTAAAAATGTGGTTTTTAAACTTTGAAACGCATTTGGTGTTTCGCATTGAATCCCGAGAAAAAAATATATATTCCACCCCAGTTCTCTTCCTTGAAAGGGTTTTTAAAGATGACTTTTGTAATGGTCTTGTATGAAAATTTTGGATAAAAGAAAAAAATTGAATGAATTAATTTACCTGAATATATCATGAAGGGTAGAAAAAAAAAGTTTTAAAAACAAATTCAAAAATACCTATGTAAAAATATAAAAAATGCGGGTAAAAATAATAGCATTATGACAGGTGACAAAATTTGTATGAAAATGTTGGATAAAAGTTAAAAATTGAATGAATTAATTTATCTGAATCTATCATGAAGGGTAGAAAAAAAACTTTTAGAAACAAGATCCAAAATATCTATATAAAATATAAAAAATGCTGGTAACAATTATAGCAGACATATATATGACAGGTTGGAAAATTTGTTACGAATTTGTTTTCTAAACTTTGTAGTCGAGTTTTTTCTTGTTAGGGGAAAAACTTGTTTTCACTGTCATTAATGTCACTTCAATGAGCGCAGCTCTGGCGAAGTTCTCAGTCATTGCGATCGAACAATAGTGAAAAATGTTCACGCAGATGAAAAATCGTGATGTTGAATAATGGAAGTGCGTTGCACAATTCTGATTACTCTCCTTCTCTGTGAGCACCATCGCTTGGTTTTTCCATTGATTGATAAGAAAATACTAATTACTTTAATTGTTGATCATGTCAGGAAAAACTCTTACGCTGCCGTGGGAAACTACATGTTCATAATTTGTTACGGTAAATGAAACGTTAAGAATGTAATTAATGTATACAACTTGAATTTGTAATTCTTAAAATAATAGAAATTAATATATTGGAATGAGATTCGTACTGAACTCTCGACTTCAGATAAAAGTGTTTGAATTAGCCCATAACGTAAGTGAAAAGCTTGGTTCCACTACTCGCAAATTACACTGTGACACGTGATAAAATTACAGTTTGGCTCTTAGCTTTAATATTGCTCACAGGAACTAGTCGATGCTTTTAAAAATAGTATTGATTTCTGTATAAGAGGAAGGTGGGGTATGCCGGTGTGGAGAGGGAGCTTAAATCCTACTGAATTGTATTAATCAATTAGTTATTATTTGAATATCTTGCAGACGAAAGGGGTATATACAGTTTGCCATAACAATTATAAATTCCAATGTCGTTTATATGTGAGTCACATAGCGAAGTTGTCCCTCGACTCGTTTCACAGAGTAGACGCGGTCGGGAGCGGGATGCGGCACCTTCGTTAGCGGCATCGGCGCGGGCCTGCGCCGCATACCGATGCCGCCGTCGGACCGTTATTCACGTAGGCCGTGCGATTTGTATTCAGGAACGCTACGGCGCCGCCAATTATTATTGTTCAGCGGCGTCGCGATAACGACGTACGCGCAGTAGAGGGATGAGACTAGCAAAGCTTACTTAGATATCGGCACCGGCCTTCGAAACTTGTAACGACCAAAGCGAGCATCGCTCATGAATATGCTGAATATCGGTTTAGGTCGGAATGTAATCAAAATCACTCTGTTCAACAGATGCTTTTGTTTGGGCCCTGTTTTTGTTCTGTAAGAGTTACCTAGTAGTATGGAGATATAACAAGCTTTGTTGCTTCCCGAGTTCAAAATAAGACGATTATAGTCAATCAAATTTTCTTATATTTCATCTTATCTATCTCTTGTTATTTATATTTCAACATTAACTGAATATGTTAAATGTTAATGGTTAAATGTCGTGCAGTGCACACAATGCGTGCACCGCGTCGCATCATCGAAGCGGTACAACGTGACTCGACGATTTAAAAATAAAATCGTTTTTGGGTTTTATATATTTAGTGCTGCCAGTAATATTTCACAGAGAGAAGTATTGATTATGCCTTTCTCAATTTTTTATGGGGATTATGTTTATGATGATGAAACGGTTTAAATATAGTTATGATTGAGAAAATGTGGAAAGTGCAAGATAATTTTTTATTGAGAAATGAATTATTTTTTCGTAACAAAGGCACGAATTAAAAAAATTGTATATATTATTTTTGTCTTACATTTTCAAGGGGAATTGGAACAAAATATTCTTACTATCTCAATTAACCAACACCCGAGCATATTAAAAATAATAAGTAGGACATGACCATCAAACATTCAAACCTTATCTTCTTCGATTTACGGCAATTCGACAGAGATAGGACCATTTCTTTTTTTAGTAAATTATCTTCGTAAACATATAGGATATTGAAATGGTCAACAATTTTACCTCCATTTCGAATGGTGATGGAAATTTTAATTTAGTCGAGGGAAAATTTGAAATTTCGTATCTTAATTTTACAATTAAATTGGATTTTATTTGTTAAATTTGGAATCCAGAATATATTTTATATATTCGATTGATCTGAACGGACAAACCCAAACACTCGCGTCTAAGGTTTCCCAGGGACAAGAACGATTATTGTCCGGTCAAATGAGGAATAAACCTCAAAATGAAAAGTGCAAACCTTAAATATTTGTATAGACTTTTGTTTTGAAGTTTTAAAGATGGGCTAAAACGTTCTATAAGACATCGTGTCCGCTAATTGAGGTATGAACGGTTACGAAATTGTTTTTTTTTTTGTAAATATCTTGCTTCCTATACCTCACATGTCGTTAGAGTTTTTACAAAACTTGTAGAACATAAAATTCCCTACAAGTTTGGTAATGTCCATTTTTTTTATGATTAGCTGTTTTCAAGATATAGCGCCGAGAATGGGAAGTGTTCATTCGTTTATAGAACAGCGCTGCGTAAACTCTGGTACCAGTTGCTTAGACACAGTTACCAGTCTGGTACTAGTTACTCAGTCTTCTGTAGACAATTTATAAACTTAATTATATGACGATGTGTTATTATTGTTATTAATAAAGTAGGAAAATTGTTTACTTAATTTTTATTTCGACTTATTTGATTGTAGTAATTAGACATTCATGAAATATTAAGTCGTGGTGTTAAGATTACAAGAAACAGTTTAAATAAATAACATTTATTAACGATAAAATATACTATAGGTACATGAGTCGATGTGCGAAAGTAGTTTTGTAGATATGTCGCGTAAATTATATTTTGCACAACCTCTTATATCGCCTTCATTACCAGGTTACAAAGCAACATTCTAAATGATGGTATCGAAAACGAAAATGGGTGCAATCGATTGCTTTGGTGTTCACGCTCGCCACCGACTGAGCGTCGCAGTGAATCGATGCAATTTTTAATTATTGGCTTCTTGGCCAATGCAGCTTCACGCGAATGCGTCTCCGCGCTCTACGTCGGATGCATACGTCTAGTCACAACAGCAGTCGATACGCGCGCACCGAACGCATCGCACACGACCGTACTGTCTTTCTCGCGAGAAGTCCGCGGAACGCGTTAACATCGTAAAATAAATAAATCGAGTCTTAATAAAACGATATAGTCAACAATACTAGAAAATAGCTGTAATTACCCCTCAATGTACGATAAGTGGAAAATGGAATTGTGTCTGAGGTGATCGGCCGCGTCTGAAGTTATTGTTATCATTACTGAACGCTAATAACAAATAACGTGACGAGTTACTAGATAATTCGGGTGTGCGAGTGCTTCGGATTTGTGAAGAATATGTCGTGACAATTGGCTAAAATACTACTTTTATTTAAATACGATTGCAGTGTCTGGAGAATTGAGCCTGTCGGTATCGTTTGTCATAGGTAATAAACCAGTTTCTCGATAATGTACAATGTCACTACGGTCACAACAAAGGAATTCTACGTTGTTCGCAGGCAGAAGTTTAACTGACATTTTTGTTCCGTGTGGAAATATATATATATATATATATATATATATATATATATATATATATATATTTAATTTTTTTTTTTTTTTGTATCTTGTATTGAATATAATCTATCTAGAGTTCAGTTTGCATGCCTTAATTATCATATAACTTTTTTAAATCTTAAATAATATGGCTACTCTCAGCACCATGGTCTGTATGTCATTCGTTACTTGGAATCATTAAGATGCCTGCTGTTATGAGTTATGATTGATGAACAGCAGTCCATTGTGTTAATTTTTACAGTTTCACCTTAATGGAAATAAACATGCAGTCAGAATATTTTTCATTACTGCGCTCTTATTCAAAGTATTTCGACTTTTGGAGTGAGGTTGTTAATAGCTTTTTGAAATTGTATTGGTATAGTGGATCATTGTTATTTCAGCATTCCACCGTTTCATTGTCAAATCGATTTGTCATCGCTATTGTTTTCGGCCTTTACCGCTGTTGATTTACCAAGTGTTACAAATAAATAAATAATTCAATTTATTTTTCATCACTTTAAATGACAGGAATAATGTTCTTCCGGACATTTTACCTACTTTAGTTAACCCGAATTTAGCCTTATTTGGTTATAATTTATATTATAGTGATAACGAAATGTTTAATAAATATAAATGTTTAAAATCAGGGGATAAATATAATTAGATGTTGATTTACCAAGTGTTACAAATAAATAAATAATTCAATTTATTTTTCATCACTTTAAATAACAGGCATAATGTTTTTCCGGACATTTTACCTACTTTAGTTTACCTGAATTTTGCGTTATTTGGTTATAATTTATATTATAGTGATAACAAAACGTTTAATTAATATAAATATTTAAAATCGGGAGATAAATATAATTAGACGGAGAGCACTAAGCAGAAAATACATAATTTCCATACGGAGCAAGTTTCGAAAATAAAAATTGAAGACTTTTGAAAAATTTAAAAAAAATGCTCGGTGAAAAAGCAAACATACAATAATGAAATATTAATTACCACTAAAATTATATTACCTCTTACTCTGTTAAGTTACCTCTATTAAATTATCCCTCACTCTTCTTATCATAGATTTGGTATAAATACAAGTATCTACAATTTTTCGAAAATTTTTAGATCCATGGTTGAAAATTAGAGTGGGGGAGGACACATAATACGTCATTTTAAAGCCTAACACTCCACTAACTACAAAGCCTAACCACCGAAAATACGTGAAAAAAATGTTTACCTCCATGTTACATGTACGAGAGATTTTTCTATATGAAGCGTATACTTGCAAAATCTCATGCACATAGGTCTAGAACTATAGAAATTGTGAGGTTGTGACGGACGAATGGACATGATGAAATTTAAGGGTTTTTTATCCTCTGCGGAAACGTGGAAACCACATCGGATAATTGGTGAAATGTAGGGCAAATAAAAATGTGGAAACGTCTTAAATACTTAAACATCAAGACTGATATTTGTATGTAATGGGAAACTGTGACATTAATATATAGCAGGTGCATAACTGACATTGTATTTTATATGGGAAAGGTCAATGTACTCTTTAATTTAATATTTTCATCACTCAACTGTATTGGTAAACAAAATAGTATATTTAAATATAATCTCGTCATGTCAGCCTCACAATTTCTACAATTTTAGGCATATTTGAATGAAATTTTTCATGTAAATGATTCATATCATCATCTCAATTAATATGTGGCAAAATGTGAAAAATATTCTGCTGCTCGCGTATTCTATTGAGTGGGGTTTCATTGAATAGATCTTCTAAAATTAAATTGAAATTTAATGAAAATTAGAGGTTTTTCTTTTTAAACTCCGTTTGCTAAATATTACGTTTCAAAGTGTCCTGTAATGTGTTCTGTCTCTAATTTTTCAGCTATGAGTTTGTAAAATCTCAAAAAAATTAAAAAAAAGAAACTTTTGCCATTTAGCATTTATACATTAAATTATTTTGGTTAACCTGCGTTAAAAAATTGAGGAGATATGGCTACTCTGTGCGCGTTCTGACATGCAATTAGTTAGATTTTGAAAAATTTCCCTTATGAAGTGTCACTCGCGTAACTAAGACGAAACTATTAGAATCACATTTCTAAAAACAGCTTTAGCTACAAAACAAAAGAGGCGGTGACAAAAGAACATATTTGTTAGCTTGACACAAGAAAAACATTACTCTTATTTTGAGTTTGCCGTAGTCGAGTGATGCGCGTGCGAGCTATCTTTCCAATCTTTATTTGCAATTAAATGAAATTTCTATTATTTCTACTTTCTTTAAGTTCTTTACCACCACCTAGGTTTCATTGTATTGCAACATCTTCAGGTGGGCTATTAGCAAATAATCTTTGCTAATTGCCCACCTGAAGATGTTGTAAGCGATATAGTTACATCAGAATAAAGGATTATAGGGCTCCTATACATTATAGATTGATTTATATGTGTCGGCGCTGAACGAAAACTTACACAGGCACGAAAATAAATCTTCAATGTAAAAGTCAATTTTCAAATTAGTTTTGAGGTTTCGTCAATTAGAGCGGAAACAACTTTTCAGCAGTCTTCACTTGTAATCTTACTGAAACTTTTCACCTAAAGATCGACTATGAAGCGGGTGACTTGAACATAGCTAGTAACCGACATTGGAATATCTTGAAATTGTGATAATACGCTCTATGTAACGAGGACGTACTCTAGCATAACAAAAATTACCGTTATGCTCGTTAGTTATTACTTGAAGTTGCACGCATTTTGGTTTCAATTACTTTACGGCAATTGAGGCCGACAATACTTTATCATTTTGTCTTTCGATTATAAGATATCCCATACAACTCGAGATGAATGTACCTACCTTGCTACAATATTTTTGTGAATTTATTAATGCCGTGAGCGATTTGAATATATACGCGACTGTTTTTTAAACTTTTCACTATTCCATATTTAAGACGTAAACATTTAGGCTAGATTTACACTATCGTACCGGTCACGGTCCGCTCGGTCTAGTAGTAATACATTCATATGTGCAACTTGAAGCTCAAGCTCCGTTCCGGTGTGATCACGTTCCGGTACCGATCAATCAAAAACAATACTTTACTGGAGCGTGATCGAACTTGTTCCTTTAAACTTAACAAACCTTTCTTCATCGTTCATTAAATGGCAATAAAGTGTATTATTATCATGACCTTCAAGTCTTGTTTCTTACACTTGGATATATCATTGACCTCATTTTGCTATCTATTTAAGATTTTTTAAATTTCCTATATAAGGAAATGTATTTTAGTTAATTATATATATATATATTATTTAGTTAATTATATATACTATAGGGAAGAGATTAAATGATATTTTTGTAGTAAATTACAACAAATTATATCCGATGCAATATTCAAATGAAAAAATAGACTGAAAGCGGATCGAGAGCTGATCGTGAATGGTCGTTAGTGTTAATTGATCCTTATGGTCTCACGGGTCTAGTGACTGTCTGGCATAGTTAGAGTTTGATGATACAAAACTATTTCGGGGAAGAAGTACCTATATTTTATACTTACATATGTTTGAAGGTTAACGTAGTGACAAAAAAAATGATTTTTTTAATCTCTGCGTGTGACGTATGATGTGACGTTAAATGAAAACTGATATAAGGTATAACTCTTTTATGGGTGGAAAAAAAAACAAAATGGTTTAACACATACTTGAAGACTTACAAAAACGTGCTTGGCATTTTCTTAATTGTAAGAATTAATTAGAATAATCTGAAAAAAGATTGTAAGCATATACGGGGGTTAATATCGAATAATGAATATTATGGTAACTTCTAAAATTCACCATAATATTATTTATTATGAACATTTTAATTAATGAAATTGAAATAACGGTTAAAATATTGATTATAATGAAAAAATAATTGCTATAAATTTTTATTAGATGCACATCAACGATTGTTTTTTCCATATATCAATTATTTTTTACATTATTACAATGTTATATCGCACTTTATCTCATAACTCTAACTATGCCAGACAGTCACTAGACCCGTGAGACCATAAGGACTTAAAGGTTACGTGCGCTATTCCACCTAAAAGTATTAAACATAAAATAAAGAAAAGCGTTTGTTACGGAACTAACTGGATGGTAAGTTCGTTCGCGTTATTAATAGAGGAATTAGAAGTTAAAGATCCCAAAAAGTTTTGAAAACTTTTTAAGCAGAGAGACACTGACTAGGTTGATCTTAAAATTTAAATTTTTCTCTTAATCGCTTTCATATATGTCTGCCATACTCATATCTTCTAATTTTTTTGCACTTGCGTCATTGTAGTTATTTATATAGCGTAGAGTAAATTTTCTCGTCGGCTCTTATATTCTCCTAAATACTGATAAATTCTGAATTTAAATTGGAAATAAATCTGGGCGATATATTCTTTTATCTCATACCGTCATTTTGACGGTTATTATCTCTCTTTCACGCTAGGGCAATGATGACGGAAGACATTGTCTTCTGCAGATAGCCCTGCCACCATCTAAGAAGACAAATGAAAGGTCATCGTTCTGTCCCGCTAATAGCCATATGTTTAAACGTAAACAGTATTCTTTGGACCCATCGTATAGTCCTCGTTATTGTCACGTGTAAACAGCTTTCAATTTGATTGTAGAATTGGTAGATATATTTATCGTTGAATACGTAACGTACAAGTTTAGTCGGAAGTCAAAAATTGACAGCAAAGGCAGCATGGACGCCTACTATACGGAAGGAGTTATAATGTTAACAAACAATTATTTCTTCACGTGAAGTGTAATTGATTTATAATGACAATGTAATTCCACTTGACTGTTCGCGTGATATCTCAGTGGAGACTCAAATATTTCATTCAGTACGCTAATATTATTCACTCGGAACGTGTGTACAAACTGATCGATCGACTATGACTACTGGTATGTGATAAATGTCGGTTATGTGACGTAAATGGTTGTCAGTGTATTGTATGAGACTGTGACAGAAAAATTTGGTGTTTTATGATTTTAATTGTATTTCTCTAATACTTTCAATGTGTCCAGTATTCAGTAAACTTCCATAAATAGTATCAGTAAATCCAGTATTCAGTAAATTTCTTCAAAATTACCGCATAAAACAAAACGGCGAATAGCGAAATTAATAGAAACATTGGTGCTCGGTAAAGTGGTCGTAAATAATAAAGAAATACCTGATTTTAGCGTATAAACGATTTATTTTATAGTATTTTTGGTATAAAATCGCATATAAACACTGACATATTGTAATTACCTTAATGTACGTAATTAAAACATGAATATATTTATGAACCCAAAATAAAAATAGATGGAAACACTGTACATGGAAACATCTACAGTATAGGTTAAACACTTTATTTGGTGCACGAAATCCATAATTACCTGCATACCTACGAGGGTGCCTACGTGACTGCATGCATGTATGCGTGCGCGTGCGTATGTGTGTGTGATGATAGCATAATTATGCTCTATTTTCAGCAGTAACATTTCAAGATGAAAAACTGATTAGCGAGGGGTCTCTGTATCTAGTTGTTATATTTGTAGTTATATCGAACTTGGTAAAAAAGCATACAAAGTTAGTTCCAATGCACTTTATACTTAACACCAACGATAATTGCACATTTAGTAATAATAAATAGCTCAGAATTGATTCACTTTTCATTTGGGTTTTACTGTGCCTTTTTTCCTATATGGGAAGATATATCAGTTTACAGAAAAACATTTTACTTAAAACCAAACATTACTAAGTCCTTGGTAATTCCATATTTATGGCAGTATTCAAATATTATCGCCAACAAATCGAAAGCAGTAATTTATTGCATCGTTATCGAGACGTCGATAAAGTCCTTCGCTAGTGTTTACGAAGAAAAGCGCTTCGACAGTCGATGTAATCGCCTTGCATTCAATCGATAGCCGTTTATAACAATGGACTTGTTTTCTTTATTGTTACAGTTCTATGCAGCAACAGGGTGAGCCAAATGACAAAGACCTACAATGACATCGAAGCGGTAACACGGCTTTTGGAAGAGGTAATTATAGAATATACTATTTATATTATACGTTGGATCTACTCCTTTAACCGGTATTCAGGTTAATGGGTTCCCTCTCGGTAACACGGAGGAAATTTCGTCAAATTGCTCTTCAATTAAAGGGGTATGACCAACTTATATATGATCTTTAACCCCAAGCGGACACAAATGAAATGGTACGTAATCACTAAAGACGATGCCCTAAACTCAGAATTTAGCAATATTTTTCATCAATAACTTCACCCGAATTATAAATGAACAAAATTCATCCGGTCAAGAATCAACCTTAAAATGTAAATGTCAAGAAACTCTCATCAATAACTAACTCTAGGACATAACTCAAAGAAGTAGGTTAAGCAAACATAGATCACACAATCATCCAAACTTGTATGTTTTCACAATATGCGACATAACAAATGCACGACGTCAATAATAACAGCCTGATTCTGATTGCCGACAGGACATGCTGCTTTTCACACTAACTAACCGACTGTTGTCCAGACCACACGTTTTCAACAAATTATCATGATACCTATATCAACCTACACGATAATTTGTTGAAATTTCTGGAATTTCGTGTTTTCCTTTTAAAACAAATCATAACAACATCAAACAAAAAACAAATCAACAAAACAGTCATTTCATGTTGACATTTTGACATATTATGCAATTTTAGTATTGCCATAAAAAAAAATGTTAACTTGATAATTTAATGCCAGTTTATTTAAAACAAATCCAATTTATTATTATAGATATTGAAGTGTCTAATAGATTAGTGACAATTTATTACTTTATCAGTAAACAAGTTTTTACAAAATACATATTTTTATACTGACTTTGCACGTAACAATTGTGACGAATTATTTTGGTAAACAACATTGAATTTGATCAATGAATAAAAAATAATTAGTACTCAATATTTTTTCTACAAGCCTGTAGCGACATTTAAAAGATAATATGTAAACGAGAAATCAATTAAACGCTTTTTTATTATTGAATTTAAGTTTTACGCGAAAATTAATGTTTTTTTAAGACTTTTTAATAAATATATTGCTTTTTGCCATCATATTCTGTTTTCGCGGTTGTGCCAAATTTGACTTTTCCCCTTTATTTTCGCTATAGTTTCACAATAAGTGTCGAGTCTGAAAATTAGCTCCAAGATTCATGGGTGCTTTTAACACATTGAGTACAATGAGGGCGTTCGCGACTTCTGAAGTGGGTTTTCGTGAGGGCGCTAGCGACCTCAGGCTATATGCATGAGACTGAATAAAACACGATTAATTTTAGGGTGACCGTGTGATTTCGCATTGGTACTCAACAGATTAACTGGATATTTTGATGCTATATGCTTTCAGGAAAAATTATAAACGAGCAAATGATCGATTCGATTTGACGATTTTTAATTTTTTTTTTATAAAATTTGAGCAATTGTTTAGAATTATATTTCTAATGTATTCTCTATTCTACTGAACAGATAAGGGGTCTTTATAGTCATTATTAAAAATATGAGTCTCAAAAATGTTATCTTCGTTTAGAAAACGTAGTGACGATATCGGAGAGTTCATTTCATTAATGTTGTTAAGAGTTTAGTAAAATTTCTTTCCTATTTTCATCAAAAAGTACTGTAGTAAATAAAAGTATGTTTGTCCTGTAATACAATTTGAATCTACTAGCTGTGTCCCACGGTTTCACTCGCGTAAAATTTGGGTTTCACTTACAAAACTATTATTATTATTATTATAATTATTATCATTACTATTTCTAAAATCGCTCATAGATGTCGTTGGCAGTACCAGTATCGCAATATTCAAACGTCAAAGGTTTTTTAATCTATAGTATCTAGATAAAAAGTATGTGTTGCTCGAGTTATATATGTTATTCTATAACCAAATTTCATCAACATTCGCCCAGTAGACTTCACGTGATTGATGAACAAATTCACATAAATTCAGATAGAAAAACAGACAACAATTTTAAAAAGAGGTTTTCTGTTTTCAATTATCATTTCATGTGCTAAATCAAATACTCTTTTTAAAATATTTTCCATGAACAGAATTCGTTCTATTGCAATTTTATAATATGTACAGATGTGTTACGGTTAAAATGGCTGCTTCTAGTTCTAGTCGAGTAGACATCGGTGATGGACATATTTTTCCTTCTAACCGTAACATTGATTGTTATCATATTTACATTCTCAATCTTCTCTTTGTGCCACATCCGTTGTTATTGAACTAAGTGTTATGGTATGTGTAGACATTGGCATGTAAAACATATACATGGAAGTACCTGCGAGACGAGATTGCATTTGACAAGATGAAATTCAGCCATGACTCCTTTAAAAAAAATTACACCGTGAGAGTCTAGCTGCATTATCTTTAAGCCAAAATCATGTCTACTCCGTTTCAACCTCCATATATTAATTAATATTTACCAAGTTGAAATTGAAGTGTCGCGTTTGCCCTGGCGCTTTTCGGAGTGAACCTGTTTGAAAATAAACCGTGACCTGTGGTACGAAAAGAGACGAGGACAGACTGCGGAACTTAATTTAAGGTTGCCACGACTTCTATTCAAATTGAGACATTTAATTTTTTCCGTGTATGTAGGTATCTTGTGCACGTGCTTAGTATGCACAACGCCCAATATCGACCGGCTCACAGCCACTGGTGCACGAGGTCACGCCAGTGTTATATAAGTTTTATTCACACTTCCATCTCAGTTTTACGACGCGTTCCTAACCACTACTCTATATATAAACATGAATTGTTTGAACTAAATTTAACTACTTCACGCTTTGGAGATGTGATGATTAAATGTCGATGTATTGTATATACACGTTGTCGGTATAATTTTGGTAATTTATATTTGTGCTGTAAGTGCTTTGATCTGTGAGTTTCATAAATATATGTAACTAAGTACGAAAATATTGTTACCATAGTGATGGGTAACAACTCGCGTATTAAATTTATCTCCATTCGTCGTTTTATAAAAGTAATCTTTAATAAGGGCTTAAAAACGAAATCTACTAAATGATAGTTACAAAAAAATAGTAATAAAACACAAGCTGGAATATTGTGAGTTTTATAAATAAATGTAACTAAGTACGAAAATATTGTTACCATAGTGATGGATAACAACACGCGTATTAAATTTATCTATTTCCATTCGTCGTTTTATAAAAGTTATCCTTAGTAAGGGCTTAAAAACGAAATCTACTAAATGATAGTTACAAAAAGATAGTAATAAAACACAAGCTGGAATATTGTGGGTTTCATAAATATATGTAACGAAGTACGAAATTATTGTTACCATAGTGATGGGTAACAACACGCGTATTAAATTTATCTATTTCCATTCGTCATTTTATAAAAGTTATCCTTAGTAAGGGCTTAAAAACGAAATCTACTAAATGATAGTTACAAAAAGAAAACGCAGGTTACGTGACTATTATAGAATATACAATTGAAAAGTAAGAGTAATTTATTGCTCTGTAATACAATTAAAACAGTTTATAAAGTGAATTTTAAAATGATTATATATTTCACAGTAATCTGAATGAATTTGGGTTAATATATTAATATTATCTTAATTTTACATTTTATTATTTTATATTTAATAATATCTTAATTTTACATTTACATTTTAATATTCATCGGAATAGGACGAGTTTTCAGTGTTCATACCGCTACCGTTTGACTGCGTCATCTACTACAAAAATTCCCATGCATGGAATGTCTATAACCCTTTTGTTTTTTCCGATTAATTTATAATTTTTAGCTATAACCTTTTTCTCCATTTTCTTTGCTATTTCATTTAAATTGTTTTGATGAGTAGGGGGTATTAGAGATGTATCCAAAATATAAAATTGCTTAATCTACTAGTATTAATATATTATTCTAGTATTATTATATGTATACTAGAATATTAATCTAGTATAAATGTAATGCAGCCAAGTGTGAAAAGTGTCTATGTAAAATAAAAAAAAATATTCTATCGTCTATTACTAGCAACGCGTGCGTTTCAATATTTTTATGCTACCCATATTGAATTGGTGTGGGAAAATTGTTTTTTAAGTTATCTTTTTGTATATTTAGGTTCGCATCACAAAAACTATTTCTAATTGGATTTTCGCAGCTACACAGCTTATCTACCCGACGATTTTGATCAAAATATCATTTACAGCTGAAATTTTACAGCTTGCACAGGGGCTGTATCGTTTAGAAGCATATTTTTTTGATATTAAAAATCCCCACCTGAAAAAGACATACCTGAAAGATATATCGTTTTCAGGTAGGGATTTTTAATATCGAAAAAAATATGTTCCACTACACTCACAATGTAGCAAGCGTATCATCGTTGATAAAACTGAATATCGACACGAGTAATACTTATTTCACTAAATTTGTATTTCGACGTATTCGACTCGCTACATTTATTCTTGATTACTATTTGGCTGATGATTCATATTTTATCAAATTCTGATTTCATTAATTTGTTAATAAATTAGTTAATAACAATTCTCATGATCGATGTCTACACTTGACATATTGAGTTAAGTACGATTCTAGCGAATGTCAATCGATACGCGCACAGGTCGATGACTCATGTTGACAGTGGTCAACGCCACCACGCGTCTCCACGCTAAGTCGTATCAGTTCTTCGCGTACGAGTTCCTTTTTTAGATTCGATTACCTTGGATCATAGCGCTAGTGCAATCAGTGCAATCGTACTACTAGTGTAATATATTACATTGGATTTCTTATTGCAAAATAACATGTTTATTTGAAAATAACTAATTTATATACGCACTCCACTCGACGGCAAGTTATGGCGCTTATCGATGTGTCTCCATCTCTTCGATATTTTTACATCTCTTGAAGTAATTCTATTGAAAAGATGTAAACATATCGTTACTCGATGTCGACTTCCAGTTATTCGCTCACGAGCGTGAGTTTGATGAATGAACGTTGGACTCGGTCGAGTACAATAACGCCGTTCGTACGCGATAACGACTCGCCCGCCTATCGAATGCTGTAATTTTGAAACAAGAAAGGCATTGATGAATTTAAAACCTGTCGTCGTTACACAATGAACTAGACTTATTCGTTCGTACCTCCGACATCAAATGAAGTCTCGTATCGGGCCTCCCTTCACATTTCTTTCATATAGTCTCTCGGGTGATGTAGTGTAGAAAGTTTGTATGCGTTGCTTGAAGACAATTTATGTTTCAGCGTTGAATAACAGGTTAGATTGTATTCTGTTTCGAAAGTTCGCTAAAAAGTATGACAAAAGCATTTGCTGTTGGAAAAAAAATAAAATCTTTATTTAAGTTCACGGCTTGCTGTTTTCGTTACATTAGCGTTGGCCTCTCGTAAACTAGTTACTTTTAAAACAGGGGCAGTAAAAGCAAATTAACAATGTAACGGGAGTACATTGTATTATAATTGCATTGTATTTATGTATGCAAATTTGATGAAGTGAAAGCCAAAAATTGTTGTTAAATTAAACTTATTATTTGGATTATTTAATGTATGAATAGATTTTTTGTCTTCATTTTACATTAACTTTCATTTCGTGTCAGTTTAACATCATTTTTGACCGAGCTTTCTGTGGTTAAAGGAGAAAGACATTTAAATTTGAACACTTATAATAACTTCTGGACAATTTGGAAAACAATTTTGAGGAAAGCTCTTCACAGGTATTTCTTTTTCAAGTTTTTATTAATAATGAAAAAAAAAAACTTTTTTAAAATACATTTTTAAAAACATAAAAAATGCAACGTATTCAATTCTTTCATAAGATATTTTGCCACTCTCAATATCTTTGTTGGAATCTTAGGTTTGTCCAGGCTTAGTTTAAATTGTAAGTACCGAAGTAAAAGTATACAAAACACACGACTGTAGTGATCAAATACGTACCAAAAATTATCACCTGTTTTTTGTTATTGTAACCTTTCAGTATTTTTTTCTACTATAATAATACAGAAAATTAATTAATGTTTCTTTTTGGAATTTAACGTGGGAAATGTTTTCTTTTAATGCAAAAGTGGTTATATTGCATTGATGTATAATAGTTTTTCTTTTTCAAATATTTTCTTACTTTTTCATAAACAAATGCAAACAAATTTAAAAATGAAAATATATTAGATGCAAAATAAAAAAATGTTTTCGTTAGATGGGGTAATGCAATTGCATTATATTGTTCAATGAACTGGCTTACGCTGAAGTCCTGGCGGAATGAACCTATAGGTACATACCGCATACGTTTGGGCTGGCGCCCTTTCTACTGCGCATTGCGGTAAATCGATAGCACGACTGTTTCGTTCTTACATGTTGCTTTTTTCTATAAGTTGAATCGTTATGAACTGTCCCCTTACAGAGTTCAAGGTTGTCCACTCTGTTATAGTAAAATTACTATCGATGATATGTTGCTAATGTCTTAGGCGAGAGTCATTTTGTTATAAGTCTACATACTTGACGTGCACTTGGCTACAACAGACAGATAAACCCCGTCGATGAACAGCATTAGGTCGAAGATTTGCGACAATCTATAGATAGTGCAATAAAATGCAATTTTGTAGAAATTTGCTCTCGTTAAATGACTCTCCGTATGATATCTAGCGAAACTGTTGGACTTCTATTCAAGGAATTTGGTTTGCGATGTGTACGGTGTGGCGACGTGTCGCCATGCGCAACCGACTACGCGACCCCCTCCTCACTCAGTTCGACGCTGTTGTTTACTACGGTACACATAACCTGTTCTTTATTATATTTGTATTAATTGTAAATAAATGTTTATTAAATAAAGTCACCATTTTCTGTAAGAAATTCGTAATACTTAATTTTTTCATTATGCTATATTTAGTTCCTGTAATAATCTTGTCTTTTATGCATATTACTTGTACGAACACGACGTTTCACATCTGCCCGTGACGGCACACTGTTTTTTTTAAAATTTGATTTCTTTAAATTGTTCTGCGATAACTTTTGCGTGGATACAGTTCTGGCAATAAATAAATTGTTATTTCTGCCGCAGAAAGAAAAGGACTTGGAGTTGACGGCGCGTATCGGCAAAGAGCTGCTGAGCGCAAACGCGCGGCTGGAGGCGCGCGCCGCCGCACTCGACGCGGAGTTGCGCGCCGCGCGCGACGAGGCTACACAGCTTCAGCACCAGCTCCACACCAAATCGGATTTGCTTCAGGTAGATCCCCTGATTCGCTTTCGTAATTTTACTACTCGTTGCTCCCTCTGGTATACACTACTCAGGTGTTTTTAATGTCGGGGAAGTTCTATTAAAATACTTAATTTTTAAATTGTAATTTATCAGCACTTTAAGGGGATTGATCTTCAATGTAAAATGAAGTTAAGAGGATAAATGGAAAATTAAAAAATATACTAAGGAATGTTTAGCAATAATTAAAATAAACGTTCTCTATACAATAAGACTAACAGGCAGTCAGAAAACCCGGAACAAACAAAACAACCTGCTGTGTGTGTACGTGTCATCGGGTAGGGTCGCGTTTAAATTCGAAATGATCTCCTTCCAGGAGACTATTCTGGTTTCCTTACAGGAAACGTCTTTCGAATGTTTTTTTTCTCCAAAATTATTGGATCAATTTCGGTTTTGTTTGTAAGTATACATTTTCATTGATTTTTTGAAACATCTTTATTTTTTTAACAGTCATAAAAGGAAAAATCAAAGATGAATGAGGGCAATCAAAATAAAACACTGAATAAACAAACAAGTAATCCTAATAAAACAAACAATAATAATATTAATAAGTTGTTTGAGAAAGAAGACTTATTTATGGATGAATTTTTAAAATTTCCTGTTATATTTCTTTAAGATATATTTCTTTTTGCAAAATTGAAAATTTGTAATTAAAATTATATTTCAAATGATATTTAACTACCTTATTTTGTACTAAAATAAGATTTTCCTGATTTAGAAAGGGTGATCTGGAATCATTACTTCAGTAATTTATTTTGCCATATACATATTTTAAAAATTCAGTTTTATTTTAACACTAGCTGTACCTCACGGTTTCACTCGCGTGAAATTCGGAATAAGAAACGTTGTTAGAACTTTTTTCCTCATATATTGCTTTTGGGTATAAACTATTACCATACTAAATTTCATCAAAATCCGTCCAGTAGATTTCATGTGATTGACGAACAAATTAACATACAGACACAAAAATTCTAAAAAGAGTTTTTCTGGCTTCTATTATCTCTATACTAAATCAATCACTCTTGACATATTTTCAATGTACAAAATTGGGTATTTGACTAATATTTTTTTTATTTTATTAATCATAATTTTACGGTACAAGCTGATGAAGAGTGAACATTTTTTTTAATGATCTTAAAAATTTACCGAGTTATAAAAGTTTAAATTTAACCTTTAGAACAGGACGGCAATACTGTGTTGTGTGGTCATTTTTAATATTGCACATTATATTCTACAAGAGGAAAAGAGACAGGCATATACACAACTCTCTCTGGGAGAAAAGTGAATGGGGGAGAATCTCACTTTAGGCTGTGTTGTCTGCGTGCAGGTGCTGACTGACGATACGGAGGATGGACAGGCTGGCTCCGGGGCGGAGCGCGGCGGCACGGCCGACCTGCTGCAGAGACGCGCGGGCGCTCTCGAGCGCGAGAACCGCGCGCTGCGCGAAGAGGCGTCGCGTCTCGCCGCTGGCGCTGACCGCGCCGAGCAGGACGAGCGGCGGCTCCTGCGCGACATCGCACATCAATTAGGTGAGCGTGTACGCTTTTTATGTTTTAACAATGTTTTTATTTTCATTTTTATTCACGAATAGAAGCGGCATGCAAATATTTTGCGTAATTTCATGTAATATTATTTAGGTTATGCAATTTTAAATGAATAATTGTATTGCAAGAAAATAATGAAGTATACAGTAGTATATTTTTGTTTGATAATGTAACATTTGGTTAAAAAAAACAATGAAAATATATTGAATTAGTTAAAAAAACCATTTGAATTACATGATTATTTTTTTATTTAATCTGACCTTTGATAGGCAAAATTTCAGGTTAATTGTGTTAGTAGTATTTATGTGGTTGGGCAAATAAACATACAGATTGTATCACATTGATAAATGTCTAAGGAATTTATTTTATAGATTTTTAGTTATTATTTTTATACCTCTCTATGTTTAGAACATATATTTAAAGAGATGAGGATAAATTCTTTTAACCCTTCGAAGGAAAGCGGTATGGCTGTGTTAACAACAAGGTTATCATTGTTAATCAGCTAGAGACAATTAATTGTGAAGGATATTCATAATCTATTTTAATCTATTCTATGAATAAATGGTTAAATTGCAGGAAATATACTTTATTCCTTAGTTGTTTTAATTCATTCATGTTTCAAGGGTTAAGCTTAAGGCTTAAAAAAATACCATCCAATGTATAGAACTTTGCCTCGCTTCTGAAAGTACATTTAAGATTTAAAATTTCTCAAATCCTTTATTTTATGTAGATCATAGGACTAGATTTTATTTCCAGTGGAAACTTGCGGTAGTGTTTGTATATAAAAGAAAAAAAATTAATGACGAACAGTGTACCGCAAAGAAATTAAGTATTATATATATAATTAAGCATTTAAGTATTACAGAAATCAACTTATAAAGTAGGCAAAGAATACAGCGTCATCTAGGGTTAATTTGATTAGGGTCATCTACTGTGAACTTAGTTACTTCTATTGTATGATGTTATCTACACATTCAATTTCATATCTAGTATTGATGGCGTTCATACATATAACATCACACTAACATTTAGTGAAGTGACAAAATAATACGCCTCCATCTAGCGTTAACTTAATTAGTAATGTCATCTTGGTATCTAGTATAGCTACATATGACATTATAGTAATGACTGAAATGAAGTTAGATGTCAATAACAAATCATGAAACTTAAACTTCATGTTCAATTCATTTCATAATTTTTTCAAACCGCAAGTTGTAGGAAACTAAAATTGAATTAAATACCTATTTTGTAAGTTGTGATAAGTGGTGGGGCAGAATCTGGCATTGTCTTTTTTCCATTAACGTAAAGAAACTCTTGATTTTCATATTAGTCATATCTATAATAAAAACTTTCATTTGTGTCAAACAGATAAATAAAAATTATTGATAAGAAATTGATATGAATTCTGCAGACAGTCTCTCATATAACCATTACTATACTACAGGTTCTTTATTGTTATATATAAAATATTGTTATTGCATGTTGTTATATAATAAAGTGTGGTTCTATAAAATGATAAAGGTAAAATTAATTATTTTCTTGAACAATAAACCACGTAATTTGACTTATATTTGTAGTATAAATTATGTTCTCTTTTTAACAGATAATATTAAAAGTATTTTTCCGATAAGTACGCAGCTGCCAAGAAAGCTGCTTACAAATTATGTGAAGAAGGGAGAAGTTGATAGCAAGAGCATTGTGGCGGGGCAAGGTGGCCTTGCAGAGTGTTTTCACAGTGAAGCTGCACCCTGTCAGACCATACTTGCTTCGACGCATTTGCAAATCGACACATTCGCAAGAACAAGCAAATCGTTTCTATTCATTATTTTTATATATGATACCACCTATATGATGTATGAATCGTAACTTCCTAGTTATACATACATATAGATATAATTATACTTATTACTAACTCTTGTATATTTACACTTTTTGAATATTTAAAAAAGATAAAAATGAGATATTTTTAGAAAAAATATGTTTTACAAGATTTAGAAAAAAATTGTCTTGAATTTTTACCTCGAATAAAAATAAAAATATCCTCTTTAAATGTATAAAAAAATATGATTTGACATAGTCTGAATGTTTTCTCTACCTGCAAACAAGTTTAAATCGTGCGAATGTTGAGATGCAAAATTTTAAATAATAATATGCAACAAATTTTGAATATTTTTTATTTTTTCCTTTATTCCATTGTGCATCTTTTAATTTGTATAAGTTAATAAAATGTACGTGTTTGTTATATGTATACATAAATTTATGAAGGATACTGAATTTCAAAATATGTACTTTAAAATGAGGTAACTTTAACTTAAGAAAGTAAAATATGTGTAATATTGGACACACGTAACAGCAGCATAAATTTTGGAAGGCGAGGGGAAAATGTATTAATTTCAACCAATGTTTTTAATTTGTATTATTTTGAAATAAATTGTGCCTTCTATACTGTATAAAAATATCTATATTGCCTGAAACATCTGGACATAATAATGCGGTCATAAAATCCTCTCCAACAGCTTATTCTTAATCCATGATCACTGATACTTGGCTCTGTCATTGTTACTGTTTTGTAATAACTTCTCCGATAAATTCATTAGGCCTTTTAAAGTTATTTTTGACACTAAACATTTCAATTTGATATAATAAACTTAGAATATAAAATTTAATTTTATTATTGTCAAGTAACCATCACATTCAAGAAAGAACAATAACATTTTTATCTGGATAATTTTACAGAGAATCTATTGAAGTTTAAAATTTTGTACAATATTATAATAAACCGATCTTTTATGAAACCTAGTTAATGGTAATAATAATTGTAACTTGTAAACAAAATCTTGATCCTACTCATGAATACTTGGTGAGTATTCCTACTAAGCTGTGCATAAAATAAACAAAAGCAAACTCATTGTTTCCATGTTTTGATTATTTTATACATACCTTTATCTACTTAAACAAATGATTAGTGATACTTCAACAGAATCGACTAGGCTATTAATGCGATACTGTACCTGGTTGGGACAAATATGATCGTCTTAATGAATGTTTTATATGTTTAACTTTACCTAATTAACTAGACTTAATTTAAAAATAAATGACAAGCATGAGGAAATTTTCAGGATTTTTCAGGTAATATGTAAATGGCCTTGTATTTGACAATATAACTTATGAATATCATTAATTGTGTAACCGTTAGCATTTTTACTAAACTTCTAAAATATAAAGGTTTTTTTGGAAAATTGCTGTTGTTTCCCACAAATTTGATTATGGAAGCATTTTTACAGCTTTGGTAAAGTGCTGAATAAATCAATATATGCGGTAATGGTTTGCAATTGAAGTAATCAGAAATGTATGATGTGGACAGCTTAAAATATTTGATGATTCACATTCAGTAAATTTTTTCTTCTTCATCTAAACATGCAATAAACTTTTACCATTTTCTGCAATGTGACAATTTAATTTAAGGTCAGCCTTTTTCTGTATTTTCGCCTGACAAAAATGCTATTCCATTTAACAAATATAAATAGAACAGATTTCTTGCCCCTTCATCTAGACAGCAATTTAAATTTAGTAATTTTTTTGTAATATTTTGAATTATTCTAATTAGAAATTTTTTCCAAAAAAAAACAATTCAAAGATTTTGAGCACAGAATTTCTTTACATTGTACATTGTAACATTTTTTTAACTAAACACCTTTTTTTTTATTAAAAATCCTATTGTTAGTATTTCAGACTTCAAATGGTAATCAATGTCTTAGTTGCTTAGGATTACCTCCCTTTAACCCTTTCATTACCCATTTAAAACTGCAAACCTTCTCGGTTGGCTAATATTTTTTATCATCTACAGGCCATATTGCTATAAATCACCTTTTTAAATGGGTTAAAGGAATCTAGGAGTCAATAAGAATCAGTGAGGCTTGTGACGACCCATATATGTAAATGTGATGAATGGATTAAAATTTGTTGATGAGTGAATATTTCTTTTGTTGCTCTTTAGTGTAATAGAGGATATGCACAATTTTCTTTCAATCTATTCCTGTTTAATTTGGTTAGTTTTGGTCAATATATTTTCTGTACAGGATACGCCATCCACTTCTGCG
Source organism: Druceiella hillmani (assembly GCA_039881145.1). Classification (NCBI taxonomy): domain Eukaryota; kingdom Metazoa; phylum Arthropoda; class Insecta; order Lepidoptera; family Hepialidae; genus Druceiella; species Druceiella hillmani. The sequence goes on along the minus strand of JAYKKI010000003.1, from coordinate 29,461,394 downwards.
TCTGCATTATTAGACTAGTTTAATATGGTCATTGCTATACATGTTGTAATATGCTTTGTTTCAAACTTATTTTTGTAAACATATTTATTTTTGAAAGTAATGTTTATTTTTGTTATGGTTGATTATAGCAAGTGCCAACTCAGAGGCAAATAGCATGGGAACGGAGTTGATGGTGGAACGTGAACGTGCACAAGAGCTCACGGATCAGCTACATGCCACTACCCAGCGGCTGCAGCAAACTGAGCGTGCCTTTAATCAAGTGAGTTTACTACATCACACTAAAGGTTCCATGTAAAGTAACAACTTCACTGGAAAAAGATGTTTTTCATCATATAACATATAAATCGATAGTTTTACCAACTTAAGGTTTCGATTAAATAAATTACTGTCGAAATCTGTCTCATTGAGGCACCTAGTTCAGTTAATAGGTGATTTATGAAAATGTTAGACAATTTTGAAAACTAACCCATTATTACAGCAGTATTTAATGGGTTTAAGTCTCTTCTTAATTTTTAATCAGTAATCACAAAATTCATTTTGGTTTTAATATCATTTTCGGTTTTAATATCATTTTTTTTTAATTTCATTAAGTAGATATATATTTTCTAGATGCTAATGTTTTAAGTTAAGAACCAAGATCTTTATCTTAGTAGTATGTTTCTTGAGCAAAGTATTTGTGTCTAGGAATTAGATTCATAAGATGTGAACAGACAGTACGTAATAGAATGAACTGTGAATTATAATATATAGTAGAAAACTGTCTACCCTTTTCGACACCCATATTTTCTTCACCGCCTTACACCTTTCAATACCCTTATTTCTCTACTATTGAATTTTGATAAAGTATACATGAAGATGACATCAATATGATGTACAATTAGATCATCATGAGGAAATTTGGAGAGAATCATAAGAATGGCAGAGTTGATACAAGAGAATGAAATCAAAACAGAATTGTATGACATTAAGACTGTGACGAGACACTGAATGACCTGGAAATATGAGTGGTAAATAAGCTATTTTTTATTTCAGCTCAAACATGAACATGAACACACTCTTCAGATATTAGAGATCACGAGAGAAAATCAAAATGCTTTGGCATCAGAATTGGGCGATTCCAAGGTAAATTTATTTTACATATCTTTAATAACAAGCAAGTTTACATATTTATGATATCTATGACAGTGTAAAGAAGTTGTAGAGTGTTTGTGTATAAATATTCATTTTCTCACTTGATACACATATGTCTAAACACAATAGAAGCATATCTGATTGTTTTTTCAATACCTTATAAAGTTTATTCAGCGTTGATTACTTGCTACTATCAAATTATGTTCATGAATATACCCAAATTACATTGGCTGACAGCAACTTGATAGGAATCGACATATCACCTGCTCTGTTGAAAATTACTGTCGGTGATACTAAACTTAATGATTTTTGGGAGTGCCTGTAATTTTTTGAAGTAGACTCAGAGACTATGTCATGAAGTTTCCGAACAGGCTGTTTTGAGTAGTTTAAAATTTTAGGTTTTAATTTTTATATTTAAATCACAAATTATGTATGGTAAAACATATTTTCCTGATTTTAATGGAATATGAATTAGTATGTTTTTGATAGATTCTACATCTATTGTTTTTAATACTTTTGTTGCAAGGTTCGAGTCTTGTAATATTAGGATTAAACAGAACATATTAGAAAAATTTTAAAAAGCCGTAATCCGATATGCACAAATATTGACAGGAGCGTTACAATGAGCTAGCAGCACACCTAGCAGAAGCACAGGAGCAGCTTCGACGTCTACGTGAGAAGCCAACGGCGCGGGGTGGTGCCCTTATGCCTTATGTGGCTGCCGCTGCTGGTCTCCACCACGACAGCTTGCACGCCGAGTTACACTCTTCCTTATATTCTGATCTTAGTTTGGATTCAGGCATATTTGATCCGGCGCGAGGGTCAGTACTGTAGCCTGTTTTAAATTATTTGTATAGCTCTAATATGAATAATAAAAATGTTACTGATTGCATGCTGTGGAAATAGTAGTTCATATTGTTTGAGTTTGACTTATTAAATCTCATACACATTTGTCTTAGATTTGCTATTATATATATATTTTTTATTGAACGTGTAATTTGGTATCAATAGAAGTTAATAAATTTTATAGAAGTTTACGTGAAATGCATATTAATAATAAAATATTGGCTTTTTTAAGTGCATATTTGTAAAAAAGCAAGATGCAACAATTTAGAGCAGTGATAAGAGGGTAATAGATGTTAAAATTGTAGGATATAAATTTTCTAGGGGTTATATTGTCTGTTGTTCCTTATAACCCCTTCTGGATTGACTACTTGTTCTTTGATCCTTGTCAAATATACAGAGAATATTCGTTGAATGAGTTGTAACATCTTTCCTCAGTGAACTATTTAGTATTCTAATTTGAATAAACGTAACATATACACATGTGTATAAAAATCACTATAAACATGATATAATCATAATATATATACTCATCCACAGTTCAAATGTGAAGAAGGTGTTTGAGACAGTAGCGTATGCATCTCGCTGGACAAGTACTAGTGCACATAGTGGTGCAGCCAGTGTGGACAGCGGCGCAGGCGGTGGCGATGGCTTCAAGACGAGAATGTCGCATAGCGTCGCAGACTCGGTTATGGATAATGTTTCCGAAGCTGACTCAGAAGAGTTGTATCCGTATGTTGACCTTTTTACATTTTCGTGTACTATATTTCGTGGTTGTTAGGACAACTGTTGCTCACAAGAAATATATTAATCTCATATCTGAGCATTATCATTTCAATATACAATTTTATACTCGTATTGCATGGTCTTCAATATTTTTAATGTATTAAATTTCATTGAAGTGGTCTCAATAAATACAAAATATGGTAATGACAAGACATCATAATTTTGTGTTCTTCCGTTTTACTCTTCATTTAACTGTCTGTCCTATAAATCTGGTACATGCCCCATTCATAAATTATGGAACGTGTTTGTTGAAATTAGATTTACAAATCTATATTATAATCGTGGCCTATTTGAGAATTGTCCAAATTTTTAGGATGAAGAAATGGGGGGTGTGGGTATAGTTACAAATTAATACACAAAATAGCGCTATACCTTAGACCATATATCAAGGTAGCTATATACTTACATCCATAGAGTTGAATTTTACGGATTAAAGTAACATAAAAATAAGTGGGTATAGTTTTTATTTTAGTTTTGTGGTATCATTCCCTCATGTGAGAACATAAAAAGTTCGAAGTTAGGAAGTGATCAGTTTCTGCAAATTTTCACTTTTCGGTTTAAAATTATATATCTGTAGTACATTGGGAATTTGATAACAATAGACATTTTTTTAGTGAACCCTTTCTAGAGGCTGTAACATGCAACTTCGTGAGAGCGGCAGACAGCAGGTGCAGAAGAACATACTTTATTAGATTAATATTATTTGCATCACTCGTCATAGCAAGCACCATATAATAATTATTTTCAGTTTTTAAAAAACATCATTTGTTATACAATAATTGTTATAACAATGCATTTATATGTTATTATTTTTGTTTTTTTACAGTGGTGGAATTGGAGGATGTGGTGTACCAGGAGTGCCTGGTGCAGCAGAGCTTGCAGCGGCACTACAACGGCTTACACCGGCAGATGTAGCATCCCGCAGGGCGACCTTATCTTCTGCGCCTATGTATGATGGTGAGGAAGATTACAAATTATACATGTTTAGTTTGTTTAAGGATTGTATGATGCTGAGGATGACTACAAATTATACACGGTCAGTTTGTTTTAGAATTGATATGATGGTGAGAATAATTACAAATTGTACATCAGTTTCGTTAAGGTTTGTATGTAAAATAGTGAGGATGACTACAAACTATACATGTTAAATTTATTTTAGGATTGAATGATGGTAAAGAAGATTACAAATTAAACATGTTTAGTTTCATTTAGAATTGTATGATAGTGAGCATGATTTCAAATTTCACATGTTCAATTTCATTTAGGGTTGTATGATGGGAAGGATGATTGAAAATATACACATTTAGTTTGTTTTAGAGTTGTGTGATGCTAAGGATGACTATATTTGTATAGATGACTTATATTTGTATAGTTTGTTTTAGGGTAGCACCTAGTCCTGTCATAAATATTGATACAAGTATCTTAGTCCTAGTCCTGTCATAAATATTGATACACGCACCTATCGCGACTGACAACCAGGATGCAGCCAAACGTTATGTTGGCAATTTTGTCAATTGGTATGTGTCACTGTTTCAGTATAGTTTGAGCTGTCAAGATGGAGTGGTCAGACAAAGAAAACCGTATATTTATTATTCTCCATAAGTGTGGAATAGAAAGAGCTTATATTTTTGATTTATTAAAATCATTTAATATTACGTGTGTTTTGTGTATCGTATTGTTAAGTTGGTGGCTGATACTGGAAATGTAAACGACTATAAAAGATCCGGCCGGTTTCGCACAGCTCGTACGACACAGGTCATCAATACTGTAAGGTCGACAATCTATCGAAATCGTGTCCGCAAACAGAAAATTATGGCTCATGAAATGGATATCGCACCGAGAATCATGAGCCGCATCATTAAACAAGACTTGAGACTTAGGGCTTTCAAATGACAAAAAGGATCGGCACCTTACTGTTGAATTAAAAAAAAATAGGATCAAAAAAATTGAGACACCAATTGTTTATGTACAGTAAAGAGCGTTACAAAAAAATCCTGTTTACTGACGAAAACAATTTTTACAGTAGAGGAAACTTTTAATAAGCAGAATGATACGGTGTATGCACGATCCTCTAAGGAAGCCGGAAAACTGGTGGATTGAATGAGGTCATTATACTGCCTCAGTGATGGATTGGTGAGGAGTATTCTATGACGGTATCACTTCCTTACATTTTTAAAAACAGTGGTAAAAAACTGTTAGCGAGATATTTTAAGGAAAGTAGTGGAACCCTTGAACAAACTATGTTCCAAAACAAACCATGGATATTTCAATAAGACTCTGCGCCCGCTCATAAGACCAAAACAACTCAACAATAGCTTGAGCATCATGTACTGGAATTTATTAGGACTGACTTTTGGCCGTCTGCAACCCCAGACCTTATTCCGTTCGACTACAAATTGTGGTCAGTTTAGAGAGCATGGTCTGTACAAGTTGCCACCACAACCTAGAGTCATTGAAGCAGGCGTTGGTAGAAGCTGTGGACCATTTTCCCATGGATATCGTCTCTACCTCATACAATGATTGGCCGAACAGACTTTGGCGCTGTATTAAGGCAAATGGTGGCCATTTTGAATAATTACTTGTAGTTTACTAAATTCTGATTATGCAAATCCAACCAGTAGTCTAATTTTTATAGTTAAAATATTTTGTATCAATATTTATGGCAGGACTAGGTATAATGGCAAGGATGATTACAATTATACACATTTAGTTTGTTTTAGGATTGTTACAAATTATCCATGTTTAGTCTGATTTAGGATTATATGGCGGTGAGGATCATAACAAATTATTATTTATTTTGATTTAGGATTATATAAGGGTGAGGATGATTACAAATTACACATGTTTAGTTTGATTTAGGATTGTATGATGGTGAGGTTGATTACAAATTATAAATATATACTTTGTTTTACAATTATATGAGGGTGATGATGATTACAAATTCAACATATTTTGTTTGGTTACATTATAAGTAATCTATTTGTAACGATATCAATTAATATTTTAACAAAGTTTAAACTTTTAGCTTAAACATAAAAGCAAAAATACACAAAAACTACAGAAGATAATGACGACAAATTCATAAACAAATCACACTCTGCGATCAGGCGCTTGATTGAATGTCACGGGAAAATGGAGAGTTCCTATATAATTGAGTTCTAAAAGGTGGTAAAGCAAACAGATTATGATGGTGTGAGCGCAGGAAATTGTCAGGTTCAAGAACGAAAGTTTACTCAACAATACATGGTAAAGGATTTTTCCTTTTAATAGCTGAAAAATAAATTTCGTATGCACAATGTCTCTTCTGAGTTGCAAGAAATGGAAACCTAGCATACCAAGAGGAAATTGGTAGGAAATAGAAAAGGGAAGTAACCATAATATCTCTTATACAGTCTTTTACATATTTTCAATTATCAAGCTGTACTTGGCTTCGTGTGAGCTTCTAATCAGCTTTACGCTAATGAAGTGTACAGCAAGTGTATTGATGACACAGACTGAAAACCCTTTGAATAGGCTAGTTTTCACTAAGAATAGATCGAATGAGTTGTAATAGCTAATGCTTAATCATGATATGATGCTACCAAAAAAACAAAATTATCTGTTATTAAAAGTAAAGACAATTTTTGTTTAGAACAAGTTATTTAATTAAATTCTCATTTTTAAACAAAATAAACTTGTAAAATAGTGACTGTAAAATTTATCAGTATTGTTTTAAATTTAGAAATAGATTGCGTGTAAGTCATATTAATTTCTTCGTTTGTAATCAACTGTATTAAATTAGAGCTTTGACATTTTAATGTTTTTCTATAGAAAACACAATCTCAAGTCATTGTTTAAGACAGGACCCCTATCACAACGGTTTTGTAGTGAAAACAGTTTATCGAATAGGTACTTAAACTGTAAATAAATACATCAAAATTATCTTCAAAAAAATATATTTAAGAATCAATAAATATACTACGAGCTCATCGCAAGTTTTAGCCACTTTTTCCGTATTTGTTTGGGTCAATTGCCTGTAATTTAGTCTTTTAATAGTTGTGCTTTTATATTGGGGCACTACACCGTACTTGTAACAATATGAATTCATTTTTAATAAAACAAAAGAAGCAACTATCATAAACAGACACAATTGTTTTGATTTTTTTCATGAGTAACACTCACACGTATTCAAATTAACGACCTGTTGAACATTTTTTTGCATTAACTTTGTTGCGTTCTACTCAACGATGGGGTTGATGTCATACTCAACTGTTTTCCATCTGCTGCATCCTTAACGACTGTAACAAGTTTCACGTCGTCTGCGAATAATAAACAACGCGCAATTTTCATTGCACAAACAATATTGTTTACCAGAATAGTGAAAGAAGAGTCCTGAGATTCGAACCCTGTCTCACTCTCCAGTCTCGAATATAAAGTTATCCACTCGTATGTATTACTTTCTATCTGCAAATATGACGGGAGGAAAATTGTAAAAGTGGAACGGAGAACCCTGCCATGCCCAGGTGATTGAGTAAGATATCATTGTCTACTTGATTGAAAGCTTTCTGGTAGTTAACATGATAAGAAACATAGTCAAAAAAACAAACAAGCTTCATAACTCTGTAGCTCGAAGAGATATTGCAATGTAAAACATAGTCAAATAATAAGTAGTTACGTTATACATGTTGAGTTTATTTTTAGATTTTATGACGGTAAGGATATTAGAAATTATACACGTTTAGTTTTGATTTAGGATTATGATTACACATTAATAAATATATATATATATATATATATATATATAAATATATATATATATATATATATATATATATATATATATGTATATATATATATATATATATATATATATATATGTATGTACATATGTATGTATATGTTACAAATGATTATATATCTTAATAGTCCTGTGCAGAGGAGAAGTTTTTGGGATGCAAACAATTGGTATTAGTAAAACAAATTTCATATAACTTGAAATTTGCAGTTTATTTCAAGAACCATAAGAAAAGAAAAAGGCTTCGGACAAAAAAATGAAAAAATTTTGAAGAATGTTTCATGGCAAGAAGTAAAATTTTTAGAACAAATGAAAAAAATTGTGTAGACTTATAGTCCGTTCAAATTGAAGATGGAATGTTTGTGAACAATCACTTTTGACAGTTCAGGTATTGCAAACCTTTTTCTTACATTCACGTTAGTAATTTAATGTGGATTTATTTGTGATTAAAAAATATTTTTTATTAGTGTACACATTTACACTGTATATATACGTAACTTATATTATATAGGTTATATTTTATATTTAAGAGAAATTCTGATAAGTAAGATGCGTTTCGAATAATTTATAAATATTACTGTTACATAAAAAATATATAATAATACCATCAAAATTCCTCTCATACTTAATCCAGGCTTGAGACTGGCAGTCTTAAAGACTGGCGTATTTAAAAAATTGTTGGTAGCCAAATCTCTACTAGTAATTCACCCTTAGCAAACCTTCATCAACTATCTGTCTATCTAATAAATAATATTGTATCATACATATAATACTTTATTTTCTAAGTATATTAGTAATAGTAGTTTAACGAAATGTTAGTTAGAACACAGAAAATGAAATTATTACAAAATAAACCAAGTATTACTTAATTTTAAAGAAATGACTAAAACAACTTTTAAAAACATAAAATACACTGATGTGTGAAAATAAACCAAATACGTTAACATTCTAAAGAAAAAAATACAACAATTACATCACAAAGAACTCAAAATATATATTATAAATACACAAAGTACACTAATATTTCACATTACTATATAGAAATACACTAATATTTCATAGAAAAATTACACTATAGTGTTACAATCAAATCATAATGAACTTAATACACAAAATACACATTTATATTTAAAAAAAACCATAAATACTTTATTATTTCACAGAAAACAATTAACCACAGTGCACATGAATCACATCACAATGAACTTAAAACGTGAAATCACTAAAATATTTAATATAAATACACTACATACATTATCACACTTATATCACAGAAATATCAGATTCTGCGCTTTTTATATTGCGTTTCTGGTATGTGAATTTCAATTTCTTTAAAATATTGTAGAACGTCGTCCTTTTGAAATTAGTTAAAGCCTCATCGTTGTTCACCTCCATAAGAACCTAGTCGATCGTAGGTAGTTCATTTTTAAAATAAAAAGTATGGACTTTACGTCTAATCGCCCTCAGCTCTAGATCATCCAATTTTTCAAATTTTGTCAATCTTTGCGGGTGCGGCAAAGGCGAGCGGATGCGTTCTATATTCCCGAACTGTATTGTACACTGTGCTTAGACCAACACCGGTAATTTCAGCCATTTGCTTTGCTACGTATTTTTTGTAAATGTGTTTTTCCTTGGGCGTAATCTTTTCTACGTATTTATATACGTTTATTAAAATGGTTTTTTCTTTCGAGTTTAAAGCATTCTTCTTAGAGCGTTTCTTCATGAGCGATGAAAATGTTAGAATCCCGCCGCTAGTACCTGGTACATACGCCATTTTATTTACACAATAAAAATACACTTTAACAATAACACATATTATTATATAACAAACCGAACTTAACACTATGAAACAAACAATAATATAATAAACTTAATGTAATACAAAGTAATGAAAACAATTTACAAACCGCAAAAAAATCAGCAAGCAATAATTGCAAACGTCAAAGTCGTTCAAAATTCCAATAGGAAAATACGGTCGCTAGTGCGGACTGGAACACCGATGCTTCGCCGTCATGTTGTTCTCTTTGCTAGCGGTACGCGCCAAAAGTTGGCATACATGCAAATACACAGGTAACAAAAAAATATAATTGATCTCCTGAATCTATAAGCAATTTGACATAAGAATTGTGATAATAAAAATAATGAGTATTGCAAATAATTATACTAGTTGTGCGCTCGGATTAATTTAAATTTATTTAGTTCTATGTACATTTCTATATGGCTTCTTCAATACCATTATGAAGTTTCGTGTTTGTGGAACAGATAAGACTGACGGATGATTATATGGATCCGCATTGGTTGTCCTCAAAGCAAAAATTAATAATTTAGTTTTACTAAACATACATATAATAAAAGTTAATGACATAATGTGCAGTAAATATTGTCATAACGCTTTGACTTGTAGTGTAATCCTATATATTATATTTTCTTTTGGCGGTACCGTTCCGACGTTGCTTTTATCGATAATAAAAAAATTTGAACATAACATATATCTGTCTCGCTCGAACAGTGCATACAGATCGTATTGTGTTACTAGTGCATATGTATTCAAATTGCACTTAATCAATTACAGTCATCCGGTAACAATTGGGCGAAAAAATAAAATCAATTATTTTTTTTTCACAAATTGTCCCGCAAAATTCCTAAGCAAAAACCAGGTATTTTTATTTGATATGAAGCAGGTATCTTTATCTGATAAACTGAGGATTTTATGAAATTCCAACGAAAGTACGGTTTTAAAATAGTAGGGTAATTCACATGAAATGGTCAATTGAAAAATTTCACTGTTTTTACTCTAGATGTCGTAGCTAAATCTAGTGAGCGGCTGCTACCCGAACATGTACTTTGCCGTATACGTTGTGGTATTGAAAACAATTAAAAAGCATTTTTATCTTCAAAATTTAAATTTACTTCAGATTTTTTAGTATATTGATATTTGATGTTGTAGTGTTAATATTTATAAAATTTATTATGCTTTTACTATTTTGCTTATTATGCTTTTACTTTTTTTCGTTGAATACAATGACCCATTGATAACATAACCTCAAATCGAATAACAAATTCATAAATGGCGCTAAATTTAGATTCCAGATTATGCTTACATGATAATAATAAAAATGACAGAGTTGTTGTAGAGATTTCAATGATACTTGAGGATCCTACGTCTGAACGGGTCCAAGGAGAACTTCCGCCAACAGTGCCTTTAACATAAAGATCTAATGAGGATGCTCACAAAAGGATACGCCTTCAAAGTACCTGACTGATATGTACCCAGTTGTAGAACTGCTTAATAGCGTCCGGAAACATGTGCAAGCAAGTACCAAAGGTACTCGCATCCCAAGATTACATTAGAGAAAAAAAAGAGAAAGTAGAAATAAAAAAATTATGAAGACAAATCTTAAATATTTAAAAGCAAAAAATTAAATTATATTCAAGTTCTGAGGAAGAAACGATAGAATTAGCCGGTGAAAATTGCGGTCCCGAAAATAATATATATGATACATGGAAAACGGTGAAAATTACTACGAAACTGAAAAAATAAAAGATTAGCTATAAGCCATTGTTTGTAAATTATGGCCGCATATAAATTGCACTCCATTCAACAATTATTGTAATTCTTGTGGCAAAAAAATTAAGAAACAAGAAACGGAAAAGAAAACTTGTACGAGAAAAAAGCAAAAACTAACGGAAAAGGCAAAGGGAGAGGAAAAATGAGTCGGAAATTAAATGGCCATCTTATCCTTAAATGGGCGGCCAATTTCTAACAGATTTTAACATTAAAGCTTTTAAAAAGAACATTATCCTAAATTGCATATATAATTTGTAGACTACATTGAAAAATAGTTTAGTACCAACATTTATTTGAAAAGAAATAACATGTCACAATGTTTGTTTAATTATCTATACGCCAAATATACCATAACTATATCTGCATATAAGGTAATCAAATCTAGAAATATAGCAGCGTAAGCTGACATATTGTAGCTATCTCACTCTAACGCCTTATAAAATTAGTGAATAGCATATATGGTCTAGATTTTTTTAACGTCCAGATTTTGATTATTTTCACAAATTGTTTGAAACGCCTGACTATTTCGCAAAAAAAGTGGAGGATTGCCAATTTTTCCGTGTAAAATTTTAGAATTCGTATCAATAAAATAATGGTATAATACTTGTATTTATAACATTTTTTATAGTGAGACTTTCTGAAGTTAATATTTTGATTATGTATATATTTTAATAATACTCCGGGAATAATGCAATGAATTTTATAAATAGTTGTCAGCTGATCGAATATTATAATGTGCCAACCATATTTTAACTGTCAAATTCGATTGTTTACAAACATTCCATCTTCAATTCGAATGGACTATAGGTGATGGGATAACATATAAATCAAATGGTTTTATTATTAATCCATTTTAAGTACAAAATTTCCTTTCCTTTGTTGTTTTCATTTTTATAAATGTGTGCCAAAATATTGTATACCTGTATCTTCAGGTGGAAGAGAGAGTGCAGTATGGGGCGTGGGTGGCCCTGGTTCATGGCGACTGCCCTCTCGACTGCAGATTGTCAAACCTATGGAAGGCTCCCAGACATTGGGCCACTGGGCTCAACTTGCCAAACCTACTATGTCCGGTAAGTTACATTGGGTTCCCTGTAGTATATACTTATACTTTATGTATTTATACAGTATTTATATGAAGGAAACTTTGCCACTTCAACCACTTGTCCCAATAATCATGTGTAATGTCACAAACTGTTATTTTTTAAAATTATTCGTCTAGTTTATAAAATAATTGAGTTTAAATCATAATTATGTGTAAATAAACAGCATGTAAACAATAACACTAAATATCTTAGCAATGTGGCACGCCTATCGTAAATTCCAAGTGTCAAAATGAAATGTCATTTATCCGTTTGAAAAAAACTAGAAAAGATGCCTACATAGTAAATTAAAAACAAATTATTTTGTTTTAGAATGTATTTACACTTACCTAAACTTTATGTTCAAAGAGCCTTCCCCGTACACTGAGGACTTGTTACACTTTCGCAACCGACGGTAATTATTTTGACTTAAGGTATCGACCACAGTGTCTGGTATTTGAATGTTCTAAAATGAATTAGCACATTTTCTTCCATATTTATCAGTATTATTGGAGAAGTACCACCTGATATCAATGGAATGATGGGCCTATTCTTTTGGCCTAGATTCATAATTGCATTGGTAATAACTATACTTATTTGGTTGTCGCCATTTCGGATAGCGTTGGGCGTAGTTCCGAGGGCTCTGCTAGTATTATAATGGTATTCGGCATATACAAATAGTCCACAATTCACTAGCACTAAAAACAACATGTTTGTAATTCCAGTGGCTCGATATTACAAATTATTTAATCAAAATCAACGGATGCACATTGAAGTCAACTGTCGTTCGCTGACTATTCTGGTAACTTCTTTTCAAACATTCAAACGTACGGATTGGTCGAAGAAATATGTGAGTGTTGCCCTATTTAAATAATCCATAAAGATTTACTTTGAAATAGCAATGAAAATTGATTAACGTCATTAACAAGAAGCCAATAATAATTTATATAAAAATATTGTTTTAATGTTATTCTGAGTTTTTAAATCGATAATAACATTTTTTATAATCTTAAATGTTTGAGTGAGTATTGAATGGATGTTAAAGTTTTTGAAATGGAAATAATTTTGATTTACAAATTGTAAACAAAGTTAGTGTAAGACTTGAAATTTAATTTTGCTATTTCATTTTTGAACCTTTTCTTGTAAAACTGTGTAAATGAAAGGGACAGTGAGACAAGTTAAATTCACCATCGATTGCTAAGAAGGATAATCAAGTACTATTGCCACATTTCTTACGTTTATCGAAATATAAGATACAGGTATCATGATGCATTTTCATGTCAATGATTTATGACAATTTTGAAATATCAAAAAAGAATGGTATGATTTTAAAAAAAAATAGGTGTATTGCAATCTACCCATGATACTCTATTACGGATTGAAGTGGCAGTTTCCTTCATTTACATATTGTATATTTATATACTATACTTATATATTGTGTTGAGGATCAATTATTTTTTACAAGTAATAAAAGCACATTTGAAAAGTCTGTTCCTTTTGGAACTGGAATAATATGTGAATTTTTATGTCAAATTATTCCAAAGAATGTTTTTAAGGTAAATTCATTGGAATAATTTGTGATATAGAAAAGACTGATTTTAAATGTGAGTTAATTATAGAGCTAAATGTGAGATTGTCAAGATATTGAATTGCAATTATTCAAGAAAACGTTTTATTTTTCTTTTTGATAAGCATATTGATTAGATATATTCTGTGATTTGTGTAACTATGCAGGTTTGCTGGAGGAGCGTGCGGGAGTAGGTGTGCGTGGTGGACGTAGTGCTGCTCAGCTCGGTTTGGCCGTCTACAGTCTTAGCGATCTGGAGGAAGATGACGAGCTACCCCGTTTTCCACATGCCTCTCATGTCACTACCATTACAAACAGGTACTCTTTACTTTTTTGCAGTATCTATATAATTTTAATAAAGATTCAATTCGAACCTATATGAACACACTAATAACTCACATAGTGATTTTCATACGTCAAATGATTTTTATGTAACAAGTACATAACGCGTTAGCATTACAATTTAGAATATGGACCCAATAGTTCATTTGAAAAATTGTGTACATTTTAATCATAAAAGAAAGCATGATGGATCTCTGCCCATCACTACCCTCATTGTCCCAGAGCTCCCCTAGACTCGTTTCGTACCATGTAAGTTTGTGGGGATTTTCAAACGTTCCCCAGAATGTCCCATTTCGATTATAAAAAGCCTAGGCATGTACAATAATATTTCCAATTCAGACTGGGTCATATATATTTTTAGTTATATTACATGGTCTTGGCCATCACTCCTACCCCTTTTGTTTATGTAGGTTTTTTTGACCACATCCTCCACCCATGTAGCCTGCCGCAGCTTTAGCATTGTATTAATTTGCCGTGTATATTTTTTTTGTAAAGTATGCGTTATATGCATGACAGATCCTTCCTGGAAATGAAAGGGGCCAGTTTTGCTACCATAATTGGATGAAATAGTTCATGTCTAAATCAAGCACTATGGGATAGTAGAATTGTTATGAGATGCAAATAATGTATAAAGAGCTTTTGGTTACCGTGATCTCTTAAAGTTATCCTGGATAGGTTTTCAAAGACCGTTGAATCTCCTCGTCATAGAGAGCAAATTGGTTTCTGTCTAACCTGTTCAGATACAGACCAGATCTACAACCTTCAAATTATCCTCGAAGAAACATCAGAATGACAAAAGGTAGATATATCTCACTTGATGACTGTGAGATGGGCTAGTATCTGGTAGTGTGTAAAATTAAAAAGAGTTGCATTTTTCTTGGTTTTTTTGGTGCAGCTCCACCATCTTACATTCAGCATGAGCAAGTAATAATTTTTTTAATTTCCTTGAAAAATCATCACAGCTCATTCACGTCACTTTGCATATTTATTTTGAAAAGCTCACTAGAGAAACACTTACTGTGTGAGTCTCATTAAGTTTGTAAACCTCCTAAAGCCTTGTGCGGGGAAATTTCCATAAATCATTCATTACACCCTCACATCTAAGACTTTAAATGATAACTAAGGGACATCTAGGTATATCAAAACCTTTAAATTTTAATAGCTATTTAACTCAACTTAACTTGACAATGCTTGAATGTAAACAAAAACAATACTGAATGCGGCAATTAACACAAGTTGTGTAGCATGATAAGGGAAGACTTACCCAAGCATAAAATTGACAACAACAATGTGTGTATTAGTTACTTTTTTTTCTGAAAGACAAAGGATGTAAAGACCATAACAGCTAAGTGTGTATGAAGAATATATGAAGATCATAACTCCTAACTTGTGGCTAATCCATATAGTTTCTATAGACAGTTGAGTTCGCCCAAGATTGTTTAAAAAAAAATTAACAAATCTCAGGAGATGAACCGACGTTTATTTGATTATAATTTGATAAAACTTTACATTGTTCCTCAGTATAGATGCTTAGTGAATTTAAAACACCATACATTTATCAAAATTCATGAATAAACTACATAAAAACTTACCACAACCCGTCCAAAGGAAAATGGAGTGCATTATGTTAGGGATTACTTATTGTGACAGAATACAAAATATCGAAATTTAGAGTGGTACCAATTTATTTGACGTAGCATGGCCATCACACAAAGAATAAAATGTTGGGCCAGTCAAGTAGCCATAGAATTGATGCCAGATGGAGTTGGAATGTTTTAGAATGGAGATTGCAAACTGAACTTGTTAGTTGTCATTCAGCAAGATGGTCATCGGCAGGACTGGCATGCTTAAATGAATTGCAGACCTAGAGTTAAGGGGGAAGAGAGGACCTTCACTTGCATTTCTGAGCTGTTATTGATGTTTTACTTGATTACACACTTCAAGGTATTATTTTATTCTTGAATATGAGCAGTGTAAAACTCTACGTAGAACAGGCACAGACACACCTTCCACACCCAAATGTATTTTGGTAGATAAATTTATATGTTGAATTTTCTAATATAAAAAATATGTAATAATAAATGAAAAGAAATAAATTAAATAGGATTTTTTCAATGTCGATTGCATTAGACAATAATCCACAGATGTATATTTGTTTTGACAGTGGTAGTTGCTTTTGTGAAGAAGCCTTGGTGTGCTATCTATTTCATATTTCTGATGTTGCATAAAGTGAAGTAAGTTATAAGTGAAATTCATAAAAATTTGTTTTTAACTATATAAATCTTTTCTTTGGAATTAGTTAGAATTCCTAAAATATGATTTACTGATAATATCAATAAAATGGGTACTTGTAAAATGATTATTTTTCAATAATAATTTCCAATAATTTTTTCATTCAATTTTGTCTACCCGGTCAACCACAATGTAAAATATCAAAAACAAATTCAGATTTCTAGAAATCTGTAACATTTTCGTATATTTTGAAATTGTATATGTTGAGGGTTACATTTTTCTTTAAAGATGCTATGAGGTGGATTCAGCTGTTCTTGAGATACATGTGATTATTATATTGCAAGTGTTAGTTGCATAGCAGTCGATTATGAAATTAAATGTAATTCAATATTACTATTTTTCTTTATGCTGTCGATTTTTTGGATTATTAGCTTGCATATCAAATTAAAAAGAAACAATTATTTTCAAAGTTAACAAGAATTCTGTAAGTATGGTTTCTGGTTTGCAGCATGGTTATGCACCCAGATGACGGCAGCATGGGCGGCAGTGTAATGAGCAGTGTGATGGGCAGCGCTTGGAGCAGCCTCGCGTCCAGCCGTCGCACTTCTGCCATGCCATCTGCTGCTCACTCCCCCTGTGCCACACCGCATCTGCTCTCACGACGTAACTCCACCGCTGCTGGCGCACCACCCCGCCTCGTTTTCTCACCTACGGCTACTCCCGCCAACAGTCCCATGTTAGGCTCACCGCGCGACTCGCCACCGCCTACGCCCACCGCTGCGCCCAGCCTTACCTCGCTCATCGCTAGTGGCACTGATATCCTACGTCGCACTTTCCTCTCCCCCGGTCGTGAGCCACCATCGCCAGCCGCACCCTCGCCGCTTGCGCTCCATACGCCCGGCTCACTCTATGCTGGCCTCGCCCACCGCAGTCCTATGGAGCAACTTACATGTCTGAAGCGCGCACTTTATCCGGCGATACGTCAACGTCCGCCTGAGCCGGCCACACCTACCATCCGAGAAGAGGAAGGTGCATTAGGAGTGCCAGCTGCGCCGGGTTGTGGCGCATTGGAAAAGGGTACACGGAGGCGAGGTGCGCGGACACCCCGTCCTCGCACTGACCTCGGCACTGTGGGTGCGCCCCAGCCTGCCACCCATACCACCGCACTTGGCACCCTCAGCTCTTTGCTGTTCGGCCGAAAGGGTGGACTTCTCTAGACGGGCAAATTTAATGGACCCACATTGTGAGAGATTTGAATTAAAAAATGTGCAATTGCAATCGAAGGATGGTTGTCACTCCGGTGTGCATTTATTGCAGTGCAATACCATTTTGTGTTTTGCATTTTTTTACTGAGGCTCATGAGAGCTGACGATTTGTACATATTTTATTATTTGGTTACTTGTACAAATGATTGTATTGATTATCGATACAATGGTCGACGGTCAGGTAGATCTGGTCTCGTCCACTGCGTTACATTGTTATTTGTCTATTACGATATTGTGATTGGTAATAAAGATTTTATTTTGATCATTAAGTAGGAGAATTGTTTCTAGGATTCCTTAATAAAACTAGAATAAAGTATTACTGTGGGTGGAACAGCTTTTTAACTAGTGAACGAAGCAAGTTGTAGGTTCTACTTGGGATGACTTATTGAGGGATGCATAAACGGTGTATGTTATATATGAATGAGGGTGCTATTGATAGAGCAGCTGATGCTCGAGAGTTGGGGATGATGCACAGTTTGCATTTAGATAAAGATTCACATTAATCCATTGTGACATGCGTACTGTCATCAATGTTATTACATCTCTATTTATTTCATTCTTTTTATAATGTAATCTAAATTTGAGTATTTGTGGAAAATGCTTTATAAAAGACTTTAAACATGTGTAAAGAATTACCAAAAATGTTGTATTGTACTTTATGTTCATCAAAATAAACATTATATTTATGAAATTCGATGTAAAAATAAATAAATAATAGATTAATCGGTGCTCATATTGTCTATTTTCTTCTCTTTTTCATTTTATTGGTAGTTTTTTCCAAATTTTTATTTAAATTTGTTTCGGAAAGGCTTTCAATGTCAATTGAGATGATAAAGGCTGTAAAGTTGATATATAAATTTATTGAAGAAAATTGTGAAATGGCCAATAAACTCTTGAATTAACGAGTCTATAGTCATAAATAAATCTATGAATTTCCTCTTATCAGTGTTAATTTAAAATTAAGTAGTATTCGATTTTGATATATTTGAAATTTTATCAAAGAGATACCATAATGGGACTACTGAGAAGGTTTATGGAATAGTTTGAGATTGCGTTTTGACAGTACTTAACAATTCTCATTCTACAATTGTAAATGTCACTGAGAGTGACATTTGAACATTTTAGTGTTGGAGCATGGAAAAATGATTTTAATATATTGATTTGAATTTGCTCTCTGGTTTAAATTTAGCTATTCGCGTTCGATTTTTGTATTGATCTTTTGGTTACTTTAGCAAATCTCCCTTCCTTGTAAATTCCACTTTTAAATTGATGTATATATTTGATAAAAATTATTTAATGTTATTAGCAAGGTATGTCACAGTAATTATTAGAGAAGCTGTATGGAAAATGACAGATTCAGTTCCTTTTTTAATCAGCATTTTGTAGGAGATTTTTAATGGTTCAACATAATTGAATTTCTTAAATTGATAATAACAGAAGGAATTTTTAAATTCTTTGTAAAGCACATTTTATTTAATTTTGATTTTCCATGATTCCACATGTAGATTGCAGTAATTGATTTTAGATTGCAAGCGAAAGGTGTTAAAGCATTACGAAATTGTGTTATAAATGAAGATGAAGGTAGAAATTGTTGGGACATATTTATAATTCGAGTGCGCAATAATTTAGTTTAATTGTAAACGTAGACTGAATACAATATTAAATGTATACTTTAATATTATTTTTGTTGTGCAAAGATGGCTCCATTGTTACTGCTATTATGCGTCAGTCATAATATTATGTAATGATAAAATTATCATAATAGATATAGATCTATAAATAAAAAAGTAAATTAAAATGTAATTTAATTTTTTATCAAAAAATTTTCATTCATATCGTATGTGTTTGTCTTGAAGGGTATTCCATTCCTTTGTCAGTTGTAATAATGCCAATGTTTGTTTTTTTATATAATCGATATTCCGATGCCAAAACAGGAATGCCAATGTAGTAGGAATATAATGGGAAACAGATGATCCACTAAGTTATATAACTTTTATCTATGTTCATTGAATATGATTTTGAAATACAATGATTGTTTTATTAATTATTCTGCAGTAATATATCGATGACAGTATACGTTACAAATTGTATAAGTGGCTTAGTAATCAGCCGACTGCTAAGGCACAAATATTTTTTCTGTTGACCAGATAGGAGATAGAAACAAATTATATTATTATAATAATTTATTTGTATAATAAATAAACAAATATGAATCTTAAAGCATTTTCATTTAAAGATAGTTATTTTATCTATATTAAAACAATGTTATTGTTACCATTATATAGAGAAGGGTTTCATATTTATTACAAAATACTGTGCAAACTTGACTAAATATATTTACAATAGGCTATTTGACAACATTGAAAATATACCACAATTTCGTGGTCATCCTGTTAGATTATAACGTAAATAAATATAATTCATTGTCATCCTGTTAGATTATAATGTTCATTTTCCCTGTTCTTTGTTAAAAGTCAGATGACATCACAAGTGTGTAAACAAACCAATTTGTCTTTAAGTGTTTAATTTATGGTCCTTTTTTCTTTTTTTTTAAATTTATAACATTGCATATTATAAATCGAGATGTAATCTCCAACCTTTGCATTTAGTATAAATTTTTTTTATAATATGAATTCATTATGTATGTTGACATAAAAAGTTGTATGATATAAAAAGAAATACATTACAAATGATATATTTAACTAAAATAATTCTCAGTTGTAGCTAATGTATTAAAAAAATTTGCAGTTTTTTAAGTTCAGTGATAGTCTATATCTAACATAATACACCACACAACGTATTGAAACACATACGTACTCACTAATGTATATATCAGCACTATAATATTATTTGAAACTTAAACCATAAGACAAATAGACTTTATTGTTTTCTGAATGTTGTTGGTACCATATAAACAAGATGTAATAGGGAATCTTAACACAAAGCTAATCGTAGATGGCGTCACCATAGTAAGACTTAAATAAAACCACAGATGAAAAAATGAAACTAGCTGTCAAATAAGCGGTAGATTTTTAAAGCGTGTAAAATTGAAAATTTTTATGTGACGAGAAAATATGACGAAAAATTACAGATATTTAACAACATTAGAATTAAAAAAATCCAAATAAAATGAATGCTCTGAACAAATCCGAGGCTTTGTTTTGTTATCTTAAAGTTTTGCTATGCATAGCTATTTCCCACAGCTTTCAACGTTTTTTGTCCTTAGGGAATAAATTAATAGCTATGTCTTCAACTGCTCCAACTGCAACAGTATTCAACTGCATGTCATCAATGTATATTTATTATAAATCGAGATATAATCTTCGAAAAACCAATGAATCCTCCTCAAGCAGACATATATAAATTACAAAATGTCACATCATGTGTATGTTACTCTGTGGTTTATCTATGATCTTTACGTTATAGAACAGGTAACCCCCTAGCGGGAGAAATGGGCAGTAAGGTTCCCTATTGTTGGAATTGACAGGTTAAGCAAATATTTAAATTGGATGATTACTTATATTCTTGTTATAAATACTGGATTGTGCAATAAGTGCTTAGTGATAAAAGAAAAAGGTTAAAATTTGAAAAAAAAAGGTTAAAACATATTCCCTCGCAAAGAAAATCATCAGGTATGAAATTTTTTAAATTGATTTGTTTATAATAATCGCCAGCTGCAGAATTTTTTTGAACATGTCGTTTTTAATGTATACTCTTTCATATCATATCAAAAATGTAAATTTAGGTAAATACTAACAATTGTCAAAATATCATTGGTACTAAAACACATTAATTCCAAAGTTAGCTCTTATCTTTTTGCTTTATAGACATTGATATCGATATTAATGTTTAAACCACAAGTATTACTTACATCTTCACACATAAAAATACTTGAGTGAGCTTAATGCTGTTTGGATCTCTTCGGGCTAATCGTAGCCATTTTTTTGTCTTTTAGGATTCGTTGGCACTGAAATAAACACTTTGTGTGGGCTTTTTATAGACGTATTTGTACATTGTGGTACTGCATACCATTTAGACACTTTTTTAATATGGAAATAAATAATATCCCCTTCAGCAGGCAGGATTGTTTACGTCACATGCGTGTGATGTCACGCTAGCCGCCATTACATAAATGACATTACATAAAATATAGAGTTTATAGCTTTAAATTTTAAATAAAAAAATAAATTAAGTTTGATAATTTAAACTTTAAGTCATTTATATGGCATATATCCTGGAAATATAATGTAGTGTGCTTATAATGCAAAACGGAACAATTTAAAACAGTTCAAAAATAAAAGTCAAATAGCCTATTTAATTATACTTTGTAAAATTTTTTCCACATTTTGGGACAGGTGACGCAAGACCAAATTTTGTTATCCGCTTAATAGGGGTTGCATTAAAATAGCAATTTTTTTGTTTTTGGATTTTGCGTGATATAAGAAGTACATTATGCAAATACCATATTTTTTTAATTATTTTCAAATTTCTGAGTACTATTGTAATGGGCAAAGAGAACATAATTATAAAAATTAATTACAGCATCGAAGCTTTAAAAATACTCTTAGACAGTGTATATAATAAGCGGAACTACATGACTATCGTAAATAAATGTATTGTTAAAAATTTATTGGGAGCCACGTAATAAAAAAAACTTCAAGCTAATATTGCTACCAATGGACTATATTACCTATCTGATGTATAGTATGTCTTATTCATTTTTTCACTGCTAAATGCATACGCAACCCTTGTGTTCCCATTTGTTCGCGACCCATGTGTTCGCAGCCCTTATCCGAAAAAAAAACTTGAGTGGTTCACCACGGGGTTGCAACACAGCATATAGTTCAGAAAAATATTTATATGTTAGATTTTTAATAAATAATAAAAAGTCTATTGTGAACAAGCTTTTAACGCTTGCGCCGTTTCGCAATGCGGAGCACTCGTAATTTCTCGTCATGCTCCACATGATTCACCTCGTCACTCGTGACGCTCGCATCGATGGTGGTTTTTTGAACGAGATCAAAGAAGTGGCGAAGTGAAAGCCTAAACTGGGTATTATGTATGTATGAGTTTTGGCAATTGCGTATGGTTGTGTGCAGTATGTATGGGTTATGCTTGCAACTATGATTTCGTAATTAAAGGTGCTTGGTGATTTTAAATATTGCAGTATACATCACTTTATATTTAATAGTAGCATTTTGTATTAATCTATTTACAGTGGTTATTTGTGTATGAGTGCTCGCCACTTATAGGTATGTACATATTTTGTAGTTACCTAAGAATAGATTCATTAATCACTCACCTATGATTGCCACGGGCGTGCACGGATGAGAGATCAAATTATGATTGCCCTCATTTTTCGGTCGAATGAAGTAAAAATAAGTTGTAAAATCACAAGTTAATGAAAATTAAAGAACAAATCAAATGACATAAGCATTTTCAACATGTCGCCCCCTGTTTTCGACACATGTTTGTACACTTTTTGTTTGTTCGTGGACTCTATTAAATAAAGAAGTCTTAGTTAATGGTACTTTTAAGTTTGTTAAAAGCATGTATCTGTATTTCATTGGCACAATCTTTCTCAAACTTTTAAGTCTTTAATAAATCCCCATCCGAAGAAGCCCAATGGGGGGATGTCTGGTGAATGTGGAGGCCAACGTATACTTTCAAATCGACCTATCCACTGGATGCCAAACATTCTGTTTAGCCCGTCATGAACTTCGACAACGGAGTGCGGCGACGCAACACAACTGAACAACAGAGGTGTAGGTAATTAAATATGTAAGGATTCGTGTAGACAGTTGTCTTGAAATTTTTATCTTGCTATAACTTCTAAACCCCTCAAGATAATAAATTCTGGTCTTCACCAGTGATCTACATACAACCAGGAGATTCATTGGTATTTGTTTTCGAATAGGGGTTGCAGACAATCTTTATACGCATGTATATATTATATATATATATATATATATATATATATATATATATATATATATATAAGTAAAAATTCTTCTGTATATGGCAGAAACTGACGTGTGCATTGCGGCGATATGTAAAATTACATTACTGATTGGACAGAGTTAAAGTTCATATTTGTGATTGGTCCGAGTCATTTGCAGTTTATTTCAAATTGCAATCTTTTGATTGGTGGTGTGTCGTCAATATAATTGGTTGGCGTTGAGAAGCTTAAGATGTGGTAAAGACACATCTGGTTATTTCTTGCCTACTCTATCTAGGTATGAGTGTTTAGATAATTGGAGTTTACGTGTTAATAATGATTATGTTATTTTGGTTGAATTCAAAGAACTGCTGATAAAAGTATTACTTTTTTTTATTACAGTGTTTATTATTTAATTTCTATTTCACGTGCAACTAATAACTGTCCTTTTGGGGCAATTTTCTGTTTACGGCCACAAATGGTTGATTCCTTGCCACGTTATAAAAAGAGCAACAAAACGAAAATCTAGGCAACTGCACTGCATATTGGAGCATAAAGTTTGGTTCCATAGTTGTCTATATATCTTGAAATTGTTCATGCAATTTAAGTAAAAAAAATAATTTTAATATAATAATTACATTACGATACATTATAAACTTGTGTAAATACGTGTTGCCAAAGGGCTTACTCTTTGGCAAGACATAAACAGAATATAATTATAAATGTTCATTACAAGAATTAAGCTTTAAAAATATTTTTGAAAGAGTAAAAAATTGGCCTAAGTAGTCAAAAGGTAACCATCTGGAATATAAAAAAGCAAGTTCACAAACATCATGCCAAAAATGGTTAAAAATGAGATGTTTTTCCACAAAGAAAAAACAGTGGTATGAAAAAATAAAAAGAAAGATAGGTATTAAAACAATGACAGGAATCTATGTACTACAGTCGATTTACGGTATGCTTAACTACTTAGGCGCAGAGGTGTATTTCAGATATTTCTTCTCCCACTAGGAGTGCAATTTCTATACATAAGCATAGGACAAATTAAACATGTTGTGCAACTGGTATTAAGGATACTGAGCAGTTAGTTCTATCGGAGTTAAGTATAACCAGTTGATTGTAACATATACATATCAAATAAATTAAGCATGTTGAGTGACTGGCGGTAAGGATAATGAACGTTTAAGCATATCAAATACCGCTATTCAACTGTAAATAGCGCTGGAAATACGGAAAAATAAAGAAGAAATTAAAGATAGACAGTCGAACAAAGAAGATAAGAATGTTATTATCCGCAATTATGATATGGAGAATACTGGCCCCAATTGTAGAAATATAACTTGAGTAATGAGCGCTAACATTGTGTGATGATTAATTTATTATTATTTTGCACAAGTGTTTTTTAGAATATTCTTTCCTAGATTCAGTTTCAGGTACTTGAAAAGATGTACTTAACATAATTTTTGCTTTAAATACTGGGGGAATACTTGTTACTTTCGGCAAGAGAGGCAAGGAGGATTTCTGCAAAAGCAATTGAATGCATTCATTTCAATAGGTCACAGTTCAGACTACAATATACAAGATTAACCACTGAATGACATTGAGGTAAAGAGTTGTAAAAAAAAATATATAGTGAAAACTGAATAATTTGAAGTAAATGCTAATAATTTCAAGTGAATGATTTGTCAGCTTAGTGAGTATTTCTAGATAAAAAGAATTTAATGGCTACTGTTTTGACTTACAAAGGCATATATTTTTCAGTTGCAGAGCCATAGTGAAATAAAAATGTGATTGAGATACTCGTAAGTTAACTGTTTATAACATACAATTTTATAACTATACATCTTATATATACAATTGTTATGTAAGTATGTATAGTTATGTATAGTTATGTAAGTATGTATAGTATATGTTTTATCATTTTACATTTAAAAAGTTAGAAAGATTTGTATCTTCTTTTGAGTTAAGGAATTCAAAAATTGTTCATCAATTGTTTTTTCAAGTTCGAACAATGAGCAGAATACATGATCCTCGACATCACTACATCTTTCAACATAGGTTCATAGTGTGCTTATTGGGGTTGACCTCTTTTGTTCGATATTAATAGTTTACAGTCTAACAGATCATCATCATTAGCATCACCATTCTCCACATTTTGGTTAGGTTAGGTTAGGTTAGGTTAGGTTATGTTAGGTTATGTTAGGTTGTTATGTTAGGTTGTTATGTTAGGTTGTTATGTTAGGTTGTTATGTTAGGTTGTTATGTTAGGTTATTATGTTGGGTTATGTTGGGTTGGGTTGGGTTGGGTTGGCTTGGCTTGGCTTGGCTTGGTTTGAGTTGGGTTGGGTTGGGTTGGGTTGTGTTGGGTTGGGTTGGGTTGGGTTGGTTTGGGTTGGTTTGGGTTGGTTTAGGTTGGTTTGGGTTGGTTTGGCTTGGTTTGGGTTGGTTTGGGTTGGTTTGGGTTGGTTTGGGTTGGTTTGGGTTGGTTTGGGTTGGTTTGGGTTGGTTTGGGTTGGTTTGGGTTGGTTAGGTTGGTTAGGTTAGGTTAGGTTAGGTTAGGTTAGGTTGGTTAGGTTAGGTTAGGTTAGGTTAGGTTCTATTTATTTCTAAAAAAAATTGTGTTTACAAGATCTTTCAAAGTCTTTAGTTTATCTGAAACCTGAATAGAATAACTTTTTGTGTTCCCTAGCTCTGTTCCATCCATTTCCAAAGAAATTATGTTTTATAAAAAATAATAACAACCTTTCATTCTTTATTGTATCTAAATATTCAATTATATTACTTTTTGTGTTTTCTTCCTCTATTTCATTAATTTCCAATAATATGATTTTTTCTAAAAATAATAAGAACCGAAAATTAAATAAAATTACTTTGTGTTTTATTGCGGTGTACTATAAATTTGGAAAAAAAAATTATTTTTGCAACAAATAAAAATCGTTCATTCTTTAGTATATCCAGTAATTCAACTCAATTATTTTGTGTGTTTTATATATTTTAAATACAAAATTATGTTTGCGAGAAATCGTAACAAATATTTAATTCTTTAGTTTACCTAAAAATTCTATAGAATTACTTTTGTGTTTTGTTTGCTCTATTCTATATGTTTAGAAAAAAAAGAAGTTTGCGAGAAATAATAAATCTTTTATAGTTTAGTGGAACCAGAAATTTAAAAACAATTACTTTTTTGTGTTTTCTTGCTGCGTACGATAAATTTAAAAATAGAAGTGTAAGTGAGAAATAATAACAATTAGTGTACTCAAAAATTTAATAAAATTAGTTTTTGTGTTTTCTTTCTGTGTTCTACAAATTTCCAAAAAAATGATGTTTGTGAGAATTTATGAAAATGTTTAATTCTTTACCGAAAAATCCAATAGACTTATTTTTTGTGGTTTCTTGCTGTGTTCAAAAAGTGTGTCCAAAAAAATTATGTTTGTGTGAAATAATAGCAATCGTTCATTCCTTAGTGTATCTATAAATTCAGTACAATTATTTTTTGTTTTCTTGCTGTGGTGAAAGAAAGATGTTTGTGAGAAATCATATCAATATTTAATTATTTGGTTTACCAAAAAGGTAATACAAATATTTTTTGTGTTTTCTTGCTGTATTCTACACATTTCCAACAAAAAATTATGATTGTAAGAAATAATAAGAATCTTTAATTTTTAGTTTATCCAAAAATTTAATAGAACTACTTCTTGCGTTTTCTTGCTTTGTTCTATAAAATTTAAAAAAAAATTATGTTGATGAGAAATAATAACAATCTTTCCGTCTTTACTGTATCCAAAAATTCAATATTCTACAAATTCTAAACTTTTTGTATTTTCTTGTTATGTTCTGTACATTTCCAAAAAAATTATGTTCATTCAATCATTCTTTAGTGTATTGAACAATTCAATTTAATTATTTTTTATGTTTTCTACCCAAATTTTTGAAAAAGTAAATTTATATAAAATATCCAAAAACACTGATCTGCGAGAAATTATAACAATCTTAAATTTTTTAGTGAACCCAAAAATTCAATAGAATTAATTATCGTGTCTTCTTGTCGTATTCTATAAATAAAGAAAGAAGGTTTGCGAGAGATAATAACAATTTTTTATTTCTCAGTATATCCAAAAACCAATAGGATTAATTTTGCTGCCCACTACATCACAGTATATAAGCTGTGCTCCTACAAATAATGTGCCATACAAATTGCCTATTTATGGAAGGTTACTATGAAAATTTTTGGGACATCAATAAAGCATATCATTGTAAGTAAAAGTTTCATATTTAAGTATTTTATTCTATTTACACGGATACTAAAATTGTGACAGCGAAAAATTATTTAAAATTCAAAATCATAGACTACTAATTTGTAAAAAGCTAATATCCAAGTAATTTAAAAAAAAATGAAATTTTATGTAAATAATAAAATAAATTGAAATGAAGTGGCTTTATTCTACTCTAAGCCTCAACATATTCATTTATAGCAAAAATAGTATTTAAAGCCAATCGCTACTACTAATGGGAATAGTAACGTAGATATATTTGGAATCAGGTAAATATTCCTATAACACATTTCGACAGATTTAGTTTAGTTTATAAAACCATTAAATATGGTTTATAAAACCATTTAAAGTTTTAACAATAGATTAAGGAACATAGTCGATTATTTCGTTCTTATCGCATCGTTGCTGCAGTTAATATATTAAAATGAGTTAGGTATATCTACAAATTAATTTGGGCAAGGTTAAATTATGATTTTTTTTGTGTTATTATATCTGGGAGCCTACAGCAATTTATCTTAACCCTGTTTTTTTTACTTGAAATATTTCAGATATCTCGGAGATCTTCTGAGTACTAGTCTGCTATTTTGTAAAAAGAGCTATAAAGACTATGAATTTTTTTACTCTGCTCGTTTTTTTTTATTTAGAAAACCTGAAAATTCTTCCCAATTCAAAAGTTGCAAATTCAATGGTTTTTTTGGAAAAATAATTTTTTATTCTTTTTCCCACAAAAAAACATCACTTAAAAATTAAACAAAGAATAGTTATATTGCTAGTTGAATACTTTTTTAATGTTAGCCATCCCAAAAGGAAATAGGTTCTACTTCATTTCCTGGAATATATTGAAAAATTTTATAAAACTTTCATTTATTCACAAATAATGTATCTATATATAAAGAAACTTGATTTTTCTTAATATTGCAATTTCCAAATTCCTCTAATATACATTTTAAAAAAATGTACAATGCCATTAAATAAAGGTCGTTTCTGGATTTGTACTTATTCTCTGTGTGTATGTTGATTTGGGCAAAAAGTTGGCGCTTCCAGAACTAATATTTCTTAAATTGTAAAATAAAAAGATCAAAAGACTAAACGAGATTTATACAACAATAGCTATGTTATTAGTCACTTTGCAAAGTAAATGTTTGAGTTTGATTTGTGATGGTCATGTAGCCCTGCTTCTTACTGGCATCTTCTTTGCATTTTATTTTGCATTGTAGCAGCTTGAGCAAGTTGCTCCACATTTCGGCCTGCTCATCCACCATCGACTGCCGTTCACTGATGGATTTCTGATCCTATAATATGCCCATAATAAGTAATTAGAATTTGACATTGTATTGTGCATTATGAATATCCTGTGGAAAAGAGACTATTAGGGAAAATTGATTATCAGATTTATTGAAGTAGATATGTAAGTTGAGATGAATGAATTATTAGATGTAGGAATGTGGATATTACTCCATATCTATTTATGTAAATTTTTACGTAACATTTCAGAATTATTGAAAAATTTCAATAACATAATTTTAATGATTTACGCTTACAAATACCAACCAGACTAAACCAATATGCCCAATACTTATAAACTTTCTTGGCTAACTTGTTGCTAGGATAGATTAGCATCTTTCAGCACTTAGGTATAATCTTATACCGCTGGGCCATTTGACAAATTATTTACCCATCCTAGGTATAAATATGTTTTTACCTGCTAATTCCATTTTTTATAGTCTAAATATACAGATACAATTGTTGAATGAAACTAATCGTGCACTTTGATTTTATCTGATATCAGACTTATTGTTGCACTTTTATTTGCAATAATTTTTTGAACCTTTTGTGAAGAATGGGAAAGAGGGTAAAAAAAAAGTGCTTGCATTGAAAAAAGGTATGGTTATCAAATGGAAACGGATTCTGCAAAAAAATTTAAATTGTTTGAAGATATTTATAACGCTGAGATGAATATTTCATTTAATTACTCTATTATTAATAGATGCATGGGTCATTCAAAACAGAAACAAGTTTTAATCATGTGTTTATCTAATTCCTAAAAAATTCCTGGACTAATAAAAAGTTCTACTTTTGTGTACAGATATTGCAATAAGTATTTATAATGATGGATTGAAAACATAATGAAGGTTTTAAGAATTACTATTCGTTCAAATTGTTATAATTTTTGCATGGAAGCCTATAAGAAACTTATCATAAATATGGACTAGACGTGTGTAACTCTTTACAGAAACTACAAACGCTACAAACTGTGAAGAAATGGTTACATAAACAATATATTTTATTCACCTTGAGTTATATTACTGACTGCTTGTAAGTTGATTTGTATCGTCAGCTGATGAACACGGCAAGTATAAATAATTGTCAGTTTGTTATGACAATATATTTTAATACTTGATGCAAACTTTTTAGTAATTATAACCTAAATTCTTTGGCTATTGGTTGTGGCTGGAATAAAAATTTTAGAATTTTAACGTGACGGCCATAATAATACCTCATATAAACCATACAATGCACCATATAAATCGATGCAAATCTGTATCGTATTGCTGCAAGCAGATATATTTATATGTGTCGATTTCCCGGAGTAGGTGGGTAAAATTATTCTGCTGGTAACACTGTGTTCGTAAGGTGGGGAGCGCGAAGAGATTTGTGTATATGCGCCTTCTGGATTACTCTATATTCTAAGTAGAGTTATCATTCATTTTAGACGACCCGGGTCGATCACGATCCACTGGCTAAACGATTGGATCGCAAGACCCGGGTTGATCACGACCCACTGACTAAATGATTGAGTGTGAAGGTTTGATCGATCAAGCACGTGACCCGTTGCGGTTGTAAAATGACAACTTATTTAACGTTTTGAATAATGAAACTTTGATTGCTCAGTTCATATTTATTTATAATATGTAAGCCATGCGATCTTTTTGGTACATTAATATCAGTCTATAAAGGTCTAGCAACATGGATTGAAAGAATTGGTGATTTTATTTTATTACTCATATTTTTGTAAAGTGCGCTGCGATTATAAACCTAGTAAATGGGGCGCGGTGATTTTTTTCACCAACGAAGTTCCTCGTATTTCAATAAACAAGCATAGATCGACAATCCTCAATAAATAATAAAATTAAATTAAAATGTTTACATAAGTTAACTAATTCAATAAAATAATTACCATCACCAAATCCATGCAAGACAAAAACAAAATTCATAATAAAGTCAACAAAGTTACTTACAAAATTAATAAAATCAATACAACAATATAACTAACCACGTATAAACCTAAATCTAAATCACAAAAAATACATTTCTCAATAAACAATGTACATAATTCAATTTAAAATGTTTAAATAAATTAATCAATTTAATAAAATACCGTCAAAAAAAATTCAAAATAAATTATAAAACACCGTCACAAAATCTAACCATGTGTCGCTAATCTATAAAAAAAATTGTTGATTTTAGTATATTATATGTGAAATCAACAATCAATTCAAAATTCAAACACAAAAACTTATGACGTAACTGTTGTTCTCGAGCAATTTAATCGATACATAGAGATCGGGTCGCGGGTTTTGGGTCGTCACATCGATCGCTTGCGATAAATTGGGTTCCGTGAGCCGTGAGTCGTGTCGCGGGTGCTAAGAGATCAAATAATTTTTATCAGAGCGATCAGATCTCGCGAGTGATCGGATCGCTCTGACAAAAATGATCGCGTCGTGATTGCATCAAAGTGATTCGATCAATCGCGATTGACACAGGTCTAATTCTAAGGATTCTAAATTGTTACATCAAATATGAAAGTTGTTACAGCCATATTTTTAAGTTAAAGATGATATTTCAAGTTTGTGACAATATTGCTGCAACCTCAGGCTCGCTATAGTCGCCATCTATTGCAAGTAGAGCAAAGCAGATGGCTAGATAGCCATGTTTACTGCGTTTTTTGTTGACTTCTGCAAGTGTGTAAACTTGCCATGGCAAACTTGACATTAACCATCTCTTTTCATATATCAAACTTGTTGTAAGTCAGAATTAAGTTTATATTGCTATCTGGGAATATATGTATATAAATATCCAAAATTATAATAGTAATATGAAAATATTACTTTTTATTACTTTCTGTTCGGACAGTAAAATTTCAAATTAAATATTTCAATGTTCAAATCAGAACAAAGATACATACAGCATACCTCTAATATGGAGTGCACTTAGAGATAAGAGTTCTTTGATATATGAAAAATTTTTCTACTATTAGCTAATGAAGAAAAAGTGACACAACCTACAGCACTTATTCTGCAAGCCATGGAGTAACTTTTAGCAAAGACACGCTTGTGTATAAGACTTCATAGCTGCCACCTTGTTTTACATAACCTCAAAAAGGGATATTGCATAACAAAATAGTGTGTTGTTTATTGGAAAAAATTAGCTTTAGTTACAAGAATGGTGTCACTCCTTAAGTGCATTGTTTTATTCCTAGTTACAATGTTTAGCACAACCTACCTCTCTCAGACTGGCGACCTGTGTTTCCAAGGTGGTGATTTGCTTCAGCAGTGAATCCATGCGAGAGGGTCGCCGTGGAGACTGCTGCTCGCTGTGCTGTATCCGACTCTCGTTTTCAACTGTCTCTCGTAGACTCTCTGCCTTTGAGATCTGCTGACGCAGGTGTTTCCACTCGTCCTCTTTCCGAGTTATAGTTTGGTTCAGTTCTTTTACTTGAGTTTCAAGTGGTTCCATTTGAGAGGTCAAGTTTATTAATGTTGAGTCGTAGACCTAATTAAAAAGTTTTTGAGTATTTATTTTCACATTTATCATAATGTAGTAAGTTGATTATTAACTTCATAAGAACGATGAACTACTTTCTAAATATATTTTTATTAACCATTATTAATATGTTAGGAGAATAATGGTAGAGAATATTTGAATAAATTAGTCACTATACCCAAACAATATTTTGATATGATAAGAAACGATTCATTTGGGTTACATAGCCCTGACGGTGAAGTGAACAATTTTTTTGACAAATTTTAAAATTGACAGAGTTATAAATTTTTAAACTTAACGTCTAGACAATGGCGGCAACACTGAATTCTGAAGTCATTTTTATTATTGCTCTTTGTATTCTTTGAGAGCAAATGAGATAGGGAAATATACCAACTCAATTGTTACCATTAAATTTAGGAGCTTTATATTGTTTTTTAATTATAATAAGTAACTCAATGTATCAGAATATATACACAATTAAAAACTGTAATTATCAAAGATACGTTCAATCATGTATAGATTTCAAATCTTTTAAATTATTTTTTAGAAACAGACTTACTTTTGCTATTTGCTTTGTGGCAAGTTTTAAACTAAATAAGAATAAAGAATTTTAGCCATAAACTTTAATATTCATTACTAAAATTCATATTTGCAATTACACAGTTTTCTTGCAATTACACAGTTTTCTTGCAATTACAAACTTTTCAAGTAAAATTCAATTCATTGGTGCAATTTGTAATAGAGCTAAATGTTGAAATTCTTACTCTTTTCTTCTGTTCATACTGCTGTTGTAGAATTTGGTGCTCGTTTCGAATGGGCATGAGTTTATTGGCGAGAGGTTTCAGCTCCTCGTTCACTTCCGTCAAATTCTGTGTGAGTTTAGCCACAAGCTGCAAATGATGTGGCCCAAATTAATTTTTAAAATTTAATTTCAATGTTAACACAAAGTGTATATACATTGCAGTAAAGTTCAAGTCTATTGTTTATTAAATACTAAAATACTATATCTAATTTTTTCACAAATTTTAAGTCACAAAAGAAACAAACAAGTTACTTGTAAATCTCACATTGCAGAGTATTATGTTGTTCACAATATTGAGCAACATAATATTCCACAATTGATTTTGTGGTTGATTTTGTGCTTCCAGACTTCCTTATTGTTAAACAGTTTGTACCTATCCATCAATAAAAACTTTAATCGATAGCCTAAATAAATAAGTCGACAATGATCATTGTAAAGTTTATAATATAAACTTTACAATAAAACACTGTATTATTTGTATTATTTTTATGAAATTTGAAAATGTACACTATGGGGATTTCATATAAAAAAAAAGACAGCAGTGTAACGAAAAGTTTATTAATTTATTACCAGATGGCACTGACAACATCTTACATGATTATATTTTCAGAGTTAGCCATTGTGACGCTATTACTGATTATAATGTACAATAAAATTAGTTAGAGATGTGTCCACAGCTCAATCCACAAGGAAATGAAAGGAGGCCCAATCAAAAAGTTTGCAGAATTGGGTAAAAATATTTTCCCTTCTTCTTGAAAATAAGTAAGAAATTACAGACTCGATCTCTTTATCATTATTGAATTTTTTTCACCAAGTTCCTTTTTAATTTTTGGGAACAAATAATAGTTTCAAGGGGCCTAAGTCTGGGAAGTAAAGTTGGTGTTGCAATATTTGAAAACCGCACTGTTGAATGGCAGCCATCACCACATGGCTCTTGTGTATAGGTGTATATCATGCAAAAGTAGCACACTTTCGCTAATTTCCCTTGCCTTTTCTCCTTCCATGCTTCTTTAAGTAGCTTCAGTAGACCAGTGTAGTACTCTCCCGTTATAGAAAGACCCATATCTTGGAAGTCATAAGTGGAATACCACCTGTGTCTCAGAACAGTCGCTATGACTTTTCCAGCCGATTGCGATGTCTTGAACTTCTTAGGGTTGGGGTACCCTTTTTATGCTACTGCATGGACTCCTACTCAGATTCAGACTCATAATGATGGTGCCAAGTTTTGGCATCCATAACAATTTGGCTTAAAATTTCATCCTTATTCTCTCTAAATAGGTCCAAAAAGTCATACAAGTACTCAACATGTTGTTGCTTTTAGGGCTGCATGAACATTCTCAGCACTCATCTTGTGCTGACTTTTGATATGTCAAGATAATCATGAAGAGTATTCAAAATGGTTGTAGGAGATACTCCAACCATTTCTTCCATCTGCTTTTTCTTTAATCGAGCATCTTCCAATACAAATTTTTCCTCTTTTTAACAAGTTTGGTAATTCTGAGCGCGGATCGTCTTCGAACGAATATCTGCTTTGGTTAAAGAGATTATGCCATTTGTAAATTGTGGTTTTGCTAGGGCAAGAGTTTCCGTAAACCAATAACATCTCATTCAATATGACTTATTGTGTTTTTTCTTGTTTTGTCAGAAACTTGAAATTCGATTTTCTCCATAGCCAATGATTTCTTCTAGAATGAGTTGCTCGGTCTATGATAGTTCAGAGGTTAATGAAACAATTACGGTGAAACTTGGTACATATACTCGTAATGAGTCTCTCATTAACTTCTATTTGAGTAAGAAACCCCCATCACTAATCATTCCCTCTATTCCGTGGACTTTTTGATTCCACCCTCGTATTTATGCTTTGCTTTCTGTTTAGTAGACTAAAGTACTCTTTGTAGCCTGGATTATGAAAGATCTACATATATTCTCTGTCTTGGGAGCGTAATACACATGTTTCAATTACCAAACACAGTAGTATTCCTTTGTAGTATGTGCCGAAAATCACGAAATAAAATAAACCCTAATATCTGGAAAGCACCTTCAATATAGAATCCTAATGAAGTTTTTCATTATAGTTTTAGTTTTAATCCTTCTTGTTTCTTTTATTCTTGTCAATATATTCAGTTGTTTTGTTAGTTTTATTTTTTTTACTTTCAATATTTTTATAATAATTTGTTGTTTAATATGAAATATATTTTAATACAATGTGTATTAAAATATATTTTTAATACAATGTGTATGTTTTAGTTGTACATAAAATAAAATGTATTTTGTATACTAGTAAAATAAGTATTTTGAAATCTTCAAAATACAAATTAAAATATAATAAATAAAAATGGAAAATGACAATAATTTGAAGTACGTTATTTCAGAGTAGTAGGATATATTATAATGATATTATGAATGGAGTTTTGAGTAATCATTAAATATACTAAAGCACATTCTTCAAGTATTAAAGCAGTTTTACATTAGTAAGCACAACGTGTCCTATACTGGAAGTACAAAGGTGTTTAATTCAACAAGTATTGTTGTAAGACCAAAATTTGAGGGAAGGCAAATAAAATATATTTTGACTATAAAATGGTGTTAGCAAATTATGAATGTTTATTTCTTTTATGTTTGTTAACTTGGTTGCAGTGATTTCTTGGAAATTTGGCCTAGCTTCTTTAACAAAATGAGATGATCGTCTCATTTACATAATACTCTGGTAATCACTGTGATGGAAAATGTGCCTCGCGTTGAGAAAATAATAAAACAGGGCGTAAAGAGGAATTCCAATATATTTTCATAATCCACAAACCGTGACAGATTTTGGTATCCTCATACCCTTAAATGATAGCAATGTTATGTAGAATTGTCTAAGTCTATTTTAATAAATTTAAAATGAAAAATTTAAGGACATGGTTTTGATTATATATTTATAATGCGTCAACTGACTTACAAAGCAAGATACAGGTCCTTGAAGTTGAGAAACAAGTGGCACAATTTTGAAATTCAAATTAATCTGATATTAAGATAAAGATGATGGTATTTTTAATAAACAAGGCAAACTAAAATAAATTACGCTTTCTGGATAGAAACATTCACAACATTACAATATACTGATATTAATGGTTTAAATTTTTTAAGAAGTTGAAAAATCAAAACCAAAACGGGTTCTTACAACATGACAATATAACGATTCATAGAGATAATATCACCGTGGACTATTTAATAACAGTCAACATCAAAGTGTGAGTACATCCACTGTACAATTTTTACCTCGTGGGTTATAACTTCAATTTTATTTCTTTATGTGAAAATGAAGAAGCTTTAAACACAAGAGCGTAATGGGGGTAATTGAAGAAAAACTTAATTTAATTACAGAAGGAAAATGA
Source organism: Druceiella hillmani (assembly GCA_039881145.1). Lineage (NCBI taxonomy): Eukaryota > Metazoa > Arthropoda > Insecta > Lepidoptera > Hepialidae > Druceiella > Druceiella hillmani. Next base: position 29,424,655 of record JAYKKI010000003.1, on the reverse strand, counting down.
GACAGAAGAACAGAAGGAAATGAGTACAGAAGGAAATATGTTTTGCAAATATTATTTTGAAAAATATAATAGTTTATGAAGGCGTGATAGAATTTATTGAACATCTTTTTACTCATTGATTATATTATTGCAATGAAAGTACTTTTCTCTCTATTTTTTATGAAACAAGTTCTTAAGTTCTAAAGGTAGAGAATATGGAAGTAATTAATGAAATAAGCTATATATTGGAGTGCATGTTTAAGATCGTGTTAACTAATTAAAACATTCTAACTTATTTAATATCTTAATTTCTAGTTAACAAATCAAAGTTTTATAGAAACGTACCTGCGATAAATCATGTACTGATTTCTTTTCCAACTCTGGAGCATTCTTGGTATCAACTTCATTAGAGTCCAAATCGATGTTCAATTTTTTATGATTTACTAAAGCCATTTCTACGGTGGGATCCGCTATACTTAGTATGTCTAACGTACGAGTCAGCACTCCTACTTCTACCTGTAAAGTTTAGTAGTTCTTTAATTCTTGTTCATTTTATGGACAAAAATTTATATAAATGTATATACATTCAATACATACATATGTTGTCACGCATATACATACGGGAGTCTATAAAATTAAAAGTAATTCAGTGAAGCCAGATGTTACAAAATATTTGGATGACTTTGTGAACTACAGGCAATTCATTTATTTGTTACTTTTTGTAGGAGTCCAGAAGATTTCAAAGTGCATCTGACTGGATGCATTTTATAAATATTTAACTCAATACCAGACTTTTAAAAGAACAAATGTAAGTTTTTGTGAACCAAATTGCATAATTTAAAAAGCAGTTGTTTTTTTCACCAATTGCTTAACGAAAATACAGTTCCAAGGAGATGAATGAAAAATAATAAGAACTATGTTTCCTTCTATTTATTGTTGCCTAAATTTCATCTGTATAAAAAAATGCAATATCAGGGAAATTAAGAGAGTATCCAAATCTATTAATGTTGAGAAACAATGTGAATAAATCACTTGAGTGCATTGGCGGCTAAAATAAATAAATAATGAGTAATTTTAAAACATATACATCTTATGGATCTTATGAATATGGATTTTAAATTTTTTTAAATAACAGACACAAACAAATTTATACGACTAGAAGAATAGCCGGAAACGCAAAACCAACTCTGTTATAAATATATGGGCTACTGTAGAAAAATGTTTCAACCTGCATTCCCATCGCTATCTTTAATTACAAAAATATAACTCAAAACCAAAAAGTGATCAAAGAATATTGTAATTGCGATTGTGACCAATGTCTAACATTGTAAAAAAAATATGTAAAGATTACCTAACAGACATTTCATCAGGCCTGACATGAGCTTAGTGGGATATTCATAATTATAGTAACCATACATCTCGATACATGAGTACATACACGAGTGCATAAGTATCCTTACAAGGAGACAAAATAATTACACTCATTTTAAGTATAGTACCATTTTAATATAGTATAGTACCATTTTAATATAGTGAATATTGGTAAAGCATCTAAAATGTTTAAAAACAAAATTAAGTATATTACGAGAACATTATGATGTGACCTTTGAGAAATATCAATAATATGATTCTGTAAGCCAATTATCAATGACCTACCTACATAAGGATCTGAAGTTATTCAAGAAAATATCAGTCTATACAATGAATAATTATCTAAAATGAGAGCATGTGAGAGGGACATTCTAGAATATGTCATTACACATTTACAAACCTTAAAACACTGCTTATTACCTAGATTCCGTTGATTAATAGAGTCAATATCATTGGAGCAGCTTACAGTCAAGAAAATCACTTATGCTTAAAAAGAATTTAATATCAGTGGTGAATAGGAGACACTTTACAACACTGATAGTTAAATGATAATTATTAAGAGGATGAAAGTGGTCTGTCACTTCATTTGCTTATGTTTCATAAAATGGGAAAGTTAAGAAAATCTACAATATAGTTCTAGGAAAAGGTAGAGCTTGAATTTTCCGCCTATCTTTTCAGAGCATAATTCTCAAATTTGTTCGTATTTTTAAAAAGATTTTTGTATATTTCCTAAATGTATTAAGGCCGCTTAAATTTCTTTATTGCATTGCTTAGTAGAGAATGATCATTCAGGTACACATGATAGAATATCAGAACAATATGAATTATATTCGGAAAAGAATATCTTGGCTTTCTTCAGTAATTCTATGAAATTTAGTTTTTTGATGGCTTTTTTCCAATGTTTTAATTTCTCCAGAAATTAAATCGTAATTTAGATTTATTAACAACATTTTCGATATTGTAATTATTATAGTATTTGTAATTTATTTTTAAATGCAAATAGAGAACATAAAGAAAATAAAGAACAAACTACTTTTTTCAGAAAATCTTAAAATGAACCTAAATATTCCCTATTTAGGTTCATTTTAAGATTTTCTGGTAAAAACAAAGGTAATAATTAAAATTTTATGTAGACCCGATGCAGGTAAAAAGCGCAATGCTCTTTGGGATTGTCAGTAGTTTTGTAAATCTACCCTAATGCTTTAAGCAGTTAACATGACAGTGACAGTTATAAGACTTTAGCTGGAATGTAATATAAGACTTTAGCTGGAATGTCTATATTGTCATAATTTTTAACATTTGACAATATTCATTATGTATAATCCATGCATGGTAACGTGTATGCTTTTTTATAACAAAGTATTAGCAATAGGTGCTAGTAATGCCGAATGTTTAGTTATGAACTTATCACATAAAAGGAATTCAGATTTAGTTACTATGCAATGCAGCTGGAAAGCAATTATGCTGGTTGCCACATTTTCCTCTTTTAATTAGACAGTGTGAGGTTTTGATAAATGTTAAAATTTTTGGTGAAAATGGCAATTCTATTATTTAGACTTTTAGGATGTGCAATTAGAGATTTTCTCTGTTATAAGGTTTGAAGAAATAAATGTCTTTTTGGTTGGAAATACTTTTACTCCATTTTTTAGAATGTAAGTAAGACCATTAACAAAATAGATCCAGTATGTTGCTCATGCAGCGGAAGAACAGAAATATGATATTTTTTACTAGTTGCATAAGTAATCCTTGCTCATTACATTCATTAACATCAAAGTTTTATAATTTATGAAGATAACAGTAGCAGAAGCAATGGTTTTTACATTCAAAGTCATTTTTACAAATTGTTTTCAGAACAGTATTTTTATGACATGTGACAAAAAGAAATTCCATACGAAAGATCCTTTTCCCCCACTTTGTCACTTGATTTATCTGCCATATCACTATATGTGTATGTTTTTTGTTTTTGTTTAAATAATATTACGTATGTAAATATACAATTATTTTAATTTCATGCTTCATAATAATATTGGGCAAGGCGATTACTCCATTTTGGGTTAAAGGTAGTACGGCATCAATTTGTACTTGAGTCTAATTTCTGAAAAAAATTTCAATGTATTTTCTTAAAGGAAAATCATGCACACCACAATAAATTTTTGAAGATATGATATTAATTTAAAGGTATTCATGTGCCTAAGGACATATTCAGAATTTGATTTCAGGGAGTGTCTAAAAGTTTATTCACATATAGGTTGATATGAAAATCGAAGCAAAGTACAATAATATTCTTCTTATAAAAATACTTGTGGTTTTTCCTTATTTAATGAATTATTTCTTAAGAAAAATCTTTCATCTAGTGTGAGTTTCGGGATATGCCAGATTCTCTGATACTCAGTTGTACATATTATTATATCATGTGATTGGTGTAACCCTAAAAGAAATTGAACTGGCGATCATTGAGTTTGACTTGACACTGCTTGAACCAAATCAATTAGATTTCTTTTAGTTTTACTTTTGTGCTAAATTTACATGTAGGTTTTTGGAACTAATTTATAATCATATGGGTGCATAACTACTACCAGCTGCAACAGTGGTTTTCAAAATTGGGGTTAGTTTTTCTCCATAAGCATGAATACGTTTGATAAGTGTCCAGAAATGCCTCCATGTAGCACTCATTATATAATTCAATGCACTCATTACATAATTCAATTAAAAAATAACTCAAAAAAATATAAACTCAAAACAAAGCAAACAACAGCTAACACACGAAATGAAAACATACTACGGCCTAGAAAATGACAAAAATGACAGCTGATAGTCCCCTTTTTGTCATTGAGGGTGGGCTATACTGTGGCAGTTGGACCCACTATTTTATTAACTATCATTAGGTGAATACACGGCAACAATTGGTGCCAGTGGCAATGATAAGCATTGCCACGATGGTAACTGTTGCACAAACTGTCATTGTGTAAACGCCGCTTAATTTCTTTTTGAGGCAACATGGACTGAACTTCATAGACTATATGGTGAAACATAATAGAACTAAGCATATGATTTATTTTTCTGATCTTCACTTACCAAAGAGTGTAATCTGACATCATACATTTATTTAAATCAACATTTAAAAGAAAATGCATGCATTATAGAAACATTGGTTGTTAAAGTTGTTAAGTAAAATTCTTGTGAAAAATTTAATTTAAAGTAAATTTATTTTATAAAAGAGAACTTTACGAAATAGAACCTAGTTAATAGAAATAATGACAATGTTGTTTATTTTCAATCTCAACTGAAGTTCTCACATATGAATCTGATGAGTTGACAATGAGCAATGAATTATGCTAAAAAGAGCAGAAAAACTAGAATGATGCAATGGAAAATGTAACAAATCTTTTCAAAGTATATGGTGAATAGGTTTACAAGATCAATACTGACCCTGTTAGTTTAATAAAAAATATTTTTAAACTAGACTGATACCCTGAAATAAACATTTACCCTCCCTTACAACCTAAAGCCTTATGTATGCTCAAATACAATAAACTTTGGGAAATCATATTTTAAACTACTTTTAAGTATCTTTACATGCAGTTTACTTTAATTTTAGACTTTAGCTGGAAGCAAATTTAAGGAATCACCTTCAAAGAGGATAAAGCAGCTCGTTGCCTTTTATATACCGAACTCTTGTTTCTTAGCTTTGTAACATATTTCTTCAGTTCTTCCCCACGAAGGACAGCGTCACCCAATAATTGTTGCACCTATAATGTAAAAATATCATGTAATCAATACTTACTAATGGAATGAGTGTGGTGGATGTGGTATGCATACTGATTTGAATATTTTCTATTGTAATTATATTTGTTACTTATTTGGCAATTTGTCTTAAAATTAAGTCAGATGTGTATACTTAACATAAAAACATAATTAAAACTGTGAATTCAATGTTGGAAATGGTACTCATCTTAATAGTTAAAATGGGGTGAAAAATTAAAACTATCATTTGTTACTATAATAACTACTAACATAGTTACTATAATAATAATACATAAAGTTATATAATGAACATGCAGAAGTTTGCATACTGATTATTAACAGCAATAACATTCACAAGCTACCCAAAGATAGAAATAACCAAACTTGGGATTTTCAATATATCCGAAAGCTACATTTCAAAAAGTTAGGATTAATAGTGTTCAAATATTAAAAAATGTGTCCCAAAAACTTACTTACAGAAATAATTACACATTGTTATGTTCAACCTTTTCTGAGTTTAACTAAATATCTATTTTAATGTGTCATATATACTCGTATTCATAAAATTAGAATTCTTCAATTTGGTAAAAATCAGAAAATTGTATTTTTTTAGTGAATTTTTACAGTTCTCATAAAAATTTAAAGAACAAATAAATGATAGCACTGGCCATATTAGCTAAAATCAGCATAAACACTTGGATTTAAAAAACGAAACAGTAATTGCAAGCACCTTTGTATTTTCTTCATTTAAGTCATTCATATCAACATTTAGCGATAAATATCTATTGTAAATTAATATTGATTACAAATAATGATTCATTTTCATTTTTAATGTAGTTACAATAATAAATGGTAAATAAAAAAATTCTAGGACTTAGCTTCTTTGATTATGTTTATTGATATTACCATTATTATAACCACAAGTGAGCAACTGTTACACAAAAGTACAAAATTACAGAATCGCCCAGCCCACATTGGGTAACATGCCAATATTAGTAATATTCTACGATGCCGAACTCTCGGATTCATAGTGGTTACTTGTCATACAAAAACCTGATAAAACAGAAATACATTGGTGTATGTAAGATAACGGAGATTTTAAAGAAGAGTGAATTTCGCAACTACCTCTGCTCTTTGTTCGCAGACAAATATTTTAATTATGACTATCACCACTCTACATTTGTTTACTAATTATAAGTGTAAGAGGGAAATTTAGTATAAGTCTAGAGTGAAACAGACGTTATATAAGAGAGAGAAAATATCCAAGCATTAGATTGACACAGATTTATGTTGCCTCTTAATTTAATACTTGGGATGGTAAATCCCACTTAATTAGGCAAAATGTCAAATGGAATTGTTTCAATTTCTAATATTGAGGAAGTCCGTCTAATCAGAAGGTTAGATCTGGGTATATCTAAGTCACATAAATGTTTTCGTTCACTAATTTTAATTTATCATTTTCTGTTTGAGATTAAGTTTTGATAAGTTTTTTTTTAAATTTATGGGTCTTACTCCTATTAAGGTGGGTAAGTTCTACCTGCGCCTGCTTTTCAGCCAAAAGGGCTTCGCTGTGATGTAGCGCACTAGTTAGCTCTTGAATTTTGTCCGCAAGTGCATGTTTGTTCCGCCTGATGGCAGCTGCTTGCTGTCGAAATGGTGTTAGTTTGTCTTCTTGCGGGTCTATATTTGCCATTTTTTTTTGCATTAGTGATTCTATTTCTCTATTTACAGCATCCACCTGGAATTTTAATCATTATTGAGATATAAATAAAATGGAACATTAAAAAAATTAAATTTTTATATGTAAGCAATTTCTCAAATCTTAACTCAGTTAATACAAGCAAGAAATTTTTTCTGTCCTAAATTTTTTATTTTAAAGCGTAAAAAAATTTAAAACTCAAGAGTATAAGATGAAATGTATCCAGATTATATTCATGTGGGAAATATTCATGTGGTCATTAATATGTACATTATGTAATTGTTTGATCATTCCAGATGAATTTCAGGATAATTATTTTTTTCGCAAGTGTTGTAATGAAGTGGGTACTTCTCCAAGAATTAAAATTTGGTGCAATCCTCTCACCTCTCACTGAAATTCTCAATGCGATATATGTAGACTATAAACCTGTATTGCAAGTAAAGATGATTTCATAATGGCAAAAAGTGCCGAAACAAAGTATTTGAGTATAATTAGTTCTGTATCTTGCAAGCAATTTTTTTATTAACTTTCCAAGGTGAAAGATAAAAAGTGATGCTGATGATTTTATTTTTTAATGTCATTTTGTATAAATGACATTGTATAAAGTATATATTTTATGATATTAATTTTATTTTTCTGTTCAGAAAATTACTTTAACTATTACTAAAGTATTTGAAGAGACAATATAAGTCCTTGAAAAGCAGGTAGATCCATAATTGCGAATATAAAAACGGGTCAAGGAGTTGTTATTAAAAAGACATTTGTTAGCCTAACTTCATTGGTTTAGGTAACTCCAATGTTGGTTTAGTACATATAAAAAAAGTAAGTATGGTTAAGATACAATAGTTGGCAGAAGAAATGGGATGGGAGACTGAAGGTGGATTATTAAGATCTATAACAATGGATCATCCACTAGTAACTGAAAATTGATTAAAGAAAGTTTTTTGCACCTGTAAAACTAGATGTGGCTCAGCTTGTCGATGCTGAAAAAGTGGTTTAGCTTGCTTACAATGCAAAAGGAATTGTTTGAAAGTGTCGTCAACATTTGCCTATAGATGGAGACGTTGAAGAAAATATTGCCTTTGATTAATTTTTTATTTTTTTAACAAACAATTTTTGTATACAATTCTTCTTGCTTAATAAAAATTTTTTTACTGCATAGTTGAAATATTACATTATTTTGAATGATTTTCATGTGTATGTATATTTTGAACTAATTATGGACCTAATGTTAATTATGTCCATATTATATGGAGACTGTCATTCTTATCGACAGTTATAAATTTTTAACTTTAAATTATGAGGTAGTGGTAGGTAATTTAAATTTATGAGATAGATTCATAAGTAGCAATTTTCAAATCTGTTATAATCTTATTTTTCTTAAACAACTTCAATTGTAGTAATTGCAATATAGCAATTGAATTATAATAATTTGCAAAAATTTAAAATTTGTCCTTAAAATTTTCTTTTAAGTTAATAGAAAAAATTTTGAAAAATTCATTCTACATAATATGTTTGCGGTTTTCCATTTTATTATCTTCGTTGCGCTAAACTAAAGAGGAAATTTTGTTTCATGAATGGTATACTTGCCAGTATATGAAAGTTTCTACTCTGGGACATGGTTAAAAATTTAGAATGGATTGAAATTCTACCTAAAAATTTATATATGAAATATTATAGATATCATCTAGGACTGTACAGAGATATAAAACTAAGACTAAAAGCAATTAATTAAAACTGTTTCAAAAAAAATTCTGCTGGACAGATCTAAACTTGTGAATAAATATCTCACAATATGTAAGGCAAGAAATACATTATAGTTTAGAAACTATAAATATATTAGAGATGTATATAAATTTCTACAATTATAATAAAGAATTCATAACAGTAACAGCGAAAGAAATGAGGCCGATACCAAAACTTAAAAATTTTTTTTCAAAATTACATAAAATGAAATTGCTTTTGGATGAGATTTATAAATGATGAGATTTAATAAACTAAAGACACGTAGTTTGGAATCCAGAACACAGGAAGTAAGAAGATGGCTATCTTGTATATAAGAGAATTACTGTAAAAAAGATAATTATAAGACAATTATATTTCCGATGGGCTAGTTCTCGGCTGGTAAAAGTAGGATTTAGAGAAAGCCTTTTGTTGAAATACAAATTATTTTATCGGTGTGAAAAAAGTAAATTTTATAATTAAAATTTCAATTGTTCATAAGAAAAAAGAACAAATCTGATAAACCTGTACAAATCTTAATAAGAAAAAAGAACAAATCTGATAAACCTGTACAAATCTTACAGATGGTTGGATAAATAAATAAGAATGAAATATCTATTGATGGCACTAAATTAGACTATGGGTCCTAAATAATAAACACGAATTGCAAGGAACGTCAGAAGAACTATGTAACTGGTAAAATTCCATGCAGGCTGTCATAATTTCTTTTACATCAGTTTTATTCTAAGTGGAAATTATACCTGCACCCTTAAATGAGCATACTCCATTACAACTTCGTTGAATGTTGTGAAAGCATTACCTTTTCTTGCACATTGAGTAATTGTTGACGTGTGGTAATAGGTTCATTCTGTGCAGCTTGCATTACACTTAAGGTACGACGTGCACTCATCAATTGATCTGGCATTTTTTCTTTCATTAAATATTCGCTAAGCTGTAAAAAAAATAGATTATGCACTATTAATAATGCAAGTGTTTAATATTTATACGAGGTGCGATCAAAAAATAACGGGAATTTTTAAATTTTGGTGCTTTCGTAAATCCAATCGTAAAATTTTTTTCTTAACTTGTTGCTTGGATGTTGCTGATGTACTCATATGTTGACATTTGCAGCTGTTTTGAATGTTTACTTTTTTGGTGACAGTCAAAAAGGTTAAACGTGTTAGAGTGTGCTCCATGATTTGTTATTTCTGAAAAAGTTGGATTAGAGTTTGCATTAAATTTTGCTTGAAAAATGGAATAAGTGCAGCACTGCCTTCGAAATGTTGATAGTGGTTTTTGGTGAATCTACTATGAGTAACACAAGAGTTTATAAGTAGTATAGGCATTTCAAAGAGGGTTGTGAAAATGTTGAACAGGATGACCACCCTGGATGCCCTAGCAATAATCAACGATAACAAGTGATAAGAATGATTCTGAAAGATTGTCGAATCATTATCAGAGAGGTCGGTATATTGTTTGGATCGTATCAAACAATTTTTTCAAATGTTTTGGATGTGAAACATGTGGCATATAAGCTGAATTTTGAACAAAAACAACATCACCCATGAATTGCTGAATGAAGTCAACAAGGTCCAGGACTTCTTAGAAAGGTCATAACAGGCAATGAAACATGGGTATTTGGGTATAGAATCGAAACCAAGGCCTAATCATCTCAATGGAAGCAGCCTGAAGAACAAAGACCGAAAAAATTTGACGAGTTTGATTAAAATGTGAAGGTTTTTCGCATTGTTTTTTTTTCGATTCCAACGAAATAGTGCATGATGAGTCGTATAGTAAATAATGAATACTATTTGGAAGTTATGCGCTGTTTGCGTGAACCAATCTGACAAAAAGACCCAAATTGTGGCAAAACCACTCGTGAAAATTGGATCATGATCACACTCTCGCTCACACCTTATTGCTTTTTCGTAATTTCTTGGCAAATGGTTAAGTTGTCTCAACAACACCATTTTGTTGCCTTAGTCACAGTATTCACTGGACAAGGCTCCCTGCCACTTCGTTCTATTCCCGAGGTTGAATAGAATCCTGAAAGGACGATGTTTTGCCACAATTGATGAGATAAAAACAGAATCATTGAAGGAGCTGAAGGCTACATCGAAAAGTGAGTTTCAGAAATGCGCTCAAGATTGGAAAAAGCGCTGGCACAAGTATATAATATCTGAGGGGGATTACTGTGAAGGAGATAAAATTGATGTTGGTGAATAAATAAAGATTCTTCAAGAAAAACGAAAATTCCCATTATTTTTTGAACACATCTACTTTTTGTGTTTTGTATTTGGTTCGATACCTGCAACTCTTCTGTCAATTTAACAATAAGCTCATCAGGTGTCTTCAAGGCTGACATTTGACCATGAAATGAATTCAGATAGCGTTGTAGTTGATCAGATGTTTTCTTTGTTTGGTTTTGTTGGTCTGTAAGCTGAATTTAAAACAAAAGTTTGTTATTAGTTTCAAATCTATATTGTCTGGTAATTATAAATTAAAATATTATTTAAAAGTGATTCAGCTTATTGGTTTTAAATATGTTCAACATTTTGAAGTGAAATATTTTCTGTATTATCTAAGAGTGAATTGAACAGTGCATTTTTAGAAGCCAATTGATGAACACAGATTATGCTGTACTTACTAACAAGTCTGTTGAATATTTAGTGTAATATTTAAGGAAAATTGTCTCTAAGTGGAAACAACTTTCTGGAAAGGTAGAATTCTTTCTACCTTGTAAACTCATAAAACTAAGGAAAATGACAGACTTATTGTTATGGGGAATATTGTATTCATCATTTATTTAATATTTTAAAAAATTAACGTAAATACATTTGTAATTACGGTATTGCTTTTGCCTCATAAATGGTGTCCTAAACATTTATTTGTTGGGCTTCAATACTCTGTATGTCTAATTCATGCAATGTGCGTTTACCCCTTCTAAGTTGAAGCTTGAAGTAACATATGTAATTTTCCACATCTAGAAATGACAATTTGATATTTTTGATTCAATTCATGACAATAACTGTTTAGATATGTTTTGGAATAATGTATCATAGTCTAGAGGTGAACTATTGAAAAATTTAATATATGTTGATATCAAGAATTGCCTGTGTGCTAATCATTAATAAGATTGGTTTTTTTTTAAAAGTTAGCAATGAAAATATGCGAGCATGATAAATAGCTGGTAGTATTGAAGGGACAAGTGCATTTGCAAGATTCAATGTCAGCTTCGTGTTCCATCTTTGGCTAATCTTTAGAAATTACAATATAAAAATATTGTCACTAGTCCCATGAAATTTGGGACAGTTTTGTGTACTATTTTGAAGGTTTGTGGTTTAAGGAGATTTAAGTGGGCATCTTCAGTTAATATCTGTTAAAACTAGTAACCACTTTACTAAAGTAAAATTTAGTGTTAAGGGAAATTTTGAACTTTTCAAAACACTTTCAAAATTAACAAATTGTTACATACTCATTTAATCTTTTGTTTAAAGGACTCCATATAATGGATTGTTCCGAAACAAAATGTAAGGTTTTATTTTTGTAATATTGTTCAGACACCAAATGGAAGGTTTTATTTTTGTAATATTGCAGCCATTACATGTAATTTCTTTTTAAGGTACTCATATCTTTCTGTGTTTTAGATGCATTAATATTTCATACAGAAAACCATATTCAACAATAGACTTTGAAAAATTAATTTGGTTGTAGCAATTCTAGACAGGTCTTTCTTTTATAGTTTATGTTTATTGATTAAGTTGGTAGTCTAGTTCTAAATTGTTATGAATGTATATGGAACAAACATAGTTGTTACAATGCACCAGGAAATTCTGCATAAAGGATAAACTCCCAAAAATATTCCTCAGGTAACATGGTTTTAACAATACATCATTTTGGATTACATTCCTATAAAACTAATACCATGTGGCTGGTAATGGCACTACTTTCTTCAGGGACTATAAAATTGCATTAAGATCCATTTTTGGACATTTGTACATACATTGACATATTAAAATTATTTAATTTATAGGTGCCATCTGATATCAAAAATTCTAAATATACTACAAAACAGGGCTCCATCCATAATGTTTGGCATAAATGCCAAGGTTATAGTCTCCATCAATAGCAACATTTACTGTATTGTCATCAATATTTTGTAACTAGAGGACATTCTCAGAATATGTTGTGGGGCACTGCTTGGTATTTTTCGAACTGCTAATATTGTGTAGTTGAATAAGTCTATAAATTTTATTCTCTTGTTAACACTGGAGGAGTTTCTTATTGAATTTTAATATTAATAAATTTTCCACATGATATTTCTGTTAAAAATCTTACTTGCCTTGTTTTGGCAATAAATAAAAACGTATTTGTCAATTGAATGGTTATGATTTTTGAAGTGAAAACTTCAGGCATGCCAAGTACTCTTTTTCTGAGCAGTGAATGAAACTGAGTCATCATGCTTGGGTTAGTGATGTTGAATCGGGAAACTGCTCTCTTCAGCATCGGCCAAGCGAGTTCACTCTTCGGATAAATTCTGCTCCTTTTGGCATTGGCCAACCGAATTCACTGTCTAACACAGAGTGCATGGTTTCAAGAATTATGTTTTATTTTAAAATCTTTACTGATTTGCTGAAATAATATAAATCATATAACAGCAGTGTAATTATTATTATTATATACAATATGAAAATAAATTAAAGTTCATCACTTCAACCCCTTGTCCCATTAATCATATGAATCCAATAAAGTGTAATTTTGTTTAAGTAGTTGCTATCTGTAAATTAACATATGTGAAAATAAAACAAAATGTCAGTTTGGCAACGTGGCACATAACTATTGTAAACTGTAAAGTGTCAAAATGAAATGTCATTTATCTGTCATATTTAACTTAACGTACATATTCTACCATCTCCAATGTTTCTGTTTTTGCAGTAACGTACGAATATTGGTTGTCTTTTTTTTAAATCTTGTGTACTGACATATGACTTACGTAATTTACTATGGCATCTGGTACTCGAATGTAGCTCCCTTCTAAAAAGACTTGGCACATATTCTTTCATACCTGTCGATATTGTTGGAGTATTACCACCTGATTTCACCAGAATGATTGACTTATTCCTATGTATTCCTGTGACGTCATTGATAATTACTTGGCCTTTACTTGCTTGTCGCCAATTTTGATAGATAGTTTAAGCGCTTCATCAGTATCATAATGGCATTTGGCATATACTAATATTAAGTCTGAATAATTACTAGCACTAAAAAAATGACAGTATAAGTTCAGTTTAGCCAAAATGTAAATTTCCCGGTTCTTTTTGTTTTAAATGAAAGAATATATATTTATAAAACAAGGTATTTATAGAAATTAGGGCTCTGACACGATTATTTTATTATAAAAAATTTATGTCATAAATGCTCTTTACCGTAATGGCAATTTAGACATCAACATTATTTTATTGCAAACTCATCACACACACTTCGCCGGTAGACTAATCTGCCACTATTACGCTACAAAACTTGCTGTTATTTAGTCAGTACTAATACAGTACCACTAGCTGTATTTTATACACTTCCAATAAAATATTAGAAACCTGTTTTATTTGAAGAATAAGTTTTAATAAATGGATTGAGTGAAAATCCCATTAAAATAACATCAGGATATACCTGCTCATTTAATTCTACTGAACGCTCCTGTTGCTGTCTTAGATTCTTGCTAATTTGAAGCAACTCTTCTTTGTCGGCAACATCAAATAGATTCAATTGTGTAGCCTCCAACCTTTTGATAACTGTTAGACAAAATGGTTTTAAATTATTTATGTATGTCTCGAGGTAAAGTAGGGAAAGACAAATGAAGATGATGAAAGTTTGTGTAAACAAAAGAGGTAACTAACCAATATCACGTTCCACAGCCATTTCTTTTATATCGTTGATAACCTCTGAACTGTTGTCTTTAGGCATCGACTTGGTACGTTTGTGGGATTCCTTAAATTCCTCAATGAGCTTATCATAAGTTTCAAATAGATCCTTCATGCTTGTTGTGGTCATTATTTCAGGTGGAACGTTGGGTCGTGTCAAATATCTGTGAGAAACATTAAATATAATTTATATATTCTAGATGATTAGCTGTAGAATGTGCCTCTAATTTCCTAAAAAAAATTATTTAAACTTCCAATTCTTTATACAATTAAAATAGTGGGTTAATACTTCGATGAAACTAGGGCTCCAAATAAAATATATTTTAACAATGTTCTTAAGAGGATGTCATCATCGGCACATATAGAAAAGTAATTACATTTCAAACATTGGGTCTAAACTGTGGATGTATTTTCTTGAAATAATTAAAATTTTGTTTATAGTGTAATAACATGGCCTACTTATTAAGCATAAAGCATAGTCAAGAAGTGTTTCATTATCGCTCAATGTGATACATATTATCTTTCTTGAGTTGAGATGATTACTTCTTTTACAAAGAACCTAGTCTCAGCAAAACCAGATTGTTTGTATACATTTTGTAAGTGTTTAATATTTGATTACAGTGTATCCTCATTATACCGCTATACCATGGCTTTGGTTATAGCATTGGTGGTGGGAGTTGCATGTGTCACTATACCATGGATTTGGTTATAGCATTGGTGGTGGGAGTTGCATGTGTCCCTTCCAATTGATTCTAACAAACAGATATTTCTCTTTCTTTTCTCCTTCTTTGACATGGTGTATTCATGGAATGCAGTAAAATTTTTTTGAAAATGCTGGATATAATGATAATTGAAATAGATTGCTGTGGAAACAGAGTATGAAGAAATGGAAGAAGAGGAAGAAATTACTGATGATCAATGACGAAAGAAGCGTTAATTAACACAAACTGTTAGAAAGAAAGAAGCTGTAAATTTTTTACATAACCTACTTAGAAGTAGACTTTTAAATTATAATAGAATATATATTTACACATTGCTAAAAAGATTTCATAAATTTTATTTATTTATAATTTGTAAATTGTCTCAGAAGTACTCACTTTGCAAGATAAGCTGTATTCATAGCACGTTCTTTATTCTTCAGTAACCATTGAAGTACACTCAAAACTATAGCCCTGTCACCAGTCAGGAGTTCTTTACGAAACTCCTGAGGATCGATTCCAGTTGGCGGTTTATATTTAACGTTACGTAGCATTTCAAAAAGTTGTAGTGATATAACCTCAGGATCTGTTTCTTTTACTTCTATCTGTGGACGTAAGTAGTTCATTTAAAAATAAATTTGGATTACCTATTTAAAAGAAATATTCGACATCACAATTGGGAAATTGTGTTAATTTTTATTGATCACACTGATTTTTTTTACATTCTCAAAAACCAAACCAGGTTATAAACCATGTTATTATTTTATTGTTCTTCGAAGTAGTCTCTACTGCAAGTTATATGCTTTTGCATCCATTCAAACCACTGATTGATTCACTTTTCTTTAAGCTCTCTTGTATGACTGTTTGAAAAGGAGTCACATACTTCAAAGTTTATCTGGATATAATGACAACTGAAATAGGGACTAAATAAAAATTGCACGAAATTTGGGACTAAATAAAAATATATTTGTTATTGTTAACAATGGGTCTACTGACCAGGCGATTATCTTAGATATTCGATGAACTAAAAAGTAAACTTATGTTCCCATATCAGTTGATGATAACAGTTCTGACATGTTCTACAAAAAATAGCATCCCAAACACTTAATATTTTGAGAGTGGTGAGATTGTTTCAGTTAAGGTATTTCTGTAAGCTTTTTATTTCATAGAGACATTGTGTTTCACTTCCTACAAATCAAATCTTTGGCTACCTACTTCAGAATAAAATCTTCAAAAGGAGGGGGAAAATGTCTTTAATTCAGCATTTAATAAGATACTATTTAAAATGATTTGATTCGTTTTAAACTTCACAATCACATCCGATGAGACTATAGTGGCAGCATGGTAGCCACGTGCTTCTTGTGTTATCATTTTGTTGATCACGCTGCGTTCACTTTTGATGCATGTTGTGGCAACTAGGTTTTATAATTATATTTTAAAGAATGATCATAAATTTTACTTAATGTTATGCCTTTCTTGTGCTATTTATTTCTTTTTAATATAATTTGAACTTTTTTTAATAACCAGTATATATTTTACTGTTGTATAATGATTTATTTTGCAAAATTAACATTTTATACGATAACTCCTTGGAGCTTATAAAGCTCAATCTATTCGAGGTTGGCTTTATTAGATATTTGTAATTTTGAAGGAAATGCTTATTTGCAACATAATGATATCAAAGTAGCCAAAAAAAAATTATTTCAAGAAATTAAATGAAATAATGCAATAAAAGATATATTATTGCATTATTTTATTTAATTTCTCAGAGGATGGAATTTCAATTACATTGATCTCAGTTTAGTTGCTCATAAAATATATGTGTAATGTAATTTTGTTTAAAATGTTTAATTTACTTGACAGGCCTTATTAACTACTATAGTTATAGGAAGAAAGAAAAATGAAAATATTTTTAAAAACACCCTTTTAATGTTGGATTATTTTCAAATAAAAGAAAACTTATGTTTAATATAAAAGATTTTCTGAATTCAAAATTACAATTATAAAAAATATTTACAGAATAT